>JARFJB010001902.1:80000-222500 GCA_036346205.1 Vesta saturnalis | reverse complement strand
TCACGAATCAGCAAACAGCAAAACGTAAGAAACGCAGAATCAGAACAGCGAAACGAACAAACACATAACACGAATAACAATAACGAACAGCGAGGTAAACGAACACGAACCCAGCGAAAACGTAACACGCAACACGCAACACGCAACAACGAACACCAGTGCAACACGCATACCACGAACACGAACCAACGAATCAAACCACGCAACACAAACTAACAAACCAACACAAACACAAACACAAACACAAACACAACACGAAAACACGAACACGTAACACGAAACGAACACGAAACGAACGAACACAAACACAAACACAAACAGCCAATACACAAACACAAACAAAGACAGAAAACACAAGACACTAAGTCAACACGAAAACAACACAACAAAACCAAAACAACACACACGAACACAACACAGCACAACCAAACACACAACATACAACAACACAAACACAACACCAACACTAACACAACACAACATACAAACACAAACACAAACACAAACGACAACACAAACAGAACACGAACACAACACAACACAACACAACACAAACACAACAACAACACAAACACAAGCAAATCAGACGCAAACAAACACAAACACAAACACAAACACAAACACACACACACACAACCAAACACCAACACAACACAACACAAACACAAACAACAAACACAAACACAAACACAACACACACAAACACAAACACACACACAACCACACAGACACAACACACAAACACAAACACAGACACGAACACGAACACGAAACACGAAACACAAACAAGAACACAACACGAAACACAATGACACAAGAACACAGCACACACACAACACAAACACAAACACAAACACGAACAACAAACACGAACACGAACACAGATACGAACACAAACACAAACACAAACACAACACAACACAACACGACACGAACGAACACGACACGACCACGACAAGAACACAAGCACGAGCACGAGCACAGCACCAACACGAACACGAACACGAACACGAACACGAACACGAACACGAGCACGAACACCAACACGAACACGATCACGAACACGAACACGAACACGAACACGAACACGAAACGAACACGACACAAACACCAACATAAACACAAGCACAAGCACAAGCACACGTACGACACGAGCACGAGCACGAGCACGAGCACGACACGAGCACAAACACGAACACACAGAACACGAACACAAACACAGACGAGCACGAACACAACACGATCACGACACGAACACGAACACGAACACGAACACGAACACGAACACAACACGAACACGAACACGAACAGGAACACGAACACGAACACGAACACGAACACGAACACGAGCACTGAGCAGAGCACGAACACACAGAACACAACACGAACGACATACGAACACGACACAAACACAAACCAAGACCACAAGCACAAGCACACGTACAAACACAAGCACAAGCACAAGCACGAGCACACACAAACACAAACACAAACCGACTGACAGACGGAACGAGACCAGACGCAACGCAACGAACGCAGACGCAGACGCAGAAAGCGACGAGACGCGGACGAACGCAGACGAGCACGCAGACGCAGACGCAACGCAACCAGACCAACCGACACGAACCGACACGCAGACAGACCGACACGAGACCGACACCGACACACGAACACGAACACGTAACACGCAACTAACACAACACAACACCGACACGACACGAACCGACACCGAACACTAACCGAACCGACACAACACAACACTAACACAACACTAATACACAACACCAAACCACAAACACTAAACACGAAACAACCAACACTACAACTACATAATACAGGACCTCTACACAGTACACTAACCCTAATTCCAACTACAATAACACTAACCATAACACCAACACTAACACAACATAAGCACTAACACAGCAACAACGCACAGCACTAACACTAACACTAACACAATACTAACACCAACACTAGCACAACACAACACAACAACAACACAACACTAACACTAACACTAACACCAACACTAACACTAACACAACACTAACTCTAACACAACCAACCACTAACCAACACCAACACTAACACTAACACTAACACTAACACTAACACTAACCTAACACTAACAGCTAACACTAACCAACCTAACACTAACCAACAACCTAACCTACACCAACGCTAACACTAACTACAATAACACTAACACTAGACACTTAACTCTAACACAACACTCAACACTACACACTAACACTAACACACATTAACACTAACACTAACACTAACACTAACACTAACACTAACACAACACTAACACTAACTAACACTAACACTAAACAACCCACATAACACTAACCTAACCTACCAACACTAAACTAACTAAACCAACTCTAACACTAACACCACATTAACACTAACACTAACACTGCATACACTAACACTAACACTAACACCTAACACTAACACTACACTAACACTAACACTAACACAACACTAACACTAACACTAACACTAACACTAACACTAACACTAACACTAACACTAACACTAACACTAACACTAACACTAACACTAACACTAACACTAACACTAACACTAACACTAACACTAACACTAACACTAACACTAACACTAACACTAACACTAACACTAACACTAACACTTACACTAGCACTTATACTAACACTAACACGAATACTAACACTAACACTAACACTAACACTAACACTAAATCCATTGTAATACTATCAGGTACCTAGTTTTAGTAAGTTTTGCATTATTGCCAGTAAAGTCAAAATAAGACTATAACTTGATTTTGTTAAGAATTTGCATCATTGCGAATGAATTCAATATTATCCAGATATATGCTTTATAGTCTTTTAATTATTGACAATATTTTGAATTATGCTTTTTAAGATAGGGTAAATGGGAATGCTACAACTCCTTTTTCGCGTCTGTCAGAATAATATACAACTAGTTCAAGGTTACACCCTCCTTATTTGATTCCTAAAAACATTGTTGGCGACTATCATTTTATCATTTTTACAAAAGTAAATGTCCAAGTATCATCTGAAATGATATCTCAACTCAACAAACAAAAACTAGCATACTGTGATACAGACTATCTGAATAATTTGGAAACTATAAGACCGATTTCTAAAATTTATTCGCATTTACATTACACTTCACTTATTTATAAAAATTATGTAATTTATGATTCATATCTATAAGCCCTTCGATCGGGATTTTAACTTTTTCGTAAAAGTACCTTTAAGGCGCTTTTAAAACAACTTTGCAATAATAAAAGAAAGCAATTAGTAACAAATGTAGTTGCTTTAATAAAGATTAGTGAGTAGGTCAGCTGTTAATAAATATAATACCAATTACAATTTTAAAATAGACTCACGCTCAATGACCAACGCATTTATAATAAAACCTAAACAGTGATTCATGAATGGAAAAGTTATATTTATATACAGATTGTTGCCAAAATTAAACTATTTCTATTTTAAGGAAAACTTGTGGAAAAATTTACAAAAAAATACAATATTGAGTTTAGGCGTATGTGAACAAGTTACGAAAATTAATTCAAGTAACACTCTCAGAGCGTGTGAGCAGTGCAGTAGTAAACAAATTTAAGAACACTTAAAAACAATTGAAGGCTATTGCAAAAATACTATAATTAAAGCTCTACTCGAAGGTCTATGGAAAAATACCTACAGGAATGGCCAATCCAGATTATTATAATTTATTTTTAGTTTATGTATTAAAGTTAAAATTAGAAGATTGTATATTTAAATAAATGTTTGATAGGTACTGTTCTATTAGTTATTGATTTCCGATAACAGAATTATTATTAATATTATTCCTATTATTTGTAGTTCATAAATTGTTTATAGAGCTATTAAAGTTACCTATACATATATTAATAGAGATCTTCAACCTGAAGAACTTTATATTAACATATGCGTTAACTAAAATATATTTAAATGTTGTAATGTAATCTTATGGTGGTAACTGTTATGGAATATTTATGAATAAGATTTACTTGTCGGCTACCGGCACCTTGAGAATTGTATGATTCATGTAATTAAACAAATATTTCTGTTATCAATTATTTAAACTGTTTTATTGATAAGAATAAAATTACGTTTATAAAGACGAATAATGAAGATAGAAGAGCTTCTTTTACATACGAATAAATTTGAGTAACCGACTCGAAAATTCTTGTTTAAAGTTTTGATTACTACGAAGTAGTAGGGGGTCGGGGCACTTGATGAATTTAATATAATTAAGATTATAATTAAACATTATTTAATTAATTTTATTATTAATTTTATTTTCTAAATACATAAACAAAAAGTTTACCTCGAGTAGGATTTGAACTTACGACCTGTACTTTGCTAGAATACCGCGCTAACCAACTGCGCTATCGAGATACAAGCATCAATCGATGTAAATTTTATCTCTGTGTATGTAGAACTGATGTAAATTCTAAATATAATGAGATTATAATCAAATTACTTATATTAATGGAATGTGAGCTTGCAATTCTCCCATACCAAAGCCATCTGACTAATGTTAAATTATTATAAGTTTTTGTATTCAACGAATAAGTTCAAAAGTAAATATGTAATTAAAAATTATTATTAATTTTATTATATACATAAATCGGTTCTACATACATAAATACACTTAATATTAGTCAAGTTACTTTGGTATGCGTGAATCTTTGCAATATTGCAGGCTCACATTCCATTACTATAAGTAATTTAACTGTAATCTCATTACGTTTAAAATTTACATAAGTTATACATACATAAAGACAAAGTTTACATTGATTAAAGCTTGTATCTCGATAGCCCAGTTAATTAGAGCCGTACTCTAGCAAAGTACACGTCGTAGGTTCAAATCCTACTCGAGGTAAACTTTTTATTTATGTATTTAATAAAATTAATAATCTTCATTTATGTATTCAATAATATTAATAATATTTTTTAATTGCATATTTACTTTCGAATATATTCGTTCATAACAAAACATAATAAATTACAGAATGGGGCACCACGTACGGCACGGAATTTAGAGCCTAAACTAGAAAAATTCTGAAATATGTTTTTATGTAGACGTACGTAAGTCGATAAGAACTACATTTTAAGAATATTTTTAAATCTACTGGGTGTTCCAAAAAAAGTAACACATAAGAGTTTTTTTAAATGACACGCCCTGTACATAATTAGTAGAAGACAAACACCATGCGCCACCTTGTATTTTGACGTCACAAGACCGCCCACGTGGGGGACCGTATTTTCCACCCCTATGGCGTCTTTTCGGAGGCCTTTTCAACCCCTTTTCATCCCTAATTATTTTTGTTTTTTTTACTCGCCCACGTGTAGGACGTGTTTTTTCACCCCTATTTTATGGCCGCCCATGTGTAGGACGCGTTTTTCTACCCCTATGGTTGATTTTCGGAGGTCTTTTTCAAATCTTGATGGAATTTTCAACCCTAATTATTTTTGGTTGTATTAATAGCCTTTTTATTGACAGCTCACGTGAGGGGCAGATGTAGGCCTTGAGTTTGGTCTTGGACGAGGTTGCTGGTAGAGTATCTGTTCATTACAGTTTGAGGGTAGAAATTGTTTAAATAGATTATTCCCAAGGAAATGGATTGGTAGAGGTCCCCAAACTTTGTCCTTTGGGGTTACATTAAAGAAATTGTTTACAATACCAAACCGATAACCCCAGATGACATGAAAGAAAGAATAAGAGTTGCTTTTTCAACAGTAGCACCTCAAATATTAAGGGAAGTTAAAAACAGTTTTTTGAAAAGAGTGGAGCGAACAAGACGGACAGCATTTCGAACATCTTATGTAGGCTTTTTCTGAGTACTAATTTGTTATAACTTTGTTTCAAGTGTATTGTGATTATTACAGCTTGTTAAGTTTTAATTCTCCTTCTGTTAGGTTTTCGTAATTAAAAATAATTATTATCGCTTTTGTTTCAATTATTTCAGTATTATTTTGCAAAATTTATAAAATGTCTAAGAACAAATTAAAAATTTGGTACGAGTAAAAGTGTACCGCCAGTAACCAGGTGTAATGCTCAGCCTACTCCACATTTAATACAAAAAGGTATAGATCGTACCGAAAACAGGTAATCTATTGATTATGCAAAAATACTAAATTTCGGTATAGGAAACCCTAATACCATTTGAAAGATAAACACTTAAAATATTTGAGAGTAAAAAATACAGGGTGTTCTATTTAAATTAAGCAAATTATTTACGTTATAAGAAGTCCTTAAGATCCGCACTTTTCGAACACCCTGTACATTTTACATGAGGGTTAATACACCAAATAGTTGTCTCAGGGTTTCGGATTCATTCTTCCAAAGTATTTTTATGTCTACCCGTTTATCGTTATTTTTCTTAATTTTACGTAATACTTTTCGAGAAAAACCGAGACATTTCGACCACCGTAAAAGATAAGTATTAGTAATCTTTTAGTAATTTTTAAGAAACAAACATTATTTTTAAAATAAAATTTGAAAATATAATTATATACGGTGTGTCATTAAAAAAATAACTATGATATGTTACTTTTTGGAACACCCAGTATATTTAAAAATATTTTTAGAATGTAGTTCTTATCGACCTACGTACCTTTACATAAAACATATTTCAGAATTTTTCTAGATAATGCTCTAAATTCCGTGCCGTATGTTATGCACCACCCTGTACATATATAGTGCATCTTATTTTAGAAAAATAAACAAGCAAAACATTATGTAACACACCAGAACACAAAACTTGACAACCACGCACAATGTTACTAGCGCCTTTCACTTATGACTCGTTGCTTTATCACGTAATAAAGTGGTCATATCGTACCTTGCGGAAAACCCAAGTGTTTCACTTATGACGCGTCATTTTATAATGTAATAATTTTAATTTCTGAATTACAGAATTGCAGTAAACCAGAAAATTACTCACCGAAATTGATATGCTGCACACAATGTTACTAAACGTCTTATGCCTTTCACATAACTTACTTTTTGGGTAGCAGTACAGTGACGTTACTTGGATTTTCTTCTATTTTTATCGGCTCACGTAACTTTCACTTACGTAATATCAGGGTCATGTCCTTCACTTGCGTACCAAATCCATTTTCTTATGACCCATTATGTAACATTAAGGTTGCGTCTTGGTAAGAAACAAAACTTTTAACGGTGCAGTTTGAACCAACAACGGATTGCCAATAAACAAATCTTTGTTGGACAAAGACAACAGAGGCCATCCATTACGTAACACATAGATTGCGCCACGGTAAGAAACTAAACTTTTAACGGTACAGTTTCAACCAACCACAAAGACAACAGAGGCAAAACCATTAAAGACTATGTGATACAATCAAACCGAACTAGGCGTGGTAAAGGCTTACCAAGGTAAGTTGGGTGCCAAGCTAACTGAAATAGAGATGGACGGGTTTAACATAAGACGTAAAATGGCCTAAATTTAAATTAAACACCTTACACTTACCATAAAACAACAAATAACAACATTCAATCCGGGAAAAATTGTCTCTAGGCGCCACTACAATCTGAAATTTCTTTGGAATAAATACTCCTAGGCCAGTTCTTAAATTTTTCCTATCTGACTGTGCAAGATAGAATTATAGTCTATTCGATAATATCATATAAATTCACTCTTAAGCATTCAACACGTATTACACTTTAAAAGAGTACATTAAATTTCGTCCCAATATTCTTAATAAATGTTTCTTAATCCAAAACAACAAACACATATACGTCATTTCAACTTTGAAAATCTTTAAACTAAATTAATATTAAAAACAGAATTACCTAAAGCTTAAGGAAGTTTTGAAGCAGTTACCAGAAAAGTATTGATTACGCCCTGTATACTCGTAAAACTAATGTAGTAAGCCGTTGTCTAGATACTATCCAATTCATCCTTGTATAAATAGAAACTAATATTTATAATTAACAGCAATATTCTGAAAGAAATTTGTAAAAGTATTAAGGAATATAATGAGTCTAGTACACACGAAATCACCGATTCCTATTTCGAAATTAAAACAAACGTAAAGATCAGTGCGTACTTTATGGATTATATATTCTTTCAAATACTGTTTGCAATTTTTATTTTATGAATTGCTTTTATTGAAACCTGAAACTTATTTTAATCCGCATAAAAAAATAAATAGTGATAAATATTGCGATGAACAGCCTCTACAAATAAAGCCAATACGGTATAATCAACGAAACTAATGAAATCTAAGCACTTAAGAAGTTTTAAACTCGGTCTGTCCTAAAATAAACAATTCTCAGACCAATCGTTATGAACATAGCCAAAATACCAACAGCTTTATTACTCTTAAACTATGCGGCCTTTATGTAATTTTACACCTAAATGAAATTTAATATTGATTCTCTTTAAACTTCTAGACCGAGCTTTCACTTTAATAAAGTTTTCAATTACCATTGTTAGGGGTGGTCTATACATAAAAAAATAGTGGTGGGAGTTGGTGGTCCGTATATCCCAACTACAATTTTCAATACTAAAACGGACGCCTTTATAGGTAAATCAATCGTCCACTACTCAGCAATATCTAAAATTATTCTTACATGTAAATTATTTAATTCTCTATAAGGGTTACACTTCTTTAATAAATCCTTGGGATAGTGCACATACACTCGAGCACCCCCAGCCTTTTGCCTCGCCGGTGCAACTTAATTATTTCACTTTCGCTCACGTTCTTTAACGCATGTATTAATTGGACAATTTGTTTACTTATTGCCTCCTCAAATGTTCTACGAAAATCATATTTTAACTCATTTCGTGACTAGAATCTTAACTATCTATAAACTGGATTAGTTTAATATTGTTAACAAACACACGTGTATTACATCCATATTAATAATATTCAATACTGCCAACTTCAATTTACAACATTAAAAGAAAAATCCTTCTTTAGTTAAAAAAGGATTACCTTAAAAATTTCTTTTCTGTCACGCGGGTCTTATACAGAATATTTTGAAACACATTGTCGTCCCAGTATGGGTTTTACTGAAATATTACTAACTAGCAATCAGGTAAATGCCCAAACTGATTATGTAAGTCTACATACATATAAATAAACAAGCTCCTCATCATCCAGATATTCAAATACGCAAACAAGCAACCCCAACAAACAATCCAAACAAACAAGAAAACACGAAAAAAACTGAGACTTACAAAAAACTAGTAGCATTCAACAACATACGCAAGCAAGTATACACGTATACAGAAAAACTAGCAATCAAGTAAGTTCCAAAATACCACACACCTAAGCTCCATGAACATACAGGTACATACAAAAGAAACAAGTTACTTAACGTCCAAGCACACAGAACACGCAACCCAACTAGCAAACCAGCACCTGCAAATATCAAAACAGCCAAAGAAACGAAATGAACATACCAAAGAAACTAAAAAAAAACAAAACAAATGGGCAACAAACAAATAAACACCCAAAACGAAAATATAGCAATAAAAATAAACACTCAAACACATAAACCCATAAGCATGCAAACACTCAAAACAAAACAAATAAGCAACCAAACAAACTAGCAATTAAGTTAACGTCTAAACACCTGTAGGCATGTAAACACAAATAAGTAAACATGCAAAAACGCCACACCCAAACTAAAGAGCTATCTACAAAACAACCCAAACACGTAGAAAATACATTAAAGAAACTAAAACAATCAGAAAATCTAGTACACCCAACTCGTAAATCTGAAAGATACATGCACGCAAGCGTAGAAACAAGCAGTAATATATTTAGAATTCATATCAGTTCTACGTACATAAAGAAAAAAATTGTATCGATTGGAACTTGTATCTCGATAGCTCAGTTGGTTAGACAGATACTCTAGCAAAGTGCATGTCGTAGGTTCAAATCCTACTCCAGGTAATACTATTTAGAATTACATATCAGTTCTACGTGACATAAAGAATGCAACCCGAATTGTATGGCGATTGGAACTTGTAGGACTCATAGCTAGTTGGTCAGAAATGGTTAACTAGTCAAATGTAGCATGTCGTAGTTCAAATTTCATTCAAAATAATCCAGTAGCATGGAAAATTTTGACGTTACATATACTTGTACATAAACAATGCAACCGAAGATGGCGTTGGAATTCTTGAGAGACCAAAGTCCATATCAGAAATGTTAACTAGTGCAAATGTAGTATTTGTATTAAAATTTCATTGCAAAATTAAGGCTGCGGTTAGTAGAGTGCGAAAATGTTGACGTTTTACTTGATCAACAACTCAAATTCGATCGAGTGTATTCGCATTGATTGAGATTAAGTCCATAGGTGGTATTGTTCATTCAGAGAAATTGATAATCGTCTTTAACCGTAATCAATGTGTTCTACTTTGCATTATCAAGGCATGCGGTCAACAGAAGGTCAAGAACGTGCGTAGCAATGTGAAAATTAGACAGACAGACTGAGAAATGTGGTCCATGAACAGCCATTCGCATTAATTGGCTACGTGAAGGTACGATTTCTCAGTACAGAGACCAATAGCCGATCAATCGGTCTTAACCGTAGACGTCCTGTAACACTTCGTACAGTTTACGGTGTTATCAAGCTTTGGCTCAACGATGGACCACAACTTGTGCTTCCGAGAGAAAGCTCGTCACCAAGACAGACAACGTTGTGGGTACCATTGAACGCCATCTCGATTAATGGGACGTGGAATGGCATATGGTCTTCGAGTACAAGACCAATAGCCGATCAATGCTTTGAAATGCACGAAGGACGTCCTGTAACACTTCGTAAACGTGTAGAACGTCGCAATGTGCAGTTTTCTGTTGAGCGGCATGTGCACCACACTGTGGGGGTGATGGTATGAGGTGCTACTGTTTATGGAAGCAGGTCTCAGTTGATATTCATCCGATGCAATATGAATGCCCACCGATATGTCGATGAAATGGTAGAACCCCATATCCTTCCATTCCTCCGGGAGCTGGAGGACCCTATTTTCCAACAGGATAATGTCCGTCCCCACATTGCAAGGCATCTTCGAAGAGGCTAAAGTCAATATCTCGCCGAGGCCACCCAGATCTCCCGACCTTTCGCCCATCGAACATGTGTGGGACATGATGGGTAGAAGACTCAGGCAATTATCCGATCCTCCACAGACACTAGAAGCTCCCCGGCATCAATTACAGATTGCCTGGGATGCAATACCTCAGGATGAAATCGACCACTTGTTGGAATTGATGCCAAGAAGGGTGCGGGAGTGTGGAACTAATAGGGATGCTCCAACACATTATTAATAAAAAATGCCTTTATCTTTTGTTTAATTTCTTTGAAATTTTAATCAATTACTACATTTGACTAGTTAAACATTTCTGCCAAGTTTGGTCCAAAAATTCCAACGCCATCTTGGTGTATCGTGTTTTATGTCACAGTGTAAATTTAATAAAGTTAATAATAATTTTTAAAGAATAAAGTAGTAAAATCCTTATTTTTTGAATTTTTATAGTGTATTTGTATATTTAGGTTATACAGTATGAACGTTACGATAATACAGTTATCTTTGCTAGTAGTAATATTATCTTTCAAAATTGTTAAAGATTTGAAACAATTTTACGAACTTAAAGTAAGCGCTCAATCACAAGGACGTTTAATCCACCTAAAATACAAACACACAACATCCAAAACAAACAAACCAAACAAAAATAACCCAATCAAGTAAAAACATGCTAAAGAAACTAAAACCTGCAGAAAACAAACTCATACGTAAGCACACATGCTCGTAAACCCACGAACACGCAAAGCAAAGAAACTGGTAATCGAGTAAACGTCCAAATACAAAAGACGAGCCCATATGCATAAAAATACACACACACACACACACACACACACACACACACACAAGCAAACAAACAAAGAAGTTACTCAACGTTACTCAACTCCTAATACAATCAAAAAAGCTAAGAATCAAATTAACGTGCAAACACACACGCAAACGTAAAAACAAGCAATAAATTAACCTACCAATCACAAAAATATGTAATCCATGTAAATACAAACATACATACAAACACTGAACAACCAAATCAAAGAAACTAACTGAAAAACTGCGGAAACGCACAAAACATGCAAACACCCAAGACAAAAAATCTAGCAAAACAAATAAACAACAAAATACTTAAACCTACAAACATGCAAACAAGTAAAATAAAAAAAGTGGCAATCAAGTAAAACAACCAAACACAAAACATTCGAACTTACAAACCCACAAATGAGTAAACATGCAAAATGCTACGCCAAAACAAAGAAACTGGGCAACAGAACAACCCAGAAAAGCAAGAAAACATACCAAAGAATTTAAAACATGCTGAAAATCTAGAAACCAACAAACACATACGCAGGTACGTAAACACTCAAACACGTAAACCCACCAAAATGCAAACACGCACACACGTATAGATGCAATCAAATATAATAGCAAACAAAGACATACGCTAACAAATAAACACCCATTCACGCAGTCCTCAAACATGGAAACAAAGAAACTGGAGATCAAGTAATTGCATAAGCAAAAAAAAACATGCAAGCTCCGTAAACATGCAAAAAAATATACAAAAACGCAACCCCTAATACAAGGGGTACTAGCCAACAAATACTCAAACATATCAAACAAGTAAGACAACATACAAAAGAAGGTAAAACGAGTTGTGAAAAACAGCCCAAATAACCAAATCAAGGAAACTGAAAGGTCCAAATTCAAGCTCATCTGGAAAATAATTCAGTAATTACAATGGCTATGGATGGTTTCAAAACATGTAATTCAGCAACAGAATAGCTGCTAAATTACATGTTTTGCAACCATCTCGGTCCGCCTTTGTTTGGGATACTCATTTCTCTCATTCACATCATAAATGTAAGGTAATCGTTCATAAGCTGTCCAATATCTCCATGCATCCTCCTTAGTGTTTTTGAGTGCTTTAGCTCGTTAGGATAAGCTTATCTTGTTCAGAACCACAATTATTAAAAAAAACTAGACAAGAGATATACCATGAAAGTAACTACACAAACACGCCAGCAAATGCATGCGCTAACTTACAAACACGCAAAACCAAGAAAGTAGTGTAAACCACCAGTGGGTCGCGCTTATTCGTTAAAGCAGGTGTGTGTCATCGGTACATCACAAATGGTCATATTCTAATTGGTCCAACATCTGAGTCCATCACCTTGGTGGTGAAACTTTGCCCAATATCCTCAAATGAGTGCGCATGTGCATAATCAGGAACTGAAGCGTTAATTGTTTGGTGTAAAGCATCCGCTAGCCGCAAACATGTGCAAAATCAGAATTTGATATGATAAATTAAATATTTGGTCCGTATAGTGGGAATAATAGAACACACAGATTCACCTTGGCGCTTGCTGATTAACACTATCTTGGAAAAGGGTGTAGCA
The DNA here is from genome assembly GCA_036346205.1 of Vesta saturnalis. Classification (NCBI taxonomy): domain Eukaryota; kingdom Metazoa; phylum Arthropoda; class Insecta; order Coleoptera; family Lampyridae; genus Vesta; species Vesta saturnalis. The sequence goes on along the minus strand of JARFJB010001902.1, from coordinate 209,000 downwards.
GCAGGACCTTTTAGTAGAATCTCGAATCTGCTTTCTACACGTGTAAGGTTATTTTGACGCATCATGTATGTGCAGGACTTTGATAACGTATGTAACGTATTTTGAGTGCAGTTGAAGTGAGTTTGCATGAAAATAATTTTGTTTTGTTTTGTTTGTGTGCTTAATGTAAGTGGTGTAAATGATACTTCACTGGATTTTTAATGAATCCTTAGTTATCGTGTGAAGGAATATGTAAATGTTATAGAAAGATTTTCGTGCTGAAAGCGTTAAATTTGGTTGAGAAATAATGATTTGAGTAAATTTTTATTGATACGTCACTGGTAAAACTACTGGTCTTTTTACTACTGTCTATGAAGGAATTTGAACTAAAGAAATGGATGTAGACGTACGAATGAGTGAGTTTGTGGTATATTGAAATTGTATTAACGTGCAGTAAGGAATATGGATGCATGTTTTTGATTATGGAAATTTTTGATAATATTGTGCAATATTGGTGAGTTGAATGCGTAGGTGTACGTAAAGGGACATTAGTATGGGATGATATCGCGAAAATGATGCGGAAATAAAATTCGCGCACATATAAGATGTGTACACGCGTGTGTTTGCCGCTACACTAACTAAAAAACTAAACAACGGATTCAAACGGAACTTGGTATTCAGAGTTACTACTTAAATATTTAAATTTTATCAAATTCTGGTTAAAACTGATTTATACATAATGGTGAATCCTATATATTTTCACAGTTTTGGAATATTGTTAAAAAGACCTTTCTAAAATATATGAATTTTCACTACTTTAAACATTGTAATTCTTTGCGTGTGAAACTGGCAGTATAATCTAATGTAACAGATATGGGGGCGAGTGCCGATCGCTCAGTGGTCGGGGTAGGTATGGGGTGTTTTGTGTGTAGGGTGAATGTAATAATATAAGTCAACATACGGAAAGTTATGAATCAAAGGGCGCCAGTTTGCTTAAAATCAAAAATAGGGATAATTAGCATACAAATAAACGCTACTTCTGCACAGCAATGTTCAAAACAAACAAAAACTTGCTTGCCTATCAAAGCGTTAACCAGGTAAATCAGCAGAAAGGCTTCTGGGCCGGTGCTTTCTGTAAAAGCTTCAAGATATTCGCACGCAGTTAAAACAAAATATCGTGCTGCAAGACCAATCTCATCAATATTTACTCAAATTTTACTTTATGTTAATTTTATCAATGACATCCTATTTTGAAAAACCTTAATCTTAAAAAAAATAGCAAAAAAACAAACAGTGAGACCTCTCATTAATTAATTAACGTTTGAAGCTTTCCTCAAAACCATGAACAAATAATAAAGAAATCGCCGTCACTCCAAGGCTGCATAATTCGAAAAATTACTACCAAACTATTATCAAGAAAATGGTGAAATCTATTATTGTCTACTAATTTATACGAATGATGACAAATCTGTGAGATAGGGCAAAAATCATGTGTAATTACATACACTACTGAACGCTTGAAATTCATTAACTCTCTCTCTCTCTCTCTCTCTCTCTCTCTCTCTCTCTATATATATATATATATATATATATATATATATATATATATATATATCAAACTTGACAAGCTATTAACAAGGTAATAAATTGAATACTATCTAAAATGTAGTTGTAACATACAGATAAATTTTCAGTGTCCTTTTTACTGTTAGCCACAATCATTAACTTGAATAAACAACGTTTCTAATATTAATAATCAATAATTTATTGGTTATTTGTAATATCTTGATATTATTATATTAAACAATGTGGTTCGTTTCATTAGAATGTTTTGCTAATGCAGTGCTATATGATGTGTAATCCTATTTTTTAAGGGTTGTAAAGACGTTCCAATGTAAACCACATTGCAGAAACCAAATGGAATTCGATAAATACTGCTTGATTTTCATTTAGATAAAATAACAAACAGTATTTATCAAATTCCATTTGGTTCCTACAATTTGGTTTACATTGGAACCTCCCTAAAACCCTCAAGAAATAGGATTACACAACATAAACGGATACACGAGTTAAACAAAATATCGCTGCATTATCAAAACATTCTAATGAAACGAACCTCATTTTTTAATGCAATAATACCAATATATTACAAATAGAATCAAATTTTAAGAGACGTTTAATATTAGAAATGTTAGTTAATGATGAAATTGTATGTAACAATAAAGGGTCACTGATATATATTATAATGATAAGAAAAATAATGTTCAATGAGTAAAATGTACAATTACTTTTTTTACTAGTAGTACTTCTGAACAGGCTAAGACTTGCCTAATGTGCTAAAGCACTCAGGAACACTGGGAGGGTTTAGGGATATTGTTGGTCTGTGAGAAATGTTTGTGAATGGTTACTTTAACTTTGCTTAAGTCACAGTTTGGAGGAAAACTGGAACTAGGTAGTTCATTCCACAATTTGGTCGCCGTGTGGAAAAATGTAAATTGCGCCCGTTTAGTGTGGCAAGCTTTTGAGTGCGTAATTATGGTGTGAATAGTCAAATCGAGTGTTCCTAGCAAAGATGGCCTGCGAAAGTATTAAGGAGTGTTTTTCGAAGGCACACTTGCCATGGTAGTAATGGTAGAACACGGAAAGAACCGAAACTAATCTTCTATGCTCAAGAGACTGTAGGTCAGAAGTCAGAGACGGGTCATTTATAAGTCTTATAGCTCTTTTTTAATGCTGTTTACCATATCAAGGGTGTATTGGGGAGCACTGACCCAGAGGTGGAAATTTTATGCCAGATGTCGAATTTGAGGAGTTGTTGCGATGTAAAGTACTGTCTAGGTCTGTATAGAAAGCCCAGTTTATGGGCAGCTGTTTTGTTGGCTGCCAAAAGGTGGTCAACCCATGAAAGGTTTTGAAATGTCTAAAGCTACTACGACTGTTTCACCGTACCTCTCTAATGTGTTATTCCAAAGTTGGGTGACATATGAAAGATTACCAGTTGAACGACTCTGTCTGAACTTGGACTAGAGGAACGAAGGTAGTTAGTGGTTGATGCCTTTTTCCATAATTTTCGATAGAATGAAAGTGATAGCGATTGGTCGATAGTTTCAGGGATCGGCTCTGCCGCCCCTTTTAGGAATAGGTTGGACATTTGCCAACTTCCACAATGAGGAAAACTATCCAGAGGACATGCAAATCGAAAACAGTTTGGAAACTACAGGTACTAACTCGGGGTAACATTTGTTAAGGACGGTAGCTGGAATATCGTCAGGGTCAGTCGCCTTGCTTGAGTCAAGTTTGTTGATAATTGAGTCTAGGAGGTTGTATCGAACGTGGATTGGTTTCCTAGCGTATGGGGTAGATTTGACCGACGGCAGAATTTTACCAGAGTCATTGAGGCATGAATTTGATGCAAAATAATCGACGAATATGTTGACTTTATCAGCAGGATCAGGCACTACTGCTCCGTCGCGAGACGTCATGGTAGGAATGAAAGATGAACTAAAGCGTTTACTGATGGCTTTACCCAATAACCGAAATTTACGACTATCCAAAGGGCATTTATGTTCTTCAAATATCTTTTTGACCTTGGTGATGATGCTTTTGCAACTATTGCGGCAATATAGCCGGCGTGATTTTCGACTTTTGATTTCCATTTGGTATAGAGTTTATGCTTTTGCGATAATTCATCAGTTCAAGCCCTATTAATTCAGGGCTGGGAATGGACATGACCTACCCGATTAGGTTTTTTAGGAATATATAACTCCATACCCAGCAAGATAGCTTCAGTTATTGAAAGAGCAATGTTTGAAGAGGAGGGCCGTTTGGCGCAATACTCACGCCAGGGGAAGGTTGCAAAGAATCTCGCAGTTCACTACAGTTGGCTGATTTAAAACACCACGTAGTGTAAATAACATTTTAACCGTGTACAAATCCTAAAGGTTCTAGACGTATACTTCTACACCCATGACTACAAATTTTAGCTACTTAACAGTTTGGGTAATAACAAGAAAATTTGGTGCCGTTTGCTCAGTCGTAGATTTAATTGGACCAGGTTCTTAAAATTATCGATTCGCCTTATTAACCTACATGTACCTAGATATGTTCGCTTTAAAATTGAGGTTGCGTCTTCCTAAAAATAATTATTAAATACTCGGACGCCAACTTGTTATTAAATATGGAATAAACAAGTAAACCATTATACAATAAAGTTAAAAGAAAATTTCTACAACGACAAATTTTATTAACACAACCTATAGCTAATTATAAACAGAAATACTTAAAGCTAGGGTTAGTAACGTTAAAAAACTAATGAATAATTATTAATGTTGTAAGTAATTAATGGAATCAGAATACCTTATTTTTGGTCACACTGTAGATAACGAAAGTGGATACATATGCTGAGTCAGCGTTTTGGAAAATTGATGCGTAATACTACTTCGCGTTAAAATAAATCTGGATTTTTATGCTTTGTAATTCCCAAACGAATAAGTTCTTGATTAATCGTACTAATACCGTAAATTGGATTAACAATAAAATAATTAATTGCGTAGATGTATATAACGTGTGAAAAGTATCGGTAAAGGTGAAATTAAAGTAAATATTAAAAAATAAGAAGTGCCTGAAAAAAGCAAACGTCTCAAACTTTAATATAATAGTTTTTTTTACAACTTGCCATACAATTATGTGGCACTTTTTTTTAAATTTAACAAGCAATAATGGACGCTACATCCACCTTCTTAGCTCAACCAAAACGACCTAAGCTCTTTGCGCATGAACATATCTGAAATTCGAACGATATGCGTAGAAGCTCTTATTAAAATAATTATAGTGCATTATTAATTATATTAAATACTTAAATAAAATGTTTACCTACGACCTGTACGTTGCTAGAGTACGGCGCTAACCAACTGCTCTATCCAAGTACAAGCCCCAATCGATGTAAACTTTGTCTTTGTGTATATAGAACTGATGTAAATTCTAAATGTAATGTGATTACAATCAAATTACTTATATTAATGGAATGTGAGCCTGGAATATCGCAAGGATTCACACATACCCAAGCAACTTGACTAATATTAAATTGTTATAAGTTTTTGTTATGAACGAATAAGTTCAAAGGTGAATATGTAATTAAAAATTATTATTAATTTTATTAATATAAGTAATTTGTTTGTTATCACATCACATTAAATTTAGAATTTACATCGATTGGGGTTTCTACTTCGATAGCGCAGTTGGTTATCGCGGTACTCGAGCAAAGTACAGGTTGTAGGTTCAAATCCTACTCGAGGTAAACTTTTTATTTATGTATTTAATAAAATTAATAATAATTTTTAATTGCATATTCACCTTTGAAGTTATTCGTTCATAACAAAAACTTAAAAATTAAATTGCATGTTTTTATGCAACTAGATATGCAACACACGCTGCATGAAATGCACGTTAATTGCCTACATATACGTAAATTGTATTACAAGCGTAAACAGTTTGTTACAACAGTTCTATCTGTTTTTCGGGCAACAGTGGGATTGGGTACAGAGGAAGCTATTTCGATTAGGCAGTGGTCTGACTGACCAAGTGGGGAAAGGTCTCTTGTTTTATAGACAGGTGGTTTAGTTGTAAGAAATAGGTCCAGGAGACGTGGAGTATGTTTAGGGTTGTCCGGGACTCTGGTTGGTTCGGAAATCATTTGTGTTTGATCACAGGCTGCAGCAAATCCTTCTGCACCTTGACCTGGGGGTTAGTGGTAGATGAAAATTGAAGTCAATTGGAGTTGTGGGCATTAAAATCTCCAACAGCTGGTATATCGCAAGATGGAAACTGTGATAAGAGGTAGTCTATTTTCAGACTAAGGTAATCAAAAAGACGTTCGAAGTTATTGTCATTGGGAGACCTATACACTATTACTATACATACAAAAATTAGGGCCCAGAACGTTTGAACCAAATCGCATCTAATTTGTTGTTTTCCAAAGTGGATATCCTCTTACAACCACGTTGTCATTGGCATATGCACATACTCCACCTTTAAGGTGAAAGTTGGAGAGGAGGTTATTTGGGAAATTGCAGATCTGGCGAATCAGTGCTTCATGGGGATACTTGTGATCTGACTGAAACAGGATGTCCAGTTGCACTTGTTCAAGGCGTAGGTGAACAACATTAAGATAACACGTATGTTGCAATAATGTATCCGAATGTTGGTACTTTCGATGACCAATGTCTCTTGAATCCTGCCCTCCCGCGCATTCGAATATGGCAGAATTTTATTTCTGGCAGATCTTGCTCTTCTTAGTCTTGATTTTAGCGCTAACGAATGTTTGTCTCCCCCTCCAGAATTTTTGGGGCGGGTTGACGAATCGATGTGAGAGTGGACGTCTCGCCCTACTCACCTGGGGTATAGTGCCTGTTTTAGAAATCATCATTTGAAAGGTTTAGCCGTGAAAACGCTACGCTTGGGTGGTGCGTGTTGGCGAGTACATAAGTAATAAAGGCGATAGTGACCGGCAGCCCTTCCCAAACTCAAAAAACTGGAGCACCAATATTAAGGAGCCCATGGTGAAGATGGTGGTATTGCACCGGGTGGCATGGGGTGTACACCTATGAAGTGGTAGAATATTAGAGCTGAAAAGCAAACATTAATTCGTTTACATTACATCATACAAAAAAAAAATGTCTTTGTACAATCGTAGAATATAGTAACTGCACAGAAACCAAACAGGGTCTTCATTAACTTAATTAAAAAAAAACTGGCATAAGTTATATAGTACCACAATCTGTTTATGATGAGTTTCGTGGCTGTTGACAGCACTAAGATTAAAATAAATTGTTTATTTTGGTTTATAATTTAGGTTTCAACTTGCATATTATTAGTAACTGCACAGAAATCAAACAGGGTAATCATTAACTTAATTAAAAGAAACCTGGCATGTTATATAGTACCCCAATCTGGTTATGATTAGTTTCGTGGCTGTTGACAGCATTACGATTAAAATAAATTGTTTATTTTGGTTTATAATTTAGGTTTCAACTTGCATATTTTTATCATTTTAAACTAATCGAATCTGTTTCATTATTGTTGTGAATTGTGATAATTTAACTTCTGTATTTTTTAATTTCACTTTCATTTAATTTAAGGGTAATAATAAATAAAAATAATGACCCTGTTAGCCCTCCCGACTTTAATTTCCTACTTTTAGGATTAATTAATTAACATTAAGATTAAATATAGCAACAAAAGTAAAAGTTAGATTAGATTAACTTCCAATTTGAAATGTTTAAAAACTTACGATGTAAAGAACCAGCGTCCTTTACGTATGCTTTTTAGGATAAATTATGTGCGGACCATCCTGTATGTAAGATTTCAAAAGTTTACGCGATATTGCACAACGAATAATTTATTCATCACCGCTGACGTGTATTTCTAAGAAACCGTAAGTTTCTGCACGTCAGAACGATTTTAACCAATCGCATAACGGCATCCCCCGCACGGTAGCCGCGAAGCCGCCCACAGATGCACCTTTATAAACTCGCGACGCGCATAATAGAAAGATGATGATGAATCGCAGTAGATTCAAGTCAAGCCGTTCCAGAAACCAGTAGCCGCAGCCGCCCCGTTCGCTCCGTGGAAGACTCACTCTAACCGTAAGGAAGTAATTATTACTACTTCGAAAAGAAGTAAATTGTCCAGCCGATATCCAGCCGCCACCGTTTGCTTCGTGTAAGCACCGACCTGTTATTCACCGACGAAGAGTCCTTCGCGATCTGGCGATAACGCGCACCACGACGCACTGGGCAACCTAAAGTTTAATTCCTGTACTGCTATTGATAGACACGTAAGTTGTAAAGTTATACAATCTGACAATTTACAATCAAACACTACAGACCGTAAATAACTCCGGGATGAGTCTCCAGGAGTTATACCAGTACCTAGAGTCACGCAGGGTAGATCGACGTAACTCGCAAATACAAAGTCACTGACACCTAGAGTGCTACGCAGGGTAGATCCGTCGTCACTGCCAATACAAAGTACACTAAAACCTAGAGTATCACGCAGGGTAGCCCCGACGTAACTCACAAAGACTTGAGGGTGAAGGGTTGTTACAGGGCTGTAAAGACCTACGACCTTTCTCTTAGTATATCCAGTAAAGACAGGCCGTCGCCTACGTCTTCTGAGCATTACTGAAATCCCTCGAAACTCATACACTACCTACAGACAAACACCATAACCGTACACGGTGTCTTTGATCGCAGGAGTACACGAAACCTGTAGTATAAATTTGTAGATAAATTTGAAGTCCACCTAACCATCGTAAACACCTGGTGCGAGAACGTTTGTAAATAAATTAGAAGTACGTAGATTATTCTATCTTTACGTAAACCTATTAGAGTAGTTTTAATATTAAGTATTTTGTTCCCTTGATTAATTATAAATAATTAAACTTAGTATAGAGATCAGTAATTAATTTAGTTAGATAAATAATCTAATTGCCTACATTAAACCGGTTATAATTAAAGAAAGACCGCCGAGATCTCGCGTTTGCATACGCGCATTTCGCGTGTATTATTTCCGGAGTAGGACATACTTGCTTCAGCGCTCCAGAGTTACTAAAGTCTAAGCACGATATCGATTTTCTCAATCCCACAACGACTCGAGTTCATTGCGCTGGCGCCCGACCAACAACGGTATCAAGGATAACGCTCTCGCTACTGTACATACAGGACCGTAACCTAAATTTTACCTCTTAGGTAAGGAATAGATTAAAAGACTATCTCTGTTCACAGAAGCGACTACGCACACAGTGATCGGCCGCCAACCAGGAGAACGAGCCGCCAGGACCGAAACAAGAAGTCCCCATACGTTTTTGTTAATTACCTTTTATTTATTGTTGATATTTATTTAATATACATTTTAAAAACGCTTTAAGGTATTTATTTAAGGTGACAGTGTTAAGCCCATCCAGTACTTACTACGAACCACACCCCGTTTATAAAATAAACACGATTGAGCAAAGCCGAGGCAAAGTAAAACCGCGTTGGGTTACCAAACCAGAAGGGCGCAATATAAATATAGCACCTAAAAGTAGGTGAGCATTACAACGAGATAGCCTGCAAGCTGTACCTAAAATTTACATTTGCAGAGGGTTCTTTTTTAATTTACGGCTCTGCCATGCATAGCCACATCTTTTGTATTTTCTATTTGTGTCAATACGATTTTATGAGTTTTAATAATCATATGTGGTATCGGTTTAAAGGAACCGTATTTTTTCGTAGAAATTCAAATCTCTAGTAATCCTAAATATAATTTACACTTTAAGTTAAAAACAAGTAAATTCGCTTCCGAAGGGAAGTGATACGCTTATTTAAAATTTCAATAATAAATTAATTTGTTGAAACTTGCAAGTTCAAAATTCCAAAATCCATAATCTTAACCCATAATTTTAATTATCACATTTATCATCATATTGGACACGTAGAACACAAAAATTCATGTCAATATCAGTACACAATAAAAACAAATAATGCAGAAAATCGTGAAGATCAGAAAAGGCAGGGTGAACATGCCTCGGCAATCGATCTGTTAGGCTGAACGGCATCTGTACGGTATCATACAATAAAAGGAAAAGTAACTACTTTAATACGCACAAATTTTCAGTCTAACTTATTCTTTACCAGCTCACAGCGACTGGATGCAATTCTAGTATCGGAAAATACCATTTGAATGAATAACTCTTTAGTTCTTTCTTCAAACAATTACCAGCGCAGTGAAAGAAAACTCTTTGGTAACGTTAGGTAAACTAAATACTTCTCTTCATTTATACTCGCCGACGATTAGCGAGATACACAAATTTAATCTAGGGTCCTTCTAATACCTGTCCATCTGGTTGGTGTGTACAAATCAGTAACTTATTTACACGAAATTATTTGTTATATACACAAAATATATTAGCAACTTTATTTACAGCAATTTATCGTCTATTTGTTAACAGGCTGTGGGTGCAATGTAATGATTAATCACAGTTCCGCTCGAGATTGTCCAAGAACACAAAAAAAGAAGCCGAAGACCAATATGTACAATTACAATAGTCTGAACTAATCCAAGCAATCAAAAGCACTATTGTAAACACTTTCTCAACTCGATGAACACGACTGAGTCAATATAAATCGACGACCACAAATCCAAAATTACCCCGGGTTGATTGAATACTAGCTTTAAATCCACCAACAGTGAAAGGTTATCCTTTTTACGATATCTTCAAGATGCCACTAGTTACTTTAATTGGTGCAGTAACCGCTTTTTTGTGAATTCAGAATTATTACAATTTTTGAAATAGAAATTCCCTATTTTTGCCTTTTTGTAGCTTAATATTAATTTTCTTAAGCATACTCCATATCCAAACCTAATGATTTTCGAGTTATTGCAAATGTTTAGTTAAATAACTCACATTTCAAGCGTGGTGCATAATTTTGTATGGACCACCCTATACACATCGGTATTCTTGAAGATTTTCATGGCAGTTAGAGAGAATCAAAATAATATAAATCATTAACGCCATAAAAGCCATATTATTTAGGATTTGTAGATTAGCCATATTTGAATAGTAATGTAAATTCAAATTTTTGGTAATTATACGATGTTGCTGAAATACCTGGCGTGGAACTACACACGACCTTCCAACCTACCTAACGGAAATTTAAAAAAAGCACATAATTTTAATAACATTTTTTCAGGATAATTATGCAACCACTTTTATAATAAGTTCATTACGAAAATAAGCTACATTGTAAAAACGAAAACAATAATCTATGTCAACCAGGCGTTTAAAACGTCATGTCGGATAGAGGCCGCTTGCGTCTATAAAAATATCTATAAAACCGCATTTTCAATCATTTTTATTTAATTCTTACACTTTACTTCACTTCGCTTTATAAGGATAGGTTATGCCAAATTAAATTTTCTTTAAAAAAATTCTTATAAAATTAATTATTATTCTGCGCACACTCGCACACGCGTACACGCGCACATGCGCGCCCTCACACGCACGCGCAAATGCACACGCACAAGAACAAGAACAAGCACAAGCACAGGCACAAGCACAAGCACAAGCACAAGCACAAGCAGCACAAGCACAAGCACAAGCACAAGCACAAGCACAAACACAAGTACAAGTACAAGTACAAGTACAAATACAAGCACAACCACTAGCACAAGCACAAGCACAAGCACAAGTACAAGCACAAACACAAGCACAATGCACAAGCACAAGCACAAGCACAAGCACAAGCACAAGCACAAGCACAAGCACAAGCACAAGCACAAGCACAAGCACAAGCACAAGCACAAGCACAAGCACAAGCACAAGCACAAGCACAAGCACAATCACAAGCACAAGCACAAGCACAAGCACAAGCACAAGCACAAGCACAAGCACAAGCACAAGCACAAGCACAAGCACAAGCACAAGCACAAGCACAAGTACAATCAGAAGCACAAGCACAAGCACAAGTACAATCAGAAGGACAAGCACAAGCACAAGCACAAGCACAAGCACAAGCACAAGCACAAGCACAAGCACAAGCACAAGCACAAGCACAAGCACAAGCACAAGCACAAGCACAAGCACAAGCACACGCCCACGCATGCAAGCGCACACGCGCACACAGCACGCCACACAGCACATACGCACACACAGCACACACACAACGCACACACACACACAGCACACACGCACACACGACACAGCACACACGCACATCACGACACACCACATAGCACACACACACACAGCACACACACACAGCACACAGCACACACGCACACACGCACAAGCACACACACACGCACACGCACACACACACACACGCACACAGCACACAGCACACACGCACAGCACCACACACGCACACACACACGACACAGCACACACCACAGCACACAGCACACACACACACGCACATACACACACACCACACACGCACACAGCACACACGCACACGCACACACACACGCACACACGCACAGCACACACACACGCACTACCTGACACACGACCAGACAGCTAAACACTGCAACACTCACCAGTCATGAACCAATCACAGCACGCACTTCTTGGCGAAACTTGGCCGAACGTTGTAAAATGGGCTGATAAGTCGCTTACCGATAATGAAAAAAAGTCGATTGCATAACCTTCTATACAACCCTTGAGCTTAAATTTTTTGGATTTTTAAAGCAAATAAAAAAATATTCACTTGACGGATGAGTTAACATAATTTTCTTCCTTGGATGCTTATTTTCGTCAAAATTGTATGCACAAACATTTGCTGATCAAGAGCATTCTGACATTACAGTTCCTGCGATTGGTTGTTAAACAAGGGTGCTCTGACGTAGAAAAACTTTTGATGTGTTTGAAATTAGTGCCGGAGGGAAATTCATTATTTGATGATTTCTGCAAAATTTGATTAAAAGAGGATAATTAGCAAATAATTAATTCGAAAAAATTTCGTAAAGGCGGCTGGCTCTTTGCATAGTATCTGAAAATCCTAAAAACATAATATATGGCACCTCTCATAACAGACTTTTTGTGAACTATATAAAAGCAAAATATTACGTGCAACCAGTTGAAGTACATAAAATTGCAAGTGTACCAAGTATTGTGGCCAAATTTTTAAATTTGGATCATCCTTCAACAAATACCAGCCACTGTTTTCGGCAAATGCTGGAACACACATGGAGGGCATAAAGAGACACGGCGGATGGCATTAATCAACAGTAGCTGAACCTTGCATTGATGACTCTGTAAGTTCCAAAATCGATATTGCAGCTACAATTTTGGGAAACTAAAAGGTCATTGCCTGTTCTTCTAGTCAATTTAAACGACGTGACAATGGGGTCAGTGGAACAAAACAATCCATTTGGTTTTAATATTAATAATAACAGTAATTCCGTTACTACTATTAATCGCTATTATAAAAATTAAGATTTAATAAGTTCAATTACTATGTTTATACAGAATTGTTAGTTTTCTTCAATTAATAGGAATAACATGTTTAGTTATGTTAAGTAGACACAGTAAGGATGAAACTGTAATGTAACATTTAATAAAGTTAATAATCAAAATAGTATAATTTTATTTTCTTCGTCTTTAAATGTCCAAAATACTCATTATGGACGGAGACCAATAAAGTATCACTGTTTAGACTCAAAACAACAAATCAGGTTTTTATAGCGCAATTGAACATAATAGTTATTTGTGTATTAAGAGCGCAAAGTGATACATTGCCGCTCTGAGCGATAAGTTTGACGCGCGACGCGCATCAGAGAGATTTTTGCTACAAATTCCGAGCGACAAAGTAACTACTGTGTCGCTCGGCGAGCGGCAAAGTAACTTGCGCTTGCCCCTCTGAAAAGTGCTACTTTGTACTTTCTTTTGGAAGCGCAAATTTGTACTTTGCGCTCGGTTGTAGGAAAATATTATTACTTATAACTGATATCCAAAAGAAGTGACCTGTTCAACAATATTCCGAAAAATGAGTCCTAGATCTGCTTCTAGAAATGAGAACACCATGTACGTTTAAATAACCGGTATTAGCCACTACTGTAAAGTTCTACGAGAAGTTCTTTTGGGAATTAAATTACATCTGATATCTTGGTACTCGATTCATACTTGCATTGCATGAATAAGTATATTTTTGTTAATGTATTATGTAAAGTTTTTATGGACAAAAGAATCGAAATAAAACGTTTATAATTAATCCCAAGGACATTGTATCCAAGATATGAAAATATGCGATAACATCCCTATAATTTTAAGGAATAACCTCGAAACAGAACGACCATTCCTTTCTACAATGAATAACTTACATATCTAATGTCTCGTTTTGGATTAATTTCCTATCATGAAGTTTTTACTTATCAGAATCTGTGTGCAATTTATCAAATTAAAAATATTTACTTTATGGAAATTATTAATACAATCTACTATGTAGATAATTCTAGTAATACGTACTTAATTTTGCGGGCAACTTGTCCTCCATAGATAAGATTTTTATCAATATAAAATATAAAAAATGCTAATCATGTAACTTTAGATTACAGCTAGAATGATAAAGTTATTAGAATGCCTGATTTAGATTACACCCCCGACCCGAAGAGACTGGGTTATGTTCTTCACTCTTCTATGAAAAAGTACAAGGATAACATTGCCCAGGTAAACATTCGCGCACAAAACAATTTTAAACTTACTACATTTTTGACAGATTGTTGGAATAACTGGAGAAAAGTATGCTTATCAACCATTTCTTAAAAAGTGCACACGTGCTGCAATTAAGCTAAGATCGTTGGGTGTTACTTTTAACCATTTAAACAGCTGACTTCCTTGTCTTTCAGCGTTATTTTTGGGCGCTAAAATATGTTGGTTAGACCCAACCTTATCTGTTGATGACACAGTCCATCTTCTTAATCAAGGTATCCCAAAAGTAATATCCATGGAACCTGAAGCTGTTGACCTCATTCTAAGAATTATTTCCAAAATTCAAAAATATGTTAAAATTGTCGTCTTTGGATCATCGAATAAGTACACGAATTGTGACGAGTTTTTAGAACTTAGTAATGAAGAAGATGACTTTCGACCTCATGAGGTTGAGAGAAACTTACATAATATTCTTTACTAATGGAACTACCGGTTTAGCAAAAGGTATTTGTATACACCATTACGTTTTACTCCGTCAGTTGACGAACGATGTATAAGAAAACATTTCTTTTACGTTTACCAGTTTTAATTTTCTTTTTCAGAAACTTTGGATTTTGTGAAGGTATTTATTTTGTATTTTCTTCATTTTATTGGGTGTTGGTGCCTTTTTGCGTTTGTAGTGTTACATTACAGGGAAATGCGCGATTGGTTATGCCACGATTTAATGTTGTACAGTACAGTACAGTAAGTGATGTATTCTAACTGAGTACTTTGATCTCGTCTTTTGTATAAAACTGTACAACGTACATTCATAATGGCAGTTCCTTTTCACTTAATGTCATTGTATGATGCAAAACCATAAAATGTGGATTCCATCAGTTTAGTTCACTTAGGAGTTGGTCGAGTACCGCTTATTGAATCAGAGATAAAAATTATTCAAAAAATGTTTCCTTCTACTGACATCTGTGCCAGATATGGACAAAAAAAGATGTCCGTCCTTTTAACTGTTTTTAAACCTAACGATCTAAATGATTGCAAACTGATAAAGTAAAAACCGATTTCGTGTGGTACCGGAGTTCCAGGGGTCTGGTACAAGGTAGGACAGCTTTGGTTTGTGCAAAAATAAAATTTTTATTTAACGTCACTGACGTTAATACTCAAAAATTGCTTGGTCCAAATCATCCTGGTGAATTACGATTAAAAACTAAATTTCATTTAAGTGGTTACTATAACATGGATTCGTCTCATTTGTAGGATGAAGATGTTGATATAAAACAAGCGATTTGGTGTACTGCGATGAAGATTAATGCTGGAATGATGTGGATCGTATCAGAGTTTTTAAAATATTTTGTCATATTCTTTAGCGTAGATAGAAAGTATTACAGGGACACATCCTGGAATTGCCAGTTCTGTGATTATTGGAATACCCAATGAAATTGATGAAAATCGTCTAATGGCGTTAGTGGTTTTGAAAATCAAGGATTCGAAAATTACGGCTGAGAAAATTAAAGCATTTGTTGATAACAGAGTTATTGACAAAAAACGTTTGCGGGGAGGTGTAAAAATAGTAGATTCCATTCCATTAGCAGCTACTTGAAAGATTAAGATAAGTGACATTAGAGAGCTGGTGCTCCGTGTAGAGCTTTAATTGTTTTTGGAAACCAAAGATAAATTCGTATACAAACAATGAGAAATTTTTTTTAATTCTGGTTATTGTGTAAACCACTTTGCTTACGATAATTAAAATTGTTTATTTTAAGTTGCCGCGGTGTAAGTCAGTCGGTTCTCGTACTAGCAAGAAAAGGGGTAGGTTCGTTTCGGTAATTGGTTTTGGAATGAACTCTGTTCACACTGAATGATTAGAATATGCAGTTTTGATGCTCCTCGGGGTCGTCCTGGGCTTCGTTGTCCGCCTACTCAGTTCGTAGACGTTTCTGTGGGAACAGGAATGGATGCTACATTTATATGTCTATTAGTCACTTATATTATGACAAAAATCCTAACAAAGAGGACTTTTTAAAATTATTTAAAAATTCTTAAAGTCGGTCTTGTGAACAGGAGCTTTCCGGAAAATCGCTTAAAAGTGTAACAGTAAAATGAATTTAAGATAGGGACAACGTTCGCGCTTGCGTCTGTGAGAAGGTCAGTTTCGAAAAATCAATACTTTGAAGTAACTTCAGTGCGCATGACTATTCACATATGTGAGTTGGCTTACAGACAGAATAAATGTCTGCCTTTACCTGAAATTTCTATTAAATGAATTTTTATATTTGTACGATATAAAAATGTAACTGTTACCGTTTATGATGATTTAAATAAACAAACTGCACGCGTACCGGGTTCTGGTTGATTAATTTCGGAAGTATTTACAATGATTAGGGAATAATACATTTAATATTGAATGTTGACCAATTTAATATGTACGACAGGAAAATGTTTTCTGCATTAATTTGGTTTCGCTTTTAATAAGTAAAACTTTTCTATTCACCCGAGATTTATGCTAATTGTTTAAAGGGAAAGTAACCAAGATTATCATTTACACGAGATTTTACCACTATGGTACTCGAAGTAAACAATTATTTCAATTATTTGTAATGAAATAAACTAATGTTTATTACTTACGCGATTATCCACCGTATTAAAATGAAGCGGGAACTAACTCGCGGTACAGGTACGGTCTTCTTACCGGACTTGTACTGAGAAGTGTTGTTAGGAAAACTAACGTTACGTGGATATCTGACAAATTATGATCGGATATCGGGACGGCTATTCACGTTTAATGCCAGTAACTATGCATCTAACGGACGGGAACCCTCAACGTTTTTATTGCTTATTTTGCCTCGTGTTAGACGTATCTGTGTTAGTAAGTGAACTACATGTTTGGTGAAGGACCCATTATAAGAATCTGGGACTAACCCGTTGTGTGTTGTATAAAGGAACCCTCCGAAGTTGGTAGAATTAAGGTGACGACCTTTCTTCCCAACGGAGTAAGTGAAAGATGACTACAGGCGTCTCAGCCCGTCGTAACGCCGTCCTTTCTGCGTATCGTGTAATATTGTGCAATAAAACTTACGTGCTTTTAACATCAGAGTACATCAACCAGTAGCTCGGTGATATGGAAATGTTTCTCAGGCGGTGTTATCGATGTGTCTCGATAAAAGATGCACGACAGAAAAGATGAATATTCTGACAAACGCGGCGGTCGACAAGTCGGCCGAACTAAGTAACGTGATAAAGAGGGGTAAACGCGCGGTCAGGCTTCTCGATTCTCCGGTAGCGCGTCGCAGTCAGGCTTCTGGTCAGGATTCTCTTTATTCGGTAGCGTCGACTGAACGGATCTACGAGCAAGCGGTCGGTGAAAAAGTATGACTCACAAGCAGGAAGTAGACTATGAGCCGGATCGACCCACGAGCAGCAAGTTGTCACGGCGAAGGCCCGACACACAAGCATCAAATACGGGAGCGCGTATCTTTGATTAACATGGGATAATTAGCAAATAATTAATGATAGGAAAATTTAGTAAAGGATGCTGGCTCATTAAAGTAGTAATAAGATACCGTCAACCGGGGCTAAGTGGATCGGCCGGGGTAAAGTGGATCAAATACATTTTTGTACAATAAAAAATACACATGAGCCGAATGAGTACGCTACAACTTACTTCAGACCATTCACCATGCTTCAGTGTTATTGCAGACTGCAAAAGGAGATTTCGGTACAATATTCGCGGTGAGTTCGGATAAAAAATTATAATAAGTGAAACACATATTAAGCTATTTCTTAAAACTTGAAATTCGTTTGCTTCCGTACGCAACTGTGTGCACTTTATTAATTTTTTGCCACCATGGGTTAATGGCCCCATGTGTAACTTAGATCTGGGCATTAGAATTAATTAAATACCTTTTACCAGAGTCAATCTGTGATTCTGCATTATATAACTATTATGATTAAGTCGTCAACCAGTGGCGTACATGATTAATTTAAGGGGGCGTATGTAAGATTTTATTGAGACAAAGGGGACCGTTAGCAAAGTAAATGTTAAGTCAACTGAATGTGACTTTTAATTAATTGAATACAATTGTTCCAGGTGGTTAGAAAATATGTAAAAAAGTTGGGCCAAGTGGAAACAGGAATTATTCGCCGATATTCATGGAGAGAGCAGTAGCTGCCGTAAGAGCTGGCAGAATGTCACAAGGACAAACTTCGGAATCGTACGGTGTGCCATATACGACATTAAATAGTTACGTATATGGCAAGCATCCGGGTAAATCTGAAAGACCACACGTACTATTCGAGGATGATGAGAAGGTTCTGGTAGATTCACTTCAGTTGTATGGTGCATGGGGATTCCCAATGAATCCAGTGTCGGTCCGAAAAATTGTCCAGCAATTTCTCAACCAGAAAGGCGTAATAGAACCAAGGTTTCCCAACAATCTACCTGGTGCAGATTGGTTCTGTTTATTTATGAAAAAACATCCCGAGTTGACAGTCAAATTCGCAGAAAACACTAAAAGAGTCCGAGCTGCTATCTCCTATGAATCAGTTCGAGAACATTTCGAGAATATTCTTACGATTGTGAAAGGCGTGCCTGCCTCAAACATCGTCGATTACGATAAATCCGCATTTAGAGACGATTCCGGAGTTACGAAAGTGGTGGTGAAGAAGGGGGACAAAGAATGCCCATAGAACACTAGACGCCAGTAAACCAAGCACCGCTGTCATGTTAGCAATTGCGGCCAATGGCACAATATTGCCACCCTACGTTGTTAGTATGAAGGTTAGAAAGAAGGAGGTTTACCAGGCTCAGAATATAATACCTCCAAGAGTGGTTGGTTTGATGCTGCTGTTTTTGAGCACTGGTTTTTTACGATCACGCCCCCATTTTTCCGAAAGTCATGAAATTCTCATCGTGGACAGCCTGATAAGTCATTTGACGATCAGTGTCATTCAAGCGCACGAGAAAAACAACATAGGCTTTGTATTGCTGCCCCCTAATTCGACCCACACGCTACAACCGCTTGACGTGTCTTACCTTAGGCCATTGAAAGCAGCATGGAAATCTGTGATCGAACAATGGAAATGGAAAAATCTGGATCTTCTGCCCAAAACGCTCTTTCCCACGAAATTGAAAGAAACAGTGAATAAGCTTGGCCACAAGCCTGAGGAGAATGCGATTTCTGGCTTCAGAGCCTTTCAATCCACAAGTGGTCTTGGATGAAATGGTATATCGAAAAGCACCGGATGAAGGTGCTGATGATTCTTGAACAAATGTGTTTGTGGCACATCTCAATGAATTAAAAACTGAGGTAATTCTGCTCCAAAAGGCGGAAAGACGGTGGCGGTGATCGCTGAAAAAGAAAAAAGCTCCAGTTTCAACCAACAGGAAGAAGAGAAATAGACAACTTGGCAACAGATCTGAAGAGGATGATGTTATACTCTTGAAGAGGATAAATTTGCTACGACTGACGTCGAAGAGAAAGATTCAGAAGCGGAAAATTCTTGTTACACATACGAAATGTTTGTTGTAAAATTCAAGACGAACAAACGAGACCGACATTTTATTACGAAAATTCTCCAAGTGGAAGAATCTTGATGTCAGCGTCAGCACTTTCAGACAAAAAGTTCTAGCAAAGAAATTTTGTTGGTATATCCGCAAATAGCAGATATCTCAATGATCTTCAGGGATCAAATTGTAAAAAAAGCTACAATGAAGAGTTCAAATACATATTTTAGAACAGAATTTTCTCGTTTTGTTTTGACTTTTTTTACTTATTTTGTTATGTTTTTATGCAGAATTTATTTAATTTTATGCGAAACGTATTGCTGTAACAAGAAAGTCTGAGAATAAACCATTATTTTTTATCATAAGTTTTGTTATGAACGAATAAGTTCAAAGCAACTATGTAATAAAAAATTATTATTAATTTTATTAAATACATAAATAAAAAGTTTACTTCGAGTAGGATTTGAACCTACAACCTGTACTTTGCTAGAGTACTTAATATAAGTAATTTGATTGTAATCTCATTATATTTAGAATTTACATCAGTTCAACATACATAACGACAAAATTTACACCGATTGGGGCTTGAATCTCGATAGCGCAATTGGTTAGCGTGGTACTCTAGCAAAGTACAGGTCGTAGGTTCAAATCCTTCTCGAGGTAAACTTTTCATTTATGTATTTAATAAAATTCTTTATTTTTTAATTTCTGCCGTTTATTAATGGATCAAATGTATGTTTACAAGCAAAAAAATATTTATTAAAAATATAAATTGCGATCTATTTTGCCCCCACTAGTAGAAAACGTAGATTTTAAGTGATTTAAAAGGGGTGATGCACTTTACCCCATTCTGCTGGGGAAAGTGGATCACTATACATGTATTAAACAAACATATTATATGAAGTTCTACCAAAATTTCAAAGCGGTTACGACGTTATTACAAAAAAATCAATGTTTTTAATTCACTGAGCCCCGGTTGACGGTACCTTTCGTAACTATCTTGTTTTAATATTTGCTTTATGCAATAGGTGTAAGTCGAAGTGAAAAAAAAATTAATTTAGTTTTTGTAAATAAATATGTTAATCCAGATTAGTGATTGAACATATTATTTGCAAGACACTCCAAAACAATTAGTTTGAACCAATCATTAAAAATATAATAGCGCAAGTACCATTGCAAGCAAATATTATTAGACGTGATGTATAAGATAACTTCACTGATTTTTTAAATACTTATCAATACAAGAATTAATAGATAAATTGTCGACCATATCAGTTAGGCAACTGCGTAAGCGAAGCAATACAGAGTGATAATATGGGTTATGATGATGTTATACCACTTTTAGGAAATTTAGGAAAGTAAGTAATTGTGGGTTCTAGCCCCACTATTACAGTAATATTCTTAAAGGTATCAAAAAAGAATTTGTTTTTTGATATGTCTTCCATCAATACTATGTGCTTTTCATCAGTTATCCAATATTTTTTTGCAAGCCAAACCAGAACATCGATGTCAATTGGAAAAAGAGCTTCCGAACGCTACGTTTAATTTACCTGGAAGTGTTCTTAACAAGTCTTATCCATACGATTCCATCAACCAACAATACTCATCTTGTTCGTTATTACAAAATGGAACCGAAGTTGCCTGTATCTCTTTTATTTATGGTAATTCAAAATACAGTGTTGCTATGGAGGTAAAATACTAAAAATAAAACTCAATGTTCTATTTCGAAGTTTTCAGTGGGACTTAGTATGTGATAAATCCTTTTTTACGGCAATGGGCGATTCTATCTTTATGTCAGGTGTATTAGCAGGTTCAATTATATTTAGTAATTTATCGGACATGTATGGAAGAAAATTAACACTTTTTGTTTCGTTAGTCATTGAAATTGTTTTTGGATTATTGTTGTCATTTGCTCCAACGTTTTGGTCTTATGTCGTTATTCGGTTCATTGTGGGATCAACCACAGCAGGCACATTTTTGACTGCGTATGTAATAGGTGAGTACCATCATAGTGCATTACTTACCTACGGTAAGTAATACCATACTGAAACTGTTGCAGCAATGGAAATGGTAAACCCCGAAAATCGTATGG
The DNA here is from genome assembly GCA_036346205.1 of Vesta saturnalis. NCBI lineage: Eukaryota > Metazoa > Arthropoda > Insecta > Coleoptera > Lampyridae > Vesta > Vesta saturnalis. The sequence continues at coordinate 187,241 of JARFJB010001902.1, read as the reverse complement.
TTGCTGGGGTTATTTGCCAAATGTTTTACTCAGTTGGATACATGCTGACAACACTATTTGCATACTTGAGTAACAATTGGAGAACTTTACAAGTTGTATTAACACTCCCTGGAGTATTCTTCATCTCTTATTGGTGGTAAGCAATGCAGTAGGTTGGTAACATTTTTTGCTAAAGTGTTCCAATCTGCCACCATAAAATTTCAACAGAAACTATTTTAGGTTGATACCGGAATCAACTCGATGGCTACTGACTAAAGGCCGGTTAGAGGAAGCAAAACTTCTCATACGAAAAGCAGCAATAGTTAACAAACTTACAATAGACCACGATCAAATTCATGTTTTACTTACTGACGAGCAAAAATTAAAAGATTCTGAGGATACTGTAAACGTTCTGGAAATTTTTAAATATCCAAATTTAAGAAAGAGATCCTTAATAGTTTTATTTGACTGGTAAGTAACATGATCCTTTAAGAATGATACCTTTATTGATTTTATTGATAGGATGGTTAACAGTATGTCATATTACGGTTTATCATGGAATACAAGCAATTTGGGAGGAAACGTTTATATTAATTTCGTAATCTCGGGAGCTGTCGAAATACCAGCTTACATCTTTCTTTTACTTACATTAAACAGATGGGGTCGTAAATTTATTATGTGTGGTTGTATGTTTGTTGCTGGTGCTGCTCTCTTACTCACAATGGCTGTACCTGAAGGTATGTTTCAAGCTAAAGATTGCAGACTCTAACCTAAGGAATTTTGCAGATAATTTTGGGCTAGTTGTACTTTTAGCTATGATAGGAAAATTGGCAATAACGGCTAGTTACAGTGTAGTATACATTTTTTCGACTGAGCAGTTTCCAACTGTGATAAGAAATGCTGCTTTAGGAGCTGGTTATGCTTGTGCAATGATTGGAACAATGATGGCACCTTTTATTAACCTATTAGTAAGTTTTTAGAGTGGTTTCTTTAACAATTAGCTTTGCTCATTTAGGGTGATGTATGGAAACCTTCTCCGTTGATAGTATTTGGAGCATTAGCTTTATGTGCAGGATCTATTTCATTAATTCTTCCGGAAACTCTTAACCAAAAATTACCAGAAACTATTGCAGACGCTGAATTTTTCGGATGGTTAGTAAATATTCCGTACTTATTTGTATAATGCAAACTTCTTTTGCAGTGACTTGAAGATAACAGCAAGGGCAGAGGACAGTCTGAAGATCAAATTAAACTCAGATTTTAACAAATAAAAGTGAAAGTTCACTTAATTTTATTACAATTTATCCTTAATATAAGTACGTGCATCAAAACAGTCTTTTGAGGAACCGTATTTGTTAACAAATTCTGATTCGCTTTAGTTTATATATTTTTGGAATGTGATTATGGCTTTATTTATTTAAAAATGTTAAACATTGAATGATTTAACGTGTTAGCGTTTCAATACTTTGATGATTTAGTACTTCAGTGTTTTAGTATTTTAAGACCTACCTACGTTGGTACATTCCACTTATTAAATCGGTCCAGTATAAATATTGCAAATATTTGCAGGTGGTAGGCATGTATTCTCCATGCCAGCCGGGGAGGTACCACCACCCTTACCATGGGCTCCTTTATATTGGGTCTCCGATTTTCTGAGCTCGGAAAGGGCTGCCGGTTACCTTTTTCATCATCCTTAATTTATTCTCATTCTTATCCTTCCTTCTTGCCCTCACTGTCTTCCTATCGGATTAAAAGTCCCAAATTAAAAAATAATATGGCTGTGGTTTCTAGGGTTATAAATTCCGGACGTAAAATCTTGCCCCATTCGGATATCCGGAAGGGCAGGGCCCAAGCGACCTCGGTCATCGAAAGTATCAACTTTCTGATTCACTACTGCAACATTCGCGGTATCAGGTCTAATCTTAATGCTATTCACCAACATCTTGAACAATTACAATTTTGTTTCTATCTGAAACACAAGTTTCCTCTGAAAGCTCCGAGTCACCCGACTTGCAATTTCCTCAATACCACTTTCTCACTCTAACTTTCGATATAAAGGAGGCGTATGTGCCTACATCAAGGACAGAATTGCTTGCAAGAGGGTTTCTTTCTTCCTTAGAAAATAAAAATTTTGACGTGATTTGGTTTAAACATTCTGGTCCTAGTTTTGTGAAATTCTACTGTTGCATTTATAGGTCTCCTAATGACAGCAACTTTCAAGACTTCTACGATTACCTTAGTATGAAAGTTGACTATCTCCTGTCTCAGTTTCCATCGTGCGATATCTCATTTGTAGGTGATTTCAATGTTCATAACTCTAATTGGCTTCAGCTTTCATCTACTACAAATCCCGCTGGTCATAGTGCAGAAACATTTGCTATTTCATGTGATCTCACACAAATGATTTCAGAACCCACAAGAATCCCTGATAACCCCAACCATACTCCACATCTACTAGATCTCTTTCTTACATCAAACCCTCTTGTTTGTAAAACTTCCGTTCTTTCGCCTTTAGGTCTTTCCAACCATTTCTACTGAACGTAATTCCACTGTTGTTCGCAAAACCGATAGAACCTTGTGGTGTTTTAAGTCAGCTCGATGGAGTGATTTACGGGATTTCTTTGCAACCTTTCCATGGCGTGAATATTGTTTTAAGTCGTCTCTTCTTCGGACATCGCTCTTCAGTATCTGAAGTCATCCTCATGGGAATGGAGTTATACATTCCCAAAAAACAGTACCGTATAGGTCATTCACGTTCCCAACTCTGGTTCAATAAGGCTTGTGCTGATGCAATATCTTCAAAAAATAAATGTTACATTAAATGGAAATCTAATAAATCGGTCGACAGTCATGTAGAATACGTTGGTGCTAGAAATATCTGCAAAAGTGTCATCACTAAAACTAAAAAGTTGTTCGAACAACGAAAATGCAATGAACTAGCTACATCTCCTTTAGGCAGTCGTAAATTTTGGTCTTTAGCTAAAGCCATTAGTAAAAACTTTGGAGCATCTTCATTTCCCCCCCTGACGTCTATTGACGGATCGGTAGTTGCTGATCCTATAGACAAAGCCAACGTTTTTGTGAATTTGCTTGCATCAAACTCGTGACTCAATGATTCTGGAAAAGATGTGCTCCTAGTCAACTCTTCTTCATACGCTATGAAACCAATTCATTTTCGGTACAAGCTTTTGGAATCGATCATCAGTAGGCTTGATCTCAATAAGGAATTCCCTTCATCATGGAAGTTAGCAAACGTTCAACCTATTCCCAAAAAAGGCGATAAGACCGATCCCTCAAATTACAGACCAATTGCCATTACTTCCATTTTGTCTAAAATCATGGAAAAAGCAATCAATCAGCAACTGCTCACGTTCCTTCAAACTAACAAACTCCTTAGTGACCACCAATACGGGTTTAGGCAAGGTCGTTCAACAGGTGATCTTCTTTCATATGTGACCCAAGTTTGGAACAATACAGTAGGGCAGTCCGGTGAGACAGTTGTAGTCGCTTTAGATATCTCAAAGGCATTTGACCAAGTTTGGCATAAGTGTTTACTTGCCAAACTCACCTCGTTTGGGTTAAATGATACGCTCATCAACTGGGTTTCTAGTTTCCTTGATAAAAGACGAATACGTGTCGTAGTTGATGGCTTTTTTTTCAAAAGAAGTTAGCATTAACGCGGGCGTACCACAGGGATCCGTTATAGCGCCTACACTTTTTCTACTATACATAAATGACCTTATTTCTTCAACAACTAACCCCATCCATTGCTTTGCTGACGATAGCACTCTTCACTGTAGTTCATCTCAGTCTACTCATAGTGATAATCCACCTTCTATGTCAAATCAAGAAATTAAAGCTGAAATGGCAAATTCAATCAACAAAAACATTCAACGTATTCTCTAATGGGGAAGCAATAATCTAGATAAATTTAATGCTAACAAAACTCAGTGTTGCCTTGTGTCCGCCAAAAAAGATCAGCCATTTCCTGCTGTAAGTATGAATGGCTCAGTTCTTAAGTTTTCAGACTCTATTACTCTGTTGGGTATGACAGTATCTTCAAATCTCTCATGGGTTGACCATCTTCTATCAGCTACCAAAACAGCTGCTCGTAAAATAGGCTTTTTGTACAGATCTAAGCAGTACTTTACCTCTCGACAACTCCTTCTGCTGTATAAGGCCCAAATTCGGCCTCATCTGGAATATAATTTTCACCTCTGGGTTAGTGCTCCCCAATACGCTCTCGATATCGTCGATCGTATTCAAAAGAGAGCGATTAGGCTTATAAATGACCCGTCCTTAACTTCTCACATACAGTCCCTTGAGCATAGAGGGATGGTTTCAGTTCTTTCTTTGTATTATCGTTATTACAACGGCTATTGTGCTGGTGAATTACATTATTTGATACCATCTCCGGCTATCTTTGCGAGAAACACTCGATTCGCTCATTCACATCATCAGTATGCAATACAAATCTCCACTTGTCGTACCAAACGGGCGCAATCCACATTTTTCTACACGGCTTCTAAACTCTGGAATGATCTCCTCTCACTTATGATACGAAAAAATTTAAGGTAGCTGTTCATAGGCATCTATTGGCAATTCATTATCCCTCTATGGATCCTCCTAAGTGTTCCTGAGTGCTTTAGCACGGTAGGCCTAATTTAGCCTGTTCAGGTCCACAATCATAAAAAAAAAATTCCGAAATTTTCGCGTTCTTAAGTCCTACTGTTTGAAGGCCACTATTTTTCTTAAACCTGTAATTAGCTGCACGTTGGTTCGTCTCCTCTGCTGAATAGTTTACGTCATTTTATGAACATTAATTGCTTAGTTAATGACACTCTTATCTGAGTCACTCCTTGAAATTTCTCCCTGATCGTTTTTAATAACCCTTTTTTTATCGTCTTCTTTTGCAGCAACTTTTCCAAGCCCTACCTTTAATCACTTGTTCAGCGCATTCTCCTTTTTTAGATCAGATTTCCTCTATTTTCTTTACGATCCACTTCTAAGCCTAGTTTTTGATTGCAGCTCGTTACATGTATTAAACATCTCTGTTCCGCTATCTAGTTTTGATGTTTCACTACTTTGTTTGCTGGTGGCTTGTTGGCATATGGGAGAGCTATCCTGTTTCTGCCACGCTCCTTTCGCCATCTCTCACTCACTCTTCATGGGTCAATTCACTATTTTTCTCTCTTTTTATGATTAAAACTAGGAAAATTTTGTAGATTAGCATACCTTTTGTAACGCCATTTTGTGGTATAACTTAAAAAAATTATAACGGTACCTTTACAGGTTAAGTACAAAATATTTCGCCACGTAACGGTTAACTATCACTTCTATTACTTAATGGGAAAAACCCAAACCTTTTATTTATGAATCATTACTTTTAATTACTCAGCAGCCACCATCAGGGTTAGGGCATTCCTTCCCGACACGTGGGACTGTTACAAGTAAAAGTGGCGCCCACTTCTGATATAAGTTGAAGTTAGGGAGCAGCTTGCAACGTCACGTTGTGGTATAATTATAAGTTAGCGTATAGTTTACAATGCCTGATTGTGGTGTAATTAAATTATTACTCACAGTTTTCAAATGAATTTTGAAGTGTAATTTAAAAGTTACTCACAAAACACTCGAAACATGCCAGAAAATGTAGGAAAACTACTAAAACAACCAATAATTTAGTAGCGATCAAATACACAGAAAGAAAGGGACTAACAAACAAGTATGAAGATAAACTTTCACAATTATCATTCATAATTAAAACACTTACATTTTGGATATGTAATCGTGCATTATTATTATTTTTTTTCAAATCCAAACGTTTCAATAACAATTATATAGTTATAATTTATATTTATTTGACGATTTTTTTCAAACTACTATTACTTACTGAAGACGACACATGTAATTGTTACCAAAACGCTTAAATTTTAAAAAGAATGAATAAAAATACACAGCTACATACCCAAAAGATAAATATTTACCAAAGTACCAACAATTACCAAACAGAACTAATTCACGCAGAAAAACTAGGGACCAGAAAACACCTATATACATAATACCACAAATGTGGGAACAGAACAACAAATAAATAAATGAATTAAGCGCTCAAACACGTACACTATAAATACACAAACACACAAACAAGCAAAGATACGTACACGCAAACCCTAAAGCAAAAATAGTCAACTAAACAATTCAACAAACAACCAAACATGCATGCACATTTTCACGAAACAAGCTAAGAAGCATACCAAAATCGTTAAAACGTGCAATAAGAAACAACCTGATAATCAAAGAACTTAAAAGAGCTGGTTTAACATGCAAAACACGTACGCAAGCAACTAATGGCACGCACCCATGCGCACATGCCCACCAGCTCACTCGCACACAAGTGCACACACAGACGCACTTATACACACGCATGCACTGACATAAACACGCAAAACATACAAACAGGCGCGCAATTTGGACTTAGCTGGATTTTCCTTATATCAACATCCAGTATCTCCAAGATTCCTCTGTCCATCCTCCTAAGTGTTCCTGAGTGCTTTACCACGATGAGCCTTTTTAATTGTATTGCAAAAAAACACTGTGGTCCGTCAATGGTTTACAGATAGATTTCGATAGAGACACAAGTGATACACAAAAACAGCCTCTTTTCGATTAATGTACACCATTGGTGGTATACAAAAGTCCTTGTTGCCCTAAAAGATCTTATTTCAGTTGTGTGGCGCATCAGTGGTACACATAAAAGGCCTTATTTTAATAAAAAAGACCAGTGTGATGCACCTACGAGGCATTTCGATAAAACACTGAAGGATGGCCCACCGGTGTCATCCGTTAAAAAGCTCAAATAGTACCCACCGATGGATCATGCTTATGAGTGATCTTCGAAACCCTCCGATGTTTGCACAAGCGCAGCTTTAGTTAGAAAAACTTCATGTTTAGACTATACCCCCTATTCAAAACAAATCATCATCGTATCTAGATGTAAATTTTCACGATTATCATACATAATTAAAAAACTTTTGGATATTAAATCTTGTGTTTTTATTAATTTTTTAATTACAGTAATCATAATTACAGTTATTGTCCTCAGTAAATGGTAATAGCTATAATAATTAATTGAGACGTCTATTTGAAATAACTTCTAAATTAGTTATAATTTACTAGAAATGCAATTATTACGTTTGTTTTACTAATAATTAGAATTATTGCTAAGGTTACACTCCCGTGATAATCAATTTTCAGAATAGTTATCAAAAATCTGGCAACGATATTATTAAGCAGCAATATAACTTAGTATATCATAACAATTTCAATGGTCACCAGTATCACAAACACGATAAAATAGTAGATATACTATGTCACTTCAAACCCACTTTTGATAATAATAATAATACACCTTCCCGTACAGATTGCATACATCAAGGTCAATAATTTTCAAGGTCAAGGTCATCGTACGCATTGCATACATCTAAGTATATTCCTCAAGGTCATCACATTGTCTACGTCTAAGTACATGATTTTCAAGGTCAATGTCGCTCGCATTGCCTGCCTATTTTTCAAGGTCATCGTAGTAGTTTTCCTAAGAACTGGATCCGGTTCCCAAAGACACATAGCCGTTTCCCAAAACAGGGGAGCCATTTCCCAAAACAGGGGTTCTGTTTCGCAACAAGCAGCCGTTTCCCCATTTCAAGGTCACACTTCTGAGAAAAGAACAAAGGCGATCCATTGTTACGGCTAAATAAGGGTCATAATTCCAAAAATAGACTGTTATCTAAATAAATGTCCAGCTACCCCACCATTTCAGACTCAATTCTGAGAAATCAATTTTCAAAAACAAAGGCGATCCATTGTTCAAGCCAACGCTTCAAGGTCAAAGTCTATGCTTACAATTTTTAAGGTCACACCTCTGAGGAAAATAAGAAAGACGATCAATTGCTCTGACCGAGTTAGGGTCATAATTCCTAAGAGTAGATTGTTATCTTGGTCAATTTCCAGCTACCCCAACATTTCAGGCTCAATTATGAGAAACCAATTTTCAAGAACAAAAGCGATCCATTGTTCAAGCCAGTCAGCCGACGCTTTAAGGTCAAAGTTGCTTTGCTCAAGGCCATCATGCACATTGCCTACGTATATTCCTCAAGGTCACACAGAAATTCTTGGCTGAACTAAGGCGTTAATTCCTACAAATCAATTCTCAAAATCAGGGGTATTAAAAACACCTTTCAAAGCGTGGGGGATTCTACCTTTCAAGGACACTCAAGCAATTCTTGGCTGAGTCAAGACGTTAATTCTCAAGGTCGAGGGTATCATACGGATTGTCATTGTTTATGCTAAAATGTGCGTCAAAGTTCTGTCCTAAACCACCAAGATGTGGTAGTTTTCCTAAAAACCGGATCCGATTCCCAAAGACAGATCGCCGTTCCCCAAAACAGGGATATATTACCCAACACAGGTAACCGTTTCACCCACCATTTCACAGTCACACCTATGAGAAAAGAACAAAGGCGTTCCGTTGTTCAAGTAATACTTGGCTGAGTCACGGTCATAATTCCTAGAAATCACTGTAGGGCTATCAAATAGATTGTCAATGGCTAAAATGTATTGGTATCAATTTCCAAGGTCATAAGTCCTAGAAGTCAACCAGCAGGGTATCCAGATATACGACCGGTAAAGGTATATAGGAGGAAGCTCCTCAAGGTTACGTATACTATAGGATCCACTTTCTCGTTTTCAAGGTCACTGAGTACACACATTGCCTGCATATATTCTTCAATGTCACGTATAGTGATATATTATTAATTTATTAAGGAAAACCCTCAAGGTAATGTCACGTACACTTTCCATGCATATTTTTCAAGGTCACACCTTTGAAAAATCAATTTTCAAGGACAAAGACGATCCATCGTTCAAGCAATTTTGGTCGGGTCAGGGTCATAATCCCGATTTTACCCAACCTTCTCCGATTGAAAATTTTATTCTGGCCGAATCGGGGTCATAATTTATAGAAATCTAAAAATAGATTGTTATCTAGGTGAACAGCCAAAACGTATTGGTATCAATTTGCGCACATTGCCTACATATATTCCTCAAGGTCGAGGTCCAGATTGTCCATGTCCAATTACAAGGTTTTTCGAGGTTAAGGTCATTGTACACGTTATCTATATCAAAGTATATGGTTTTTCAGGGTCATCTCATAGCCTGCCTCCAAGTACAATTTTCAAGGTCCTCTCGTACACCGTGTAAAGTATATTATTTAAGGTCACCATGCAATTCTTGGTCAAGTCGAGGTGCTAATTCTCAATGTCAGAGTTGTTAAATAGACTGTAAAGTTGTAAGTGTGGGGATTCTATTTTCAGATAGAGGTCATGTGTCGGGAAATGTTTAACGTACAGAGAGCAGCAAGGTCACATGGCTTTCAAGCAGGCAATTATGAGCTGGGTCGAAGTGTCAATTCAGTTATTACAATTCCTTGAAATCAATCAATTCCTAATCAATAACCGATCAGTGACTTTTGTCTAAGTCATACAAGTTATTACAATTCCTAGAAATCTATTCTCAAGGTCAAAGGTGTTATTTCCCACTATTTCAAGCTCAATCCTGAAATATCAATTTTCAAGGTCAGTGGTATTACAATTGAGACATATTGTCGTGAATGCTAATAGGTAGGTTAAATGGTTCTTGTTTTACTCAAATGGAGCTATTCAAGGTTACAATTTATTGGTTTCTTATTACAATTAGTTCGCAGGCATATGAAGGAGGATATGTTGTTTATGCTAATAAGTGTAGGTCAAGGTTAAATGGTTCTGTTATTGGCTGTCTTTTGACGTTTCCTTAGCGTTTTCTGAAGTTTCTTTGAGGTTTTTTTAACCTTTTTGACGTTTCCTTGACGTATGTTGAGGTTTGCCTGAGACTGAACTAGGAAATAGAACCCCTTTCCCAAGCTGACGTACGCTGGAACTGGCTTTAAAGAGGCGAAATTCAGCTATATACAACGTATAAAAAAAGGGTATACAGATTTATTGGAAAATAACAATGACAAGGTTTCTTAAATTGCGTTATATATAAAAAAATATGAGCTCGCTATCTTTGGCTAGAAGGGAGAAGGGAGGAACAGTGTATAAATTTAAATTAGATGTACTAAAACATAAAGAAAGAATTGTGTGTATGTGTGTAATGTTTCCGTTAATTAAATAACATTTATAAAAAATGTAGTTACCCATTTGTTTGTGAAAAAGTGGAAATCTAAATGGCCTCTAAATTAGCAAAAAATTCGATATAGTTACAATTTTTTTGGTTTTTGATGTACGTAGGTCGCTAGTCCCTGAAAGGATCTAGTTTACCTGTAAATGAAAGAAACGTGATTGATTTTATATCAATAAATGGCATTTATGCTAACTCTACAAATTCTTTTATTATTGAAGAGTTATAATGAAGAAATACATGACTTTGCTTTGCATAAAGGAGATTTAAATTGATTTTTTGCAAAGCATGGTCTTTTCGAAAAAATGCATAGTTATCGAGATTTAGCCCAAAACCTAAAAAACTGACCAAATTTGGACGTTTCAAACCCCAGATTCATATTCAGCGTCCCGAAAAACATAAATCTGATTAGAACTGTACCTAAAATTTCAGCACTTTTGATTCCTAAATTGACTAGCCTAGGACTATATACAAAGTGTAAAAGAACAAACAATGACAGCTGTATAAATTGCAGTATAGAAAGGGGGTTAACAATGTATAGATGTATAGATAGATTAAATTTGATGTACTACGCCTATATAAAATGTTGTAAATTTAAATGATCCCTAAATTAATAAAAAAAATCGATTTAGTTATAGATCAATTGGTTTTAATGTATGCAGATTGCTAGACAAAGAAACATGAACATAGAGACAATGTTATGTAGTTTTCTCTTAATTAAAGCTCACAGAAAGTTTTTTCTTATTTACATTACTGTAAAAATGCCTTTACTGTCCATTCGTTTAATCAACGTTTTTTTTTGCTGTGGCTGAGTTTCTATGTATAGGATTACATTTATTCAAGAACAATGCGATGCCTTCATATGCCTGCCTTTTGATTCTACAACAATTCTGTTAAATTTTATTCTCAGTGCATATCGTTCGCGAATAAACATGCAAGAAGTTGTGGGTGATGATCCGCTTGCCCGCAGCATCCGTTACCGATATAAACGAATTATATGTGTAAGAAGATGTGCCATTTGATTAACCAGGTGTTGTGGTTAGAAGCTACCGCGGAAAATGGTGGTTTGAACACAAAAAGGGTAGCTTGTTAGGGGTAATTACAACTGCAGCGCTTAGAGCTCTAGTTCTGCAAATATACTTTAAATAATATACTCCATTATTTTAATTTTTGTTTCTTAGCATTACGCCTGCACCACCCCTAGATGAAACATTTGGATGAAGGTCAAGCTAGGGCCCCTAACGTGTCAGGTGTAGCGGTTGGCGAGGCTGCATCAAAATCTGCTATAACGCTTAAGTGTAGGTATTTTTTTAACTAGTGGCGGTACACGTTTTTGGGGGAACATGATTAGGTTACTTGAACAATATATTAGTAATAAGGTAGTTTATCAGAATGCAAAGGTTTTCTTGAATTCGGAATTCGGAATGATACAAATGAAGGATAGAATTTTAATAGTCTTTTTCCTACTGCAATTATATATATAGTACACAATGGTGAGTATAATATACTCAATGGTGTAAGGGTTAAATTAATTTAATGGATGTGTGTTCTATATATTTTACTCATTTTACTCATTTTACTCATTTTACTCATTTTACTCATTTTACTCATTTTACTCATTTTACTCATTTTACTCATTTTACTCATTTTACTCATTTTACTCATTTTACTCATTTTACTCATTTTACTCATTTTACTCATTTTACTCATTTTACTCATTTTACTCATTTTACTCATTTTACTCATTTTACTCATTTTACTCATTTTACTCATTTTACTCATTTTACTCATTTTACTCATTTTACTCATTTTACTCATTTTACTCATTTTACTCATTTTACTCATTTTACTCATTTTACTCATTTTACTCATTTTACTCATTTTACTCATTTTACTCATTTTACTCATTTTACTCATTTTACTCATTTTACTCATTTTACTCATTTTACTCATTTTACTCATTTTACTCATTTTACTCATTTTACTCATTTTACTCATTTTACTCATTTTACTCATTTACTCATTTACTCATTTTACTCATTTTACTCATTTACTCATTTTACTCATTTTACTCATGTTACTCATTTTACTCATTTTACTCATTTTACACATTTCACGCATTTTACTCATTTTACTCATTTTACTCATTTTACTCATTTTACTCATTTTACTCATTTTACTCATTTTACTCATTTTACACATTTTACTCATTTTACTCATTTTACTCATTTTACTCATTTTACTCATTTTACTCATTTTACTCATTTTACTCATTTTACTCATTTTACTCATTTTACGCATTTACTCATTTTACTCATTCGCCCCTTTTAACTCATTTTACGCATTTGACTAATTTGACACATTGACTCATTTGACCCAAATACTTTGTAAAAATAAAAAAAAACTGTAGTATTGTGTATACTATTTCTATTTAAGTCGAACGGCAATTATCTAAAATTAAGCATCACGTACCCGTCCAGGTGCTGTTTGATTATTATGCCCTACTAGAAGCCATAACCGCCCATAGCCTGTTTGTATAAAACCGAAACACGATTTAGCAAAAATGTATGTTATTTAGGGCTTCTATCTATAGAACTACGAGAGGCACTATGGAACGGCTGGTAGATGAAACTTACGCCCGTCAGTCCAACGGTTGAAGATAGCGGCACGCATCAAACGGACCTGCAATTAATCTTCTGCCTGTATGTGTATGTGCGTGCACGCATGTGCGTGTGCGTATAGGTGTGAGTGTGTGTGCATGTGCGTATGGGTGTACGCGTGTGCATGCGTGCAGTGTGTGTTTGTGAGTGTGTGTGCGTATGTGGTTGTACGTGCGCGCACGCGCGTGTTGGTGTAGGCGCGTTGGTGCGTGTGGGTGTATGTGTGTGTGTGTGTGTGTGTGAGTGGGTGGGTGGGTGTGTATGCGTGTGCCTGGTGGAATATTTGTCCGCGTTCGTATGTGCGTTTGTGCGTACATGTGTTCGTCGGTACTTGCGTGTGTGTTGTGTATTTGTGTGAATGATGTTTTAGACTTAAGTGTAGGATAGGTCGTGCATTGAGCAGATACGAAGCTGATCATACTGTTTGGGAACGGTTAGGAAGGGAGCCCGAGGTAGCTTTTGTTAGAACATATTTCCGTTTTGCACATACGCGCCTTCTTCAATTATGGCTTCTGGTATATAGTGGTTCTGTAGTTCTGAAAAGGCAGAGGGAAAAAAAATTGAGTATTTTTAATTCTGACTGTATTTATTAAGGAAAATAATTAATTAATAAATAAGGGTTGTATCTCTTTACATATAGTCAGGAGCTAGTCATGTGTTGCACTGGCAGTTGGGGGCGGGGAGAATCTGAGATACCGAGGACGCCAGGACAGCCTTCAATTTGGTTAGCATAACGAGTGTTGCTATTTAATCCCGTCGTAAGCGGATATGGGTTCGTGTATAATTTAAGCATCGCTCAATCGTTTATCGTAGGCGCACATAACCAGTAGGACTTTACGTAGAAAAATCTTCAAAGGTTCCTGTCATTACGGGAGAATGGATAGAAATTGATTAACTCTTAAGTCCAAATTCTAATAATTAAAGAAAATGATTAATGATTAACTATACACGCGTATGCCAGCACTACCCACACGCAGACCTGCTATTGGTGTCCATCGAAACCAGTCGTAGAATACCAACAAGGCTTAAATCAAAATGAAATGAAAACTTACAAACTAAACGCATCTAAGTACTCATAATGACAAAGTTATTAGCTGTGATGTTATATAATTCATATATATTTATATTACCAGCCACTTTTGTGGTGAGGTATCTGCACGCTTGAACTTTTCAAGTTTCATACAAACGCACACGATTGAAATATAGAAAAGTTGCTTTAATTTGTTTTAATTAACTGCTTAAAAAAGCAACCTTGCCACAAAAGTGACTGGTTACATAAATATATATGAATTACATAACATCAAAACTGATAAGATACATGCAGTTTTGGATTGAATCGAGTGGAATTAGCTCTCTCGATAGCTCAGATGGTTAAGAACCCTACTCTAGATAAGTAGTGGCCGTGGATTCAAGTCCCACTCCAGGCAACCTTTTACTGTATGTACGATGGTAGTTTTAATAATTCACAATATGATTTCCTTGAAAATCGCTAATCAAGCCTGAAACATACTGCTGTTCAACGTAATTGATCTTGAAACCTACGAATTAAGTCTAAAATCTACCGTGAATTACTTACGTTGGCCATGAACCTTTCATATCGTACTGGAAATAAGTTGCGAACGAATTTATTTACACTAAAACCGTATTCCTTCTGGCCGGAATACGTTACGACATAGCCACCTACAAAAGGCCGCGGCCACATAACTTTGACAACTGCGCACGGAAGGCCGATGTGTTGACACTTTCATTATGGCGTCTTACCGCTGTATTCGGTGTGTAAATGGTTCTAGCTCATTTTTATAACGGGAAACAGACGGAACGTATCGAAACTGGATATTTTTCGACGTAAGTAAATGATCTTTCCATTATTGCAAACATTTGGTTGTTTTATGTGTCTGTTTTGATTGTTTTAAGCGAGAATGTAACTCCTTTTAACTTAAATAGTTTAAGTAATTTTAATAGGAAATAGAAATTACATATCATACCTGTATTTTAACATGTTAGTAAATAATAATTACTGTAAATAAAACCTCCAAAAAGTTTTTGTAAAATCGAACACGTGGATGAGAACTGCTCTGTAATTGAATATTATATTAAGACCAATTTTATTCTCAATTAGAGGTCCTTATAATGTTTTTAAACATTTTTAAATGTATCTTAATTAGAACTTTTGTGTAATGATTAACTTCTTTTAACTTAAATAGTTTAATTAAGTAATTTTGATAGGCAATAATACTTATCATAACTGTATTTTAATACGTTAGTAATTAGTGAGGAACGGAGTATGCCTTCTTTTCTAAGTTCCTCACAAAACTGTTACTTTTGCAATAATAATATTAAATCCATTATAAAAATGCTTGTGTCAATTGTTTCAAATATTTGCTAAATAATTATTCAAAGGGCGCTCTAACAAAGTTGCATCTGACTCACATGTAAAAGGCGAAAATTGACAATAATAATGTAATGTGTAACATGAAAGATTTGAAATGTATTTCTTACATTGTTATTTTCTACAGCAAAGCTGTATTGTTTCTGGAAATAGATTTTATTTGTTTTTTTTGTATACAGTGCAAGTCAAACGTCCCCCCTGCATCTTTTGAACGGTTTTACTTATACTAATGAAATTGGGAGGTGAATATAAACGGATATAAGCTTCTCAACTAGTCATGACAAGAGACGTAATAGTCATATATGACGTCACAGGCCACAGTGACCAATAATTTTAAATAGTACCTTATGGCAAGTGACATCTCGTTTGAAAGGTATTAAAATTACCTATTCAGTCATACTAATTTTGGTAGGGTTTAGATTCAAGGACCAATCCTTATAGTAAATGTTGGAAATGTGCTCCACTTAATTCCTGACAGTAATGCATCCTATTGCTAAACTCGTACTAGTTCAAATGTGTCTGCAGAAATTGCTCTAAATTCTTCAACAATTCTTTGTTTCAAAATGTGCATACTGCCAGGTACTGTAGCGTAAACCTTAGATTTTAAGTACCCCACAGAAAAATCTAATAGTGTCAGGTCTGGTGACCGAGCTGGCCATTCTATCGGACCTCGTCGTCCAATCCATCTGACACGATATTCTTCATCCAAGTAACGTCTTACTGCACCATAATAGTGTGTAGGAGCACCATATTGTTGGAACGGTATTTCCAAGTTGCCGAATTCATCTAGATTACCTTCCAAAATTTCAAGAATTAACGGTTCAATTGCGTTTTGTAACATCTCCAGATACACTTCACCGGTTAAGTTAGTATTGAGAAAACAGATCCAACTATGCTACCGTACGTACCATTTTGTCTATGTAGACACTTAAACGTCACGTTAAAGAATAATTAAACTGAATAGTCAAGGTATAAAACTTATCAAAGTAAAACAACGAGAGAATTAAAAAACGTCAACGTTTTGACAATTAACCAGAGGCAGACTTTACAATCTTGATTAATTAAATGCCAAACTATAATTTTAGTATTTATTTAATTTTTCTATCAAAATCAATCTAAACCCTAACAAAATTAGTATTACTGAATAGGTAATTTTAATACCTTTCAAACAAGATATCACTTGCCATAAGGTACTATTTAAAATTATTGGTCACTGTGGCCCTGTGACGTCATATATGACTATTACGTCACTTGTCATGACTAGTTGAGAAGCTTATATCCGTTTATATTCACCTCCAAATTTCATTAGTATTAGTAAAACCGTTCAAAAGATACAAGGGAGGAGGGACTTTTAACTAGCACTGTATAATCAAAGTATATAATATATAGTTTATTTCTTGTTACTTTCTGCAATTGTAATATGCCTTAATTTTATACACAACTGCATTGTTTTGTGGAATGTTTCTTTAGTGTTTCAGGTGCTGGACTTACCTATTGCATTTTGTTTTGAGAAATAAATACATCTGAAGTACATGTTCTTGCTAAACTTACAAATGTAAAATATGTATTAACTTGTACCTATACCCACACATTAGATAACTTGCTTGATTTATGTGTGCTTACAACACGGTGCATAATACAATGGGTGAAAGCACGAACAGCCTGCCGCATGCATGCATTCGGTTCTCAAATGCTCACATCGTCTCGATCAGAGAGATGCAACGTCCGGGCCTACGATACAGTAACTCAGAGTTGGCTCGCTTTTCTTATTTAGATATTCCGACAGTTCGCAAACATTATAACATAATTTGTGTTTTTTATATGATAATCGTACTTGTATGTTGAACATGCCCAACCCTTGCGTTCAATTTTTTTACATAGAATTTGTGCATATACCTATGAGTAGACTGTGTCTACACTACTACACATTGGTACAATTGACTACTTAATAATGTATGCCACTTTGAGACAAGCAAATGATATATATATATATATATATATATATATATATATATATATATACAGGGTTTTCAAAGTTAAGTCGCACTATTGCTATCTTCGTTATTATTGGTGTACGAAGTCGGTTAAATGGGCAAAGAAGTAGCATTTTTCCGCTCGTTACGATGGTGAAATCAAAATTAAAATTGAAGATCGTGTTCGCGAGTTATGTCAAAATTCCATTTTTTAATGGCACACCAATATGCAATATCCTTAATCGATAGAAAATTAAATTCTGAACGAATAAGTTCCTATGACATTTCACCTAATATCAAAAATGACAAAGTTATTGATCATTTACCAAATTCATCAAGGTGGCTGTGTCAACTATTTTCTGTATTACCATAGAGCAGAAAATGAAAAGAATATCAGACAATTGAAACAGAATGGTTTATTCTAAGTGATAATAATAAGGAACAACCAAACAAAACAAAACCCAAATTAGATGTTCGAAAACATCACCCTCTTGCTCCAAACATTTCTGGGCCCGCTTGTAGGCACTTTTAGTAGCCTTAGCAATGTATCTTCCATCAATATTATTGATGGCGTGAACGATGCTTTGCTGGAGATCCGCAAGGTTATCATATCGCCTGTTGTACACCACACTCTTCACATATCCCCAAAAGAAAAATCCATTGGAGTAATGTCAGGTGATCGAGGAGGCATACGGATAGGCCCATTAGTTGATAAATATCTGTCATCAAAAAATTGTTTAATATTGTATCTATCTGACGAACGTTATAGGAGGAGCTCTGTCTTGTTGGAAATAAATGTTCTGCCTATCCATTAAATTTACATCATCCAAGAAGTCTTGGAGTGTGGCGGTCAACATTTCGGTGTACCGCTCACTAGTTAACGCACCCTGATAAAATACTGGACCAACAATTATCGAGCCAATTAAACCGCACCAAACATTACCACTGAAGCGTCTCTGCGGGTTACAAGATCGGTAGAGCATCGAATTTTCTCGACTCCAAAATGGCTGTTTTTCCTGTTGAACATGCCCCTATTAGAAAAAGTTGATTCGTCACTCCATAGAATTGAGCTCCAAAAATCATTATTGGTTCTCATTTGATTAATAAACCAGTGACAAAACCGAACGCGTCTTTCTTAATCTCCTGGTACTAGTGTCTGTGTAGGTCGGAACTTATACGGCACAAACTTATACTTTTTTAGAATATTGTGGATGGAACCCAAACATAGTACATTTTCTTGCACTAAATCATTAATTGAGTTGTTGGGATGTGCTTCAAAATAAGCTAACACATTAATTTCAGTTTCTTCACTAATTATACATTGTTTATTAGAACTGGATTTCTTAAACACGCTCGAATTAAATCTAAATTTACGATACAAAACCAAAAGTATCTTCTATCCGGCAAATCACGCGTAGGAAACAAATCACTCTAACGCTCACGCGCTCGATAACTGTTTTTTGACAAACGATGTAACATTCTAACATATCACACTTTTCTGAATGGGAAAAGGCATTTTCTATTCAAAAACACAAACTCTTAACTCTTTACTAGCAAACTTCAATTTTACATATCAATTCTGATGACATTTATGAAAATGACAAATATTGTTCACGTAATACCAGCCACCTTGACGAATTCAATAAATGATCAATAACTTTGTCATTTTTAACATTAGAATAAAATGTCATAAGAACTTTTTGTTCAGAATTTAATTTTCTATCGATTATGGATATTGCATACTGGTGTGCCATTTAAAAAATGGAAATTTTGACATAACTCGCGAACACGAAGTTCAATTTTTATTTTGATTTCACCATCGTAACGAGCGGAAAAATGCTGCTTCTTTGCCCATTTAACCGACTTGCATCACCAATAATAACGAAGGTAGCAATAGTGCCGACTTAACTTTGAAAACCCTGTATACATATATATATATATATATATATATATATATATATATATATATATATATATATATGCAAAATGTACGCATGCGTTGCATCCTTGCTAAACTAAAATATGATAAACTTGTCAAAATTCCAACAACGATCTTTACTTAGTAAGTACAATTTTGATTTTCTTTAAATTAGAATTATTATATTTATGATTACACTTGTTCATTACCTTTCCAGTCGTCACACAACAATTATACACAGATTCAAAAAACATAAATACAGGACATCAAAAGAATAATCAATGCAATTTGTTAGGTTATGATAATAAAATAAACTCACATGTGTTGCTGAACTTTCCATTAAATAGTCACCTTAAACTTGTTCCATGTTAACATTGGATGTAAACTTCATTCCACCTAACGATGTTACTGCCTTCCTGTTGAAAATGGTACTGCTTAATTTCTATAAATTCATCCAGCTTCACTAACTTGTGATAAATCTTCTTTGTGATAAATACTTTGAACATGGGTAAGATGCTCATTTACTTTTATAATTGCACTTTTATTTTAATTGAATATTTATTTAACTATTGATTTAAATATTCACTAATTTTTCGGATTAATCTTGTAATTTATTCTTTCATAAAATTTTATAATTGCTAACACTTTTACTTTAGATACCGATTTGAAGTTAAAATTATTTTATAACCTCAATCACTTTTGGGAAAAATAAACATCACATCCAAAAATAACAGAATAATTTTATTTAAATAAAAAATGCACATCAACCGATGTTGAATAAGCTTTCGAAATGAAACAAAACAATAGTGTCGAAAATTATAACCGGTAACCTTAGTTTTAAAAATTGTTGTTTGTTATATCGATTGTTTCTGAAATCTCAGACTCTACGTTAATCGCGGTTCACTTCCGATAATATTTACGAAAATTTTAACTTGCATGTTAAAAATGCACTATTAGCACTGTGACTTGTTAGCCACAAAAGGATTAAAAGAATAAAAAGAAAAGGTGAGAAATCAGTGATAAATCTTCTTTGTGATAAATACGTTGAACTTGGGTAAGATGCTCATTTACTTTTATAATTGCACTTTTATTTTAATTGAATATTTATTTAACTATTGATTTAAATATTCACTGATTTTCGGATTAATCTTGTAATTTATTCTTTCATAAAATTTTATAATTGCTAACACTTTTACTTTAGATACCGATTTGAAGTTAAAATTATTTTATAACCTCAATCACTTTTGAGAAAAATAAACATCACATCCAAAAATAACAGAAGAAATTTATTTAAATAAAAAAAACCGATGTTGAACAAGATTTCGAAATGAAGCAAAACGATAGTGTCGAAAATTATAACCGGTAACCTTAGTTTTAAAAATTGTTATCTGTTATATCGATTGTTTCTGAAATCTCAGACTCTACGTTAATCGCGGTTCACTTCCGATAATATTTACGAAAATTTTAACTTACATGTTAAAAAATGCACTATTAGCACTGTGACTTGTTAGCCACAAGAGGATTAAAAGAATAAAAATAAAGTGAGAAAACAGTAGCAATTCCTTTTATAACTTTTCATGGATACCAAAGCTTTCAATTTTTTTGACATTACATACAAAAGATCCTTGTATTCAATTGGTTTAAACAAAAATTAATTTAACAAAAACATAAATTACGGCATAATTTTTTCAATTCAATTTGGATTTGCTTTTAAATACATTTTTGAACTCAGGGCAAAATTCTGCATAAATAGACACTTCACATGCCATAATTTGCTTTATCAATTTAGCTTTTAAATTTTATACCTAAAATTACTAATATTTAACAAATTTTATATTTTACAGCTAAACTGATGACATATTCAGCTTTTGCATAAAAACTGTATAAGAATACACTTATTTCAAAACATTTTACATAGTTTTAGCAAAATTTCTACTTTAGTACCTTAATAGTAGGTATTTAGCTCAACTTTTCTAAATGTATGTTTAAATTACATATTTAATGTTAATTTCTTTGTAAAAATAAGGAAACCTATTATTATATGCTTTTATAATTTATTTTGAACTTATCTTGTCCTAAATAACCTATAAACTTGTAAAATTCTTAAATTTTATACTTAACCTAACTTTATGTAATTTAATTTAACTTTGCGTTTTAAACGTTTATATCACTTGTAATATTTATCTAACTTGTTCCTATATATGTCTCTAACACAATCACTGTTTATTTGTACTCTACAGTTTCTAATTTTGTACTTTCATACTTTCATAATGTTAACTTATTTTGTAAGTTTTGTACACAAATTGTATTTATATTGTTAATTTTACATTGCACATATGTTGTTCGTGTTCTTAGATATGTTTTAAGGCACTTTAACTTCTTAAGCACTTTTTAAACACTTAGTCTATGATCTACCAACATAACGTCTCCGTACCATAACCATTTTTATAGTTCGCAGAGTTTTTATGCATTGTACCATTATTATACATATTCTACACATTAGAGTATTGTACTTCATGTAATCAATATCTGTTATGTGTTTAATTGCTTAATTATATTGATTTATATGTGAAATTTTCATTTTCATCACTATTACTTGTACCTGTAATAGCAGATGCTATTTTAGATGAATTGTTTGTTTGAATATTTAGAATTATCCACATAGCCTTCAGCTACGGTCGATGACTGTCATTCGCCGTGTCTTATTAAATCTAAGACCGGGGACACACGGTCCGTGAACGCCCGGTCCGGGTTTTGCCCGGATCCGAGAAAAGTAGTACATTGAGAGGCATGGGTCAAGCCACTACATCCGGCCGCGCAATCGCCCGGACCGAGCGCAAAGTGCCCGAGTGTTTGCCCGTATACTCTACTCGCCCGGGCCAAGACAGGTAGCGGGCATTATACTAAATTGATGTGAACACACACCCGGACGATCGCCCGGTGTCAGTCTACCACTGCAGTCTGTCTTCAACCTTCACACGGTGTGTATTAAAATAACTGCGTGTCTATTGTGTTTATTGTTGTGTTTTTAGTGGTTTGTTTGTCTATTATTGTGTCGGTGTGGTTAATCATGACATCTACAGAAATAGATGTAGACTTATCAGTGAGTCTTGTACAAGAAAGGCCTGAACTTTGGGACAGAACACTAGAAATTTATAAAGACAAAACAAAACCACGGACAGTTGGAGAAATGTTTGCTTAGTATTAAATCCTCAGTTTGCAGAGTTCAGCGATAATGCACGGAAAATTATGGTAAGTACAAACCTTCTCTGATTTACTAGTTTATTTTACGTGAACTATTTTATACGCTCTGATGCAAACTCTATTATCAACCATAATTTACTAAACACGATTTTGTCGGTACTCAAATTGTGCGGACTTACTTCCTGAACACAATGGTGTAGAGTTATTTTTCAGAACAAAAAAGATTACGCGAAAAATAATTTATCAAATAAAAAGTTTAATCGATGCAATTCAATGCTTTCGACTCAAATCCTAGTCGTTTGCCATGGACAGACCCAACGTCACTTGAAAAGTACTCTGCCAGAGTATTTCTAATAGAGTTAGCTCTTTTGCTTCCAAGTCCTGTTTGATTTTGCTCTGGTATGACATCGAAATCTTGTATGCCTACAATTTCCGTTGTGTCCTCACAGTTGAAACCATCCGCTCTCTCACAAAGTGGTGAAGTACTACAAGCTTTAACAATAGAAACTGAAAAGTCTGTGTTTAAGTTGAGTGGTCGGTGAAAATTCTCCATTTATTTGTTAATATGCCAAATGTACATTCAACATAACGTCTTGCACGGTTGAATCTGTAGTTGAATATACGTTTCTTAACAGTGAGTTGCTTTTCCCCAAACGGCCTCTGTAGATGACAATGGAGGCCAAAAGCTTCATCTCCAATTAGAAAATATGGAATATCAGGGTCCATGGTACCATACAAGGGTTTTGCTGAAGACAGCAGTAATCGATTTTCTTCAATACTACACCACAACGTACATAGATCAAAACCGTTCGATCACACTCACTGCCATATGCACCAATGTCCACGTATAAGAACTTGTAGTTTGTGTCTGCAACGGCCATAAGGATTACTGAAAAGGAGCCTTTGTAATTGAAATAGATGGATCCACTGAGTTCAGGTTTCACAATGCGTATATGCTTTCCATCTACTGCTCCAATGCAGTGTGGGAAGTTTGCTCTACTCTCAAATCCCTCAGCGACAACCTTACATGATTGTGTGGTAAGTTTGGGTATGCATTCGTCCTTAAGGCATGTCCATATAGCATCGCATGTACGTCTCACGATTTTTGCTATTGTGGATCGGCCTAATCGATATGCGTAGTGGAGATCAATAAACGTACAACCACTTGAAAGGTATCTGAAATTACGAAATAAAAGTTAGAAAGTAACACAAACAGTTGATAAATGTATTGTTCAGGAATTATTACAATATTAACCTCCACCTCCACCCACAATTAAATACAATACGCAATAACGTGTTTTTTCAGACCAACTTGTATTGAAGAGATGAGGTAACATAAGGGACCAGTATATGAAGTACAAGAACAAGGAGAAAAAGGCAAAGAAATCTGGTGCCGGAGCTGTAAAACTCAGAAAATACATATACCATGACGCTCTCCAGTTTTTAGAGAAAGTTAGAACCCACGCTAAAACGACTTCTAACATCAAAACCATCGGCGAGGAAGCACGGCCAGAAATTGAAACCGAAATAATAGATGATCCACCAGCACCTACATCACCAGAACATATAACACCAGAATGTATAGCACCAACACCTACGGCGGCCACCTACCCCACTACCACAGACAGAAGCAGTAAAACATAATCATAACAAAGGAAAAATAGCAAGAGGAAGCTCGATGAATTCGAATTAAAAATGATGAAAGTGGTCACAACACCAGAACCGGAACCAGACCGACACCTCATGTTTTTAAGGAATTTTGCCAACGTTGTCACAATTTAATGACTTCCAAACAGTCGACTTTCAAATGGGTGTTCTACAGTTGTTGAAGGACATCCAAAGGCAACACATTCCTCATACCACCTACCAACCAACTGCCCACCTACCAACTGCATCATGTACCAGTACCCAATCATATCAAAATCAATTTCCAATTTTCGGCAATTACGGGCAACCGTCTCAACCAACCCACTACATTGGACAACCATTCACATCACCTCAACCTGCCCACTTTAATTCATCACCAAGTCAAACTCCTCTTCAGCCAACCCAGTTAATTGCATCACGTCAACAACCACAACACACCCAGTTAATTCCATTTATAGATCAAACGTCTCTAGAAACCCAGAATGAGAGTCATCTGGTGAAACAAACGTTTATTCACCATATTCAGATGTGGCATTTTAATTATTTGTTATGTCGGATTTGTTCCATTAAACAGTACTTTATAAATTATTATCTACTTTTATTTTTTCCAAAGGTACTGAATAAATAAAATAATATAACAATTTTTCTAAAACGAAATTTATCACCGTTATAGAACCTACCTTAAGCTTACTGCAAGCATCTCTTGTGGTGAAACGCAATTTCTCATGTTGGTATCTTGTCCTTGAATCTGTACCTTTATCTTTTCTAGAAGTTCGTCAAATGACGCCACAGACATTCGAAAGTAGTTAAAAACTTACTATCATCATCCCGCAACTCTAAAAATAAAGAATAGAAAGTGCCATGAAGTTGTCTTCTTTCTAAAATAGGACGAACCTACGCACTTCTAAAGCGTTTATTCTTCCTTCGGTGGCGAAGCAAACAAAGGATAGCTAGTTTCTTACGTCTTGCCAATTCCATATTTGCATTAAGACTGACAGAACTTTAATGTAAAGTTATAGCTATCACATCCGGGCGTTTACCCGGGTCGTGTGTTCTGACACTCAAAGTTCTCCCGGATCCGGTAAAACCCGGACCGGGCGTTTACACGTACCGTGTGTCCCGGCCTAATAGATCGCTACCTGCGTCAACAAGAATAGTCGCAGACAAGCGCCGGAAATAGTGTCCTGTATAAGCTGCTGCGTCTGAGTCCCAGGTACGTACCAATTTGTTTTGGTACGTTCCTTATTTTATTAATACCAACACATTGCCTGGTACATTTTCCGTTCACATAGTTTAGAAAAAAAGGTAATTCTGTAGCCTCATTTACTGCAGAGCAAGGTTAATATATTTTTTCACGTAGGGTAAAATATTCTGAAACCACAAAATAACGTTGTCGTTTAGTTTTGAATCAGGAATTTTAATAACTAGGTTTTATATATATATATATATATATATATATATATATATATATATATATATATATATATATATTACCTTCATAAACATATATTTATCATCTGGTGCATTTTCTAGGAAATTGTTAATGTTCTCGTTTGTTAAAATTTGGGATTTTGGGTTTAAATCCGTCAGATCTTCTTTTAAGTAGGGCTTGTCATTTGGAATAGATTGCAATGTTTATGATTTATAGTAATTGTGGTCCTCAACATAGAGTAAAATACCAAAGTGAAGAAGGCTTCATATTTTTGACAAATCTTGGAAATATGCCATCATAACATTCACGCCGGTTTTAACCTCAATCCATGAATTTTTGGTACATATTTTATAGCGACTCTCAGATTTTGCCGGAAATAAGTAGCCTTTGGCTATTTCTGCATTTCAGTAATCTTGGGTGGAGTTAAATCTATTTCACTGTCATTTGACATTTTTTAACTAAACAGAACTTTACACACACAAACCAGTTTTAAGGTTAATAAAATGCGAAGTTTATTGACAGTTTTTGATGTTCGTTCGCAAATCTCTATCGCGGCCTACTTAATTTTGATGGTTTGACGGCTTATACCATATGTATGTTTACTATTATGATACATCCAGGCAGCTAGCAGACGCGGATTGAAGGAAACGGAACAAATAATTATATAATTCCAAATAATTCTTAATATTAAATGCAATTCTATATCTAATAAATATGTAAATAATAAATTTTGAATAAAATGGCAACGTCTATTGACAGTTGCGAAGTGGTTGCCAGGGAAGATGTGCGATTTATTTTACAGGTGTGCTTTTTCTTTTACCGTGCGTTATAGACATCTTACATTGATTGTCGATTGTGTGTTTTTGACTATTTACAGTAATAATCGTAGGTAAAAATATAATCGTAAAAACAAACGTGATGACAACAATTATATGTCGTTGTATGAATGCAACAAACAATAAGCAATATAGTAAAATCAATAATTAATCAGTAAATGATAATTTCCGATTTGAAGTAACATTTTGGTTAGTTTGAAATGTAAACTTTCACCATTAACACTCATAATAAAATACTTATCTTTTGGGATTTTTAATGGTGTACTTTAAATTATACAATCTAAACGTTTCGATAACACTTACAGTTATCTTTGTCAGTAGCAATGTATGTTAAAATTGTTAAAGATGTAGTAAACAATTTTGTCAAATTTGAAAAATTGCCGCCTAAATAATGCCCAGTCAATAAAGGGGAAAAATAGGCCTTTGATGGAAGTAATTAGTGAAAGTAAGATTAGTATAAGAGGAGTATTTTCACAAAAGTCCCTGACCCTTTCCTCTTGCTTACACCCCCACCCACCCCTTTCCACGGAATATTGCTTATAAAACGTTCAAAACACGATAAGTATAGCAGATATAAGCTTGATTTTGGTTTTGTTTTCTTTCTCCTGGTAACTACGTCCTTAGGCATTTTTAGCTTAAGTAGGTCTAAGCAACGCTATTAAAGAAAATTGTCGAAAATATCAAGATTTTCTGTTTAGTTTTATTCTTTTGTCGTGTATATTTTGAAAACGTGTAGCAAGCAGACAAAATAGTTCAAATAAAATTTTTAGTTCGTTTTCTAGCTTTAAGTTGATATATAGCATGATAGGATTCTATTAGTGAATGCGTTGTGGGCAGAAGTTGAATAGTGCTAATGCGGGGTGCGGCCTGCCGGAGCCCAGCCGGGGAGTCGAGCGCAGTACGGAACGTTAAGTCGCGTCGCCTGACAGATGTTTTCGACGGTAAACCAAGAGAACCGGTTCTGACCACCTTGTCCACCCCGAGTACCGAGGACCCAGTTTTAGTGGGAGGTTTGTCAAGTGCGGATGTTTCATTGTAGCGAAACGACGAATTTAGTGCGATGAAAGTGACAACAGTTTAAGCAGTTTCTTTTCTGTTACTTTTTTTAAATTAGTTGTGATTCCTTACTGAGTTTTTTCAAGGTAATAATGCAATACCTATACTATGACATTGTATTTTTATCTTCCAAAATATCACCGTGTTATGCTACATATAATGAATTACTTACAATATTACTAAACAACACATGATTTACTAATATAGGTACCGTACGGTATTAAAAACCACACTATATCGATTCTGATCCAAATACAACATATAGAACGCATATAATAAAAACAATTTTAAGTTCTACAATTCCTTGGTATTATAATATTCATTCCAAATATAGAACACATTTTTTAAAAAAGGTTTGCATTACAAATGATTAAAAAACTACAGTTTTGTAGCAGTATAAGTACAGGTTAATAAGCTTATGTTGTTCCAGGCTGGTTTAAAACAATAAGCAATGGATGACTCGGATTTCATTTGCTTAATTTGCGGTAATGAACTTATCGAGAACATTGTGATTGTGAAAAATGGAATCAATGCTATTTCCGAAGCTAGTAAAAAAAGAAAAGATAGTTTACACGAAAAACTACAATGAAAGAGTACTGTAAAACTGCATAAGTCATGCAGATAACAATACACAAGACCATCAAAAACTCAAGCAGCTATAAAGAAACTACACGAACAAAATAATGAACCCAGTACGTCAAGCACTGGAGTTACTCGTAGAACACAACAAGATTCATTTGATGTTAAGATGTGCTGTTTTATTTGTGGAAAGTTACAGCTCTAAAACTCCAACTCAGTATAGAACAGCAATTCACTAAGTGACATCAGTAAAATTTAGAAACAGTTTTTTTACAAAAGTGTAACGTTAATAGTGACATATGGAGTGAAACTGTAAAAGCCCGGTTTTTAAGTACAATCGATTTGGTAGCTGCAGAAGCGCGCTATCACAGACATTGCTACACACAATTTACCAAGACTAAGCCGACTGAAACACCAAAAGGTAGACCGAATACAAAATTAGCTTCTACCTTTACTAAAGTATGCATTTATATAGAAAATAGTGACGAATGTCAATACACCACAAAAGAAGTTCAGGATATTTTTAAAACTCTGTCTGACGACGATGAGGTTTATTCTGACAAGCACTTAAATCATCTCCTTCAAAAGAATTTTAAAGAAAGTCTAACAATAACAAACATTTCCGGAAAAAAAATTGTTTTGTCTCTTACTGACAATGTGCATAAAATTATAGACCAATGTTATAAGAATAGGCTTGTTGATCCAGAAGAAGAGGAAAAAAGGATTGTTTTAGCTGCAGCCTCAATAATAAGAGAAGGCCTACAAAGGAAAAGTATGAATTCAACTCGTATCCAGATTTAGGGACAATTAAATCCGGTGGGAAAAATCTCATTCCAGGCACTCTTGAAATATTTACGTCACAGGTTACAAAACAGAAAACCTTAACTGAATCACTGACGGTTGACAAGAAATGCCTTGTTATAAATCATGCAATAGTATCTACCGTAAAACCTAGATCATTTCTTTCACCCATACAGACAAGCCTTCCATTAACTTTACACCGATTGTACGGCTCAAAACACTTAAAAAAGATGTTGTCGTCAATGGGAGTGTTCACGAAGCCACAACATACCTAACCTCACTAATCAGCGCTGGTTCCCCAATTATAGAATCAGATGGATTTATGCAACATGGTTTTGACAATGCCGATGTGAATGTACGAACATCAGATGGAACTTTTCACGCAATGGGAGAAATTCAATGTATCACACCAAGTTCTTGTGTCAAAACTGAAGCCACAGTGAAAAGGATTCCAATTGGATCTTTTCGTAGCACTGAAACTATTCGGGAGTACGAATATCCAATGAAAAGAAGAAATGCTGATCTGTCTAATATGATCATCGAAGACTTAAATCAACTTCAAGAAGTAAGATGTCTATCAAGTTTGCCTTTACAATATTTACATCCCTCAACTTTGTATGGCTTTATGATATACAATCATAGCCTGGATGGAGTGAATTTATGACCCACCTGATGACAAATTCAAAAGAATTCTGCCTCGGATACGGACAGTAATATTTCAAAGATTGTTGTCCGTTTGTGAGGGTTTCATTTATTAATGTCTTTTTGGAGCTGTTGGAAAAATTATGGAAGGAAGTGGTCTTGAAGACTTCTGCTCCACAATGTACGGAAACGCTACTGTAAGTCACATGATGAATGGGCATGTGTATGCCAGATGTCTTCGAGCATTTACACTTACAGCGGCGGCTCTGATGAATGTTGCTAGAGAGCAGTTTCCAGAAGTCCAACACTTTTTTTTTAACAAGTAGAAGAAGTTTGTCGTCAAGTTGTTTCAAGAGAAATGTCGCCCTAAGATGCGTTAAAGGACCCCTTGTTGACAGAAATACTGCATCAATTAAATGGTTGTCTAAAAAAACATTGAAAAGACAAGTAGAACAGCAAGGTTGTGGATACAGCTCCTAAGAACCAAAGACTTGGCTCTTAAGTTTGTGCATGCCGAAAGGACAGGAAACTGGGTCATGCATTCAAAGTACACAACTGAAATGCTCCCATATTTCCATGCATTGGGCCACTTGCCATATGCAAAATCAGCCCATACTTATGCCCAAGAAATAATAAAGTTATCTGAGAAGAAATTGATTTTTCTCATTAAAAAGGGATATTTTACCATAAAAAAAACACCTAGGTACTTATCAGGAACATGGACAGACATGTGCAATGTCTCATGAGGCCGATAAAATCCGCTATCAATAAATGGATTCTAGGGACACCATATTTCATCAAGAATGAAGCTTTAGAAGAATTCTTAGACATGTCTATTACCTACAGTAAACAACCTGTTGAGCTTATAAAATCAAGGCTACTTAGAGACCACGCTGGTATTGATAAATTTATCATGTGGTTCAGGCAGCACAATCCTTTCAACAAGGAATCTGGAGAGCTAGTGTCGCTGGCATCTGGTTTAATCAGTGATCAGTCAGTCGACTGTGACCAAGCCTATGAAATAGGTTTTGCTGCTATGAAGACAATGACAGGAAAGTCATTTGGAACACTGACTTTAAAAAGACAGGATACGGTAAAGACCCAGCTAGCACACAAGAGTTAAAGTCAGGTCTAAAGAAATGCCTGTAAACTCTCAACAGCTCTTCAATAGAATCCTATGTGTGTTACATAGCCCTCAAAAATTAAAAACGTACCTTGAATATGAACTCTCTTCATGTCCACCATCCCTCTTTGACGATGTTTCACTATGAAAAGGAACTAAACCATCTGCCGTTAAAGTATTTCAAGAAGCCGTAGAAGAGGAAGAAGAAGTCGATACAACAAATGTAAGTGCAGTTATTGACGGAGGATTTCTCATTCATTATGTTCCCTGGCCAAAAGACTGTAGTTATAGAAATATTATACAATGTTACAGCAAATACGTTGTAGCCAACTCTGGACGAAATGTAACTGTCGTTTTCGACGCCTATTCTGAAGACTGTAAACTAAACAAGAAGAGCTTAATAGAAGAGCATCAAAAAAATCTTCAAGTGACACCACGTTTGACAGTAATACCAAATGTATCACAACAATGGAAGATCTGTTAGGCAATAAAAGAAACAAGGAAAGGCTTATACTTCTAGTTTCTGAAGAGCTCAAAAATGTTGGGGTCAAAACCATTATTGCGGAAGGTGATGCTGATATTTCCATTGTCATGACTGCAATAGAAGAACTATAATCAGAACAACAAAATGTTATAGTGTTTGGCACAGACACTGATTTATTGATTCTGTTGGTGGCGCTTGCGCCTGAGAACCAAGCAATTTACTTTTGCAAACAGCTAACTGAAAGATTACGCGGAAAAGTGTACTACAGTACCTCCAAAATCATCCATCAGGTGAACGATAAAAGGAAGCTTATGCTGTTTGCTTATGCAATAACAGACTGTGACACAACATTTTCTTGCTAAGGTCTGGGAAAAATGAAATCTTTAGAAATTGTACAAAAATCAGAGGAAACTCAAACACAAGTGTCAGTGTTTATACGTCAAGATACACCGTCAAGATACACCGAAAGAAGAGCTGAAATCAAACGGCGGAAATTTTATTTTTACTCTTTACGGACAAAAAAAAACACACGAACCTCAATGAAGCTCGTTACTTCATATTCACAAAACTTGCCAAGAAATCTCCACTTAGGTGGAATTTCGATCTCGCGAACCTTCCGCCAACTTCTGAAGCTGCTCATAAGCGTTTGTTCAGGGTTTACCTACAAGTCTATATATGGCTTGGTAACAGACAGGAAGCTACAGGTTGGGGGTGGAAGATGGAAAAAGTGAAAGAAAATGGAGGTCAGAGGAAAACTTTAACACCGATACTGAGTTCCAAACCCTTTGCACCTAATGACCTTCTGAACCTCGTCTCTTGCAGCTGCAAGATATCTTGTTTTAAATACTGCGGGTGTCGAAAAGTAGGATTTAATTGTTCCGCCATGTGTGAACACTGCAATGGTCTTTCTCGTGATAACAGTCCTAATGTAGATACAATAATTGATGATCATGACGAATTGAATAAAACAGTAGCAGTAAAAATGATTCTACTGTATTGTATGAAGCTGTATTTTGATGCGCCAGTAATGTATATAGCATAGAACTGTATAAAATATTGTAAATATAATTGTATAGTATTGTAAATAGAGTGGTGTGAGGGTGGTCCGTGATGGTGTTCTGACAGTTAACAAAACATGTTATGCTGCTTAACATGTGCCGGTTTAGCCAATCCGGGACAGGACGGGTCCATAGGTGGTGGATAATGGAACAGCCCTAATAATTAAGGGCTACGAATAATCCTCCGAATCCATACTGGCTGTCCTAATTAACATTTAATATTAACATTTTATTAGCATTACTGTCTTTATAACACTAGGAAATCATATTACGTGTTTATCAGTGCAATAATAAATATTAGAAAATAAATTAAAATATTAAAATATACATGATTAAACCAGCTATACAAAATCCAAACGATAATATTTTGCGAGACCTTTACAGCAGATATGCCAACGCGCTGATCCGACCCGCCAGCACTCATGCGGCTCACGCCGCCTGCCTTTTTCAGGTTGACTAAGTCAACTGGCTGCACTTAACTATAAAACTTATATCATTTTAAAGGTTGAAAAATTTCCTAAATGTTTTATTTGAGCAATTTTTTCATAACTTGTCGCACATCAATAAAAAATAGCTAAACATGTAATTATTCAGACAAAAAAGTTAAAATTTTCAAACTAAATTAAAAAAAAAGACGAGAAATAATTATTTTATCCATTAAACGAAAAGATCATTTTTCATGGAGAGTTTTATAACGATTCTAATGACGAAATAAAAATTACTTTATCGCTGCTTATCTCTTAGATAGTGAAAAAATAATGAAGTATTACCAAAAGTAATCTTTAAGAGGGCGTAGGGGGTGGAGGGGCGGGGACTTTTCAGAAAATATAGGTTATATAAACAACTAACAACATCCATGAAAAAATCAGATTTTCACTAATTTGTTCCGACAAAAAACCTTTATTTACTGGGCATAGACGGTTGTTCTATTCACTTAACAAGAATTTGTTTACTTGCTTTAGTATTAAAAGTGTAGTTAGTCTACACCATGCAAGTAACCAAATTTAGTTAGTTATTTTAGAAGCTTGCTTAAGCTATTGTAGACGTGTAAATTCGGCATAATTTTTGCACTTGCGGCTAATTCTCGATATGTACGGACCAATAGGAAATAGCTTTGATCGCCTGACATGCGGTTCAGGCTGATTCAATTCCCGGTTCGTGCAATTTTTTTTCTGCTAGGTTACAGTAGTTTTGTTTTTTAGATTTTTACACCTAACTATGAGGTTATCAAACAGGGAAACACGTGATTGGTCCGCATATATCGAGATTAGCCGCAAGTATTTTTGTTAGGTTTTGCAACTATTTTCAGACCAATCTAAACTATTTGAGTAGTGGGAGCTTTAAAATGTTTGTCTAATGGTGCTTTCAGTTAAAGCTGATTTTATTTTCATCATTAGAAAATTTTAACATTTGAATTCTAAATCTGATGTGCTTAATACGTGGTAAGTCTAATTAATTTATGTAAAATTTTATAGATACATTATTTCAATATAGTTTATTATAATAAATATATAAATGTATATACAAAACACATGGTGTAATATTTTTTGCATATTGATTATTATATGCGGAAATTTTTTATCAACAATGTATAATGCAGATCTAACATAAATGTTTATCGTACAGTTGTAGTTATTGAGGTACCTATGCAGAGCATTGCTTTCTTTGACAGAAATCAAATATTGTTTATCACAAGCGAGTAACTTGATTGAGTAAATAAATTTTATTTGTCAGAAAGGAATGACGATTTTGTATTTTGCCTAACTAACTTGTACAAATATTTTGTGATTCTTTAAATATCTAGTTAAAAATAAAAGTATAAACATTATCAGTCTCCAAAAACTTTTTAAGTACTTTTTCAATTATCAAGCCACAATTTTTGAACCCTAACGAAATTTGATTATTCAGTCTTTTGTCGTGTAAATGTCTTCCTATATTAATTGTTGACGGTTTACAAAAATTCTTTGAGTTCTTAGGTACAGCTTGACAGGAATACGTTTGCGGGTAAAGTAATAAGAACAAATCCCACCTATTGTTGCGCAGTGGTCGACAGAGAGATAGGAACGAGAGTAGTCACTTCAATAAGAGACGTTCAGAGTTCAACTTCAATACTGAAGAAAATTATTCAAACATTTAAATAATACATTCATGTATTTGAAGCTCTCGAAACACTGATTAATTTGTACCTGGATATTTTAAATTATGGCTAATTTGCAATGTAAATTTTGGCAACTGAATTATCTATAATTCTAGATCTGTAAATGGATCAATACGTTCTTATCTTTCATTTTAATATTTTCACATTTAACTTTGGTCTTGAAACGAATAAAGATACATATGTTGATCCTTGTAAATGTATAATTATACAGTTATAAACAAATGTTTAATAATTTAGTATCATCTCATACGTCTTGTAAGCTACAATAATTTTATTTATGGAAAATAATTTTAAACTTTTATTCGATAGTAATATGAAAAATTTGTTTTATGATAAATGCTATAAATTTTTTCCGTGTGTCCCATTTTCGATGGGGTACATCACTTACGAGTAAAGGTACAGAGTTGCGGTTTTCACAATACCGTAATACATTTTTGTGAGAAGTACGCTGGTATAAACAAAACTTTCATAGCCCGCTACATGTCTGAGATACAGGGTGAAATTGAAAATATTGCATTTTGGAATCCCTGTTGTATCTCCGTTAGCCGTTAATGTATGGCAAAGGTAATAATTTGTTCTTATACAGCTTTTTACTCAGAATCCAGTGGCGTAGTCATATTTTTGCTGTAAGCTTTCAATTTTTAGCTATAAATAAAACTTATAGTTTTTCAACGGAACACCCTATATATTTTCTTGCGTTTGATTGGAAATTTTGTAAGCTTTACAAAAATACATAACACATGATGTGTATTTTAAATAATAAACCTAAAATCTATGATTTCACAAAATCTGCGTAATAACATAGTGTGCATTACACAGTGCTAGTCAAAAGTCCTCTCCCCCCCCTTGTATCTTTTAAACGGTTTTACTTATACTAATGAAATTTGGAGGGTGAATATAAACAGATATAAGCTTCTCAACTAGTTATGACAAGTGACGTAATAGTCATATATGACGTCACAGGGCCACAGTGACCAATAATTTTAAAT
Source organism: Vesta saturnalis (assembly GCA_036346205.1). Taxonomy (NCBI): domain Eukaryota; kingdom Metazoa; phylum Arthropoda; class Insecta; order Coleoptera; family Lampyridae; genus Vesta; species Vesta saturnalis. Next base: position 152,101 of record JARFJB010001902.1, on the reverse strand, counting down.
AGTACCTTATGGCAAGTGACATCTCGTTTGAAAGGTATTAAAATTACCTATTCAGTGATACTAATTTGGTTAAGGTTTAGGTTGATTTTGATAGAAAAATTAAATATATACTAATATTATAGTTTGGCATTTAACTAATCAAGATTGTAAAGTCTGCCTCTGGTTAATTGTCAAAAAAGTTGACGTTTTTTAATTCTCTGTTTTTACTTTGATAAGTTTTTATACCTTGACTATTCAGTTTAATTATTCTTCAACGCGACGTTTAAGTGTCTACATAGACAAAATGGTACGTACGGTAACCGACAAAGTAGCAGCTATCTTAATAATTGGTGAATGTAGAAACAATTTCCATGCAGCGGAACGTCTTTTTAATGAGAGGTACCCCGATCGCCCTATATCGAGGACTTATTCGAGGGAACTTCTTCAGAAGTTTGAAGCAACCGGTAGTGTTCAAGATGCCAAACGATCTGGTCGACCAACAATTAGTGACGACAAAAAATCGAATAATTGCAGCTCAAGGTGCTCTATCTGTGAAGTCGATGTCAAAGGACAGTACATAGGGTGTTGGCTAAAAACAAATTTCATCCATACAAATTAAAAATGGTGCACCAACTTTCAGATCATGACCCCGACCGAAGATTAGAATTCTGTGAAAATATGTCCAATCAAATTATCCAACACCCAAACTACATAAAATCAATTTGTTTTATTGACGAAAGTACTTTCTTCCTCAATGGAAACGTTAACACACAAAATGTGAGATATTGGAGTGACACAAATCCTCAAATCTTTCGCGAAAAACATACTCAATTTTCAGAAAAAGTAAATGTTTGGGCAGGTATTTTGGGAAACCACATGGTTGGACCTGTTTTCCTCAATGCTAACTTAACCGGTGAAGTGTATCTGGAGATGTTACAAAACGCAATTGAACCGTTAATTCTTGAAATTTTGGAAGATAATCTAGATGAATTCGGCAACTTGGAAATTACGTTCCAACAAGATGGTGCTCCTGCACACTATTATGGTGCAGTAAGACGTTACTTGGATGAAGAATATCGTGGCAGATGGATTGGACGACGAGGTCCGATAGAATGGCCAGCTCGGTCACCAGACCTGACCCATTAGATTTTTTTCTGTGGGGGTACTTAAAATCTAAGGTTTACGCTACAGCACCTGGCAGTATGCACATTTTGAAACAAAAAATTGTTGAAGAATGTAGAGCAATTTCCGCAGACACATTTGAACTAGTACGACAAGAGTTTAGCAATAGGATACATTACTGTCAGGAATTAAGTGGAGCACATTTCCAACATTTACTATAAGAATTGGTCCTTGAATCTTGATTAATTAAATGCCAAACTGTAATTCTAGTATTTATTTAATTTTTATATCAAAATCAACCTAAACCCTAACAAAATTAGTAATTAGTATTTCAAACGAGATGTCACTTGCCATAAGGTACTGTTTAAAATTATTGGTCACTGTGGCCCTGTGACGTCATATATGACTATTACGTCACTTGTCATAAATAGTTGAGAAGCTTATATTCACCCTCAAAATTTCATTAGTATAATTAAAACCGTTCAAAAGATACCAGGGGGGGGGGGACTTTTGACTAGCACTGTATAGCATTAGAATTAGTAGGCCGTGATTATTGGAACAATGAAATGATTATTTGCTAAGCGCTTGCCAAAAAGTGTCAGTTGTAAAATTTATATTCTCTGCGTAATATTGTATTGGTTATAATGGCTGAAATTGAAAATTATCAACATTTTGAAAAATATGGCAAGTTAGTCTGTTTTATAGGGAGCAATGAAAACTCCCGTGAGGCTTCCCAACTGTATTTCAACAGGTTTGTTTGAATACTTATTTATCTTTTGACGTATATGGATTTATTTTTTATTTAAATATCATTTAGGTTTATAAATATCCAGAAAGAAGCCAACCTTGTCTTTTAATGTTTTCTCGAATAAAAAAAAAATTTGGTAGAACATGGATCATTTATCCAACCCCGACCAAAAAAAGTATAATAAGGAAAGTCACGATACAGGATATTGGTTTCCCAAGGCTCGGGTTTAAAGAATATTGACCAAATATAAATTTAAGCCAAAAAGATTAAAATTGTTCACCATTTGCACCCTGGGATGCAGAACGTCGTTTACTGTTTTCAACTTGTATTCGGAACAAATTCGTATTGGTAATAACTTTGCTAGATTTATAATATGGTCCGACGAGCTTACTTTTCGAGTGCAGGTATTTTCAACAGGTATAATACTAGGCATTGGTCCCAAGAAAATCATCATGTGCTATTCAAAGAGAACAACAGGGTCGTTTGGATTTAGGTAGCTTGTTTTATTTGGGGCAACAAATAGAATACAGAATTTATGAAGGCAGTCTTACAGGACAGATTCTCTGAAATTTTGCAAGATGTTATCCTATGTTACTAGACAATGTTCCTTTAGCTCATCTTAACAGGATACATTTCCAACAGGATGGCGCGCTCGCACATAATGCTGTAATTGTTCGACCTTTTTTAGACAATTATTTCCCGCAAAAGTGGATCAGTACTCATAGACCAATTAGATGGCCTCCACGGTCACCTGGACTATCCATGCTAGACTTTTTCTTATGGGGCTACTTGCAGAATAAGGTTTATAGTACTCGTCATCGGACTATAGATGAACTACTTAATGCCGCCAATGCGGCATTTCAAAACTTGCAAAGACGTTCCATAATTATTTTAAATGCTTTAAAAAGAATAACCACTGTATGTCAACATTGTGTTCGGGAAAATGGCTACCATTTTGAGCAGTTCTTTTAAGGTGAAAATCTATTAAGGGGTTACTATCGAGTCAATGTTAAGTTTTTCAGTTTTATTCTGCCTTAAAATTGATTTAGCTTTTTTAAAATTTCTATGTTTGTAATATACTAACATAATTAACTCACGACCTAGTAATTCTAATGCTGTATAATACACACTATGTTATTACGCAGATTTTGAGAAATCATAGATTTTAGGTTTATTATTTAAAATACTCACCATGTACTATATATTTGTGTAAATCTTACAAAATTTCCAATCAAACGCAAGAAAAATATACAGGGTGTTCTGTTAAAAAAACATAAGTTTTATTGATAGCTAAAAATTGACAGCTAACGCCAAAAATACGACTACGCCACTGGATTCTATGTAAAAAACTGTATAAGAACCAACCCAAAATGCAATATTTTCAATTTCGCCCTGTATCTCAGAAATGTAGCGGGCTATAAAAGTTTTGTTTATACCAGCGTTCTTCTCACAAAAAAGTAGCACGGTATTGTGAAAACCGCAACTCTGTATCTTTACTCGTAAGTGAGATACCCCGAAATATAATCGAAAATGGGACACACTGTACATATTGCCCGTCACTCTCATTTAAATTGAGATAAGTCGTAATATAGTAGATGTACGGGAAAGTACATCTAGAATTATCAAATTAAAACTTAAAGAAAGTTTGTTATTTACATTTACTGTTTAATACAGTTAATTTGAATTAATTAAATTATTTTAGTGGTTTAATAGAAATATCTTTATTTTATTAATTACTTAAGAAAAATTTAATTTTATTATAGTTTATTATTAATGAGCATGAAATTTTAAAAGTTTGTAAAAGAAGAATTAAGTCTACGTAATACAGTATGCACCTTGAATCGTGCGCGCGTAGTATCTGTCTTTTTTCCTCCGAATGCGTTCTCTCTTCTTTGTGCACGCAGGAGGCTGAAATTCTCACCCGCGGAGGTATCCTTGGCAAGCCTACTTAAACCACTTGTGTTCAGAGAATAGCCCATTTAAAGGATTTGAGGATAACAAATATTTTATTTTTTTGCGTTGTTCTTTTGGTGGATTGGCAATTAATAGTTGAATTATTATTAAATTTAGTGAAAAATTATAAAGTTTGAATTATTATTTATGATTGCATGACTGTTACTACTGTTTTCCAAAATACTGTTAGACGTGTTAGATTCATCAGGTAGTGACTCGATCAATTCTTAATCTACTTATGCTTGAATTTAAAATACAAGAACTTGATCGTAATTAATCATTGTTGTCGGTTTTATGTTTTTTTTCTGAAATGTTTAGTTAAAGAATATATATTATTTTACGTGCGCATGTGTGCGCACATGTAATGTTCTGCGTATTTGTGTACATCCTTGAAATGAATAATTATAATAGACATATTATTAAATTTCTTTTTATATGATGCAATTGAAGCAATACCTGTTATATAGTCGTAACTTTAAGTTTGTTTAATTTTGTTTATTATGCCCAAAATATTTGGTATAGGAGAATCAAATTTGATGTGTAAATTATAAATACCATATTGGATGAACGACCAAATGTGTTCTGATTCACAATGGCGTGCCAACTTTGTTGAGAACCGTCGTACAAAAACAAAAAGTGCGCCTCTATACATTGTTATAAAAAAATTAACAAACCTTGTTATAAAATAGTAGAATTTATCTTTGTTTTAACTTCTATCTTGCACACATTCAGCTTAGAATTTTTCAACATAAATCATACGAATACTTACCAAAGTGAACAAGTACCGAAACACCTTTGGCCGCCATTTTATTTCTGTGACGTCATAGTCCAAGCTCACTCCCACCCTCCCATTTCCCACTCCTTTTTTTACGGCGTCTTTCCGGGGGCCATTTTCAGAACCTTCGTGGAATTTTCACCCCTGATTAGAACCCTTTCGGCTGTATTAAGAGCATTTTTGGCAGCTCAGCCCCTGGAAGGTAGGTAAATGCGTGCGCATACAGTGTTATGATTGGTGGTCTTAAGGGCAGCCCACGCTCCTTTTACCTGATTGGTCGTGCGTGCGTCCGCCCCTCTGGTTTCTGATTGGTCCTTAGTCCCCACTCAGTCTGTGAGCTCTGATTGGAGGCTTAAGGCCCTGCATTCTGATTGATTACAGAGGTAGATTTGAAATTTTCAAATATGGGGGCCTACTTCAAATTTATAAAACAGCTATAACAACTTGTGTTAGGGTCTACTCCCTCTTGTCGTGGTTCCCTTTGCTGGAAATAGTATTATGATAAGGGGGCACTAATACTAACTTGTAAGACGGGTATAGGGGCTGGTTCTAGGGCCTGCACCACCCTTACCGTGGCCCCCATGGCTAGAAATAGAATTCTAATAAGGGGGCTCTAATGCTAACTTGTAACACACGTATAAGATCTTTAGTTAGGGCCTGCGCCCACCTATCCTGGTCCCTTTGGCTAGAAAAACTATTCTAATAAGGAGGTCCTAATGCTACCTCATACGATAGGTATAAGAACTTGTGTTATGGCCTAAGTCCGACTGTCGTAGCCCCTTGTTGCGAAATTTGAATTTGTTTGTAGTGTCATCTAGTAGTGTATGGACTAATGGATATTTTCTGTAATAAAGGTGGCTCCACATAACGGTATATCTTTGAGAGAAATTTTAACTTATTTAGTGCGTTATCTAGCTGTGTGTTTTTAAACTGGTGAATGCTTATGTAATAGAGGTGGTGGGGCTCCCTCTCCCTCCCCCCCCCCTCCCTGTCCCTCTCTCTCTCACTATCCCTGTGTGTGTGTGTGTGTGTGTGTGTGTCTGTGTTTCTGTGTGTCTCGTGTGTGTTGTGTGTGTGTGTGTGTGTGTGTGTGTGTGTGTGTGTGTTTCTGTGTTTCTGTGTTTCTGTGTTTCTGTGTGTCTGTGTGTCTGTGTGTCTGTGTGTCTGTGTGTCTGTGTGTCTGTGTGTCTGTGTGTCTGTGTGTCTGTGTGTCTGTGTATGTGTCTGTGTGTCTGTCTGTCTGTGTGTCTGTGTGTCTTTGTGTCTGTGTGTCTGTGTGTCTGTGTGTCTGTGTGTGTGTGTTGTGTGTTGTGTGTGTGTGTTGTGTGTGTGTGTCTGTGTGTGTGTGTGTGTGTGTGTGTGTGTGTGTGTGTGTGTGTGTGTGTGTGTGTGTGTGTGTGTGTGTGTGTGTGTGTGTGTGTTGTGTGTGTGTGTGTGTGTGTGTGTGTGTGTTTAGTGTGTTGTGTGTATGTTGTGTGTGTGTGTGTGTGTGTGTGTGTGTGTGTGTGTTGTGTGTAGTTTTGTATTATTATTATATATATATATATATATATATATATATATATATATATATATATATATATATAAACAGGAGACAGGAAGCAGGACCTCTGTTCGATTCGAGTAACACGAGGCCGAACAAATCAGTTGGAGAAGAAGAAAACTTGAAAATGGCAAATGAGACTTTGCCGAAACGTCGTTTTTGTACTGGCAGGAGTCAAAAACATCACCAGCAGACGCGAGATAACGCCCAGATGAACAACAGTGTTATATATATATATATATATATATATATATATATATATACAGTCCGCGGCCAAAGAATGCCTCGTGTCGCGTATGGATGTTCGTGCATTCGGCAGCACTCGTTAACGTAATAGCGACCGAAAGCATTATCAGTGGCGTCGGTGTCGCGTTTTCAATTATTCGTCACCAAACCACAAGAAATTTTAAAATATTTTATTTATTTGAATTACATATGAACAGTAATAGTTTAAACATTTATAAAATAAAAAAATAACCATGTTGACAAGTAACACATTTTATATTTGAATTACAAATGAACACAACAGTTTATGAAAAGTTCGATTTTTAATTATAGAAACAGAATAGTAGATGTGGGGTGTAAGTTTTTCAAATAACTGTACACATTATATATCACCTCACGCGTTTGACCACTTATTACTTGACCACTTTTTGCCAATGTAGAACTCATATTTCTACACTCGTTTTTAAATCACAGTTGTAAACAAACTAACTAATAAAAACATTTTTGAATATTTGCTAATCTGTTGTTAATGATACTAAGGGATGTCAACTATTAGGATTTCTTTAATGAGAATTTAAGCAAAGGCCATTAGCATTACATGCGCCGCAAAACTACTTATTTATTTTACTATGTATTGTGAAGGTATTTGTTGTTTATACACATTTGTCTAATAAATTTGAGTATTATGAGCTTTAAAATTCACATAGGATACAAAATGTCCACTGTCGTTTTGCTGCAATAATTGTAATAAAGTTAAATGAACAAGTACGTATGTAAATTAATAACAGAAATAAATAATTAATTAGTGTAATACATAATAAACGGAACGCGCTTTTGGTGGCGACGCCACTGACATGCCGTGCTTAAGAGACTTGAAGTTGGACAAATGCGCATCCAACATTCAGGCATTCTTTGTGAGCAAGGGACTGTATATATATATATATATTATTATATATATATATATATATCATATAGTCCATATATATATACATGCCAATAAACTTATTACGTTTACTAAGTTTGTTAAATCCACTTTAGCTCATTATCAATTTCAATAAAACCTAGAACTTTGTATTATGACTACTTTTTAGATACAAGATTGTCCACTGTAGTTTTCTCAATATTGTAAGCCAAAGCAACATATCGTTGTAATATTTACTTTTAATTATGTAAAAGGTTTTGTCGGATACATGTTAGGACTTGAATTTCGCATACTTTGGCTTTTTCACTTATGATATGCATTGTATTTTGTGAATATATTAATATTATATATACAGTGATGACTTATAGTATGGAATAAATTTATAAGTATTCGTAAGCACAATTTTTTCAATAATCGCTAGAGACTTGATTTACTATTTTTTCATGGTCACTGATTTTCGAAAAAAATTTTATATTCATTAGTTCATAAAAGATTTCTAAAAATTTTTTTCAAATTTGTTTCACTATATTATTTATTGCTATTTTGGATTTATTATCAATTCTGAAACATTTTATAAATTACTATTACTAATCAAGGTTTTGGTTATTCCATTCAAAATTTAAATTAATTGAAAAAGATCATTGAAAAACGATTTAAAATAAAATAATTTTTATAACGTTTTATTATATCGATAACAAAGATTCGTAAACTTAAAAATAATTTTATTTCAGCAAATGCTCGACGTGTCTTCCGTTAGCCAACTGACCATAGTCTAATCGATCTACAAATTCCTGCTGCACATTTCGAACCATTTCGGGCGTTAGTTGACTAACGGAGGACATTTCGAACATTTGCTGAAATAAATTATTTTAAGTTTACGAATCTTTGTTTTCGATATAATAGAACGTTATAAAAATTATTTTATTTTCGTTTTCATGATCTTTTTCAATTTTTAAATTTTGAATGCGAATAACTCCAAAACGCTTGGACTTATATAACATGCTACATGACAAATGTTTAGAATTGTAAGCAATCAAAATGCAATAAAAATGGTTAATTGAAAAAAATTTTGTTTAGCAAATCTTTTGAGACACCTGTATAAAATTTTTTCGCAAAATATGCTGAAAATATAAAATCGACGGTCCACATTTAAAAATTGTGCTTTACGAGATATTGAATTTATTCCAACCTAAACGTCCACACTGTATAGTTACATAGCTTGTGCTCTGCTGTACTCTCCCGGATTCCGCACACAATGTCTGTACTGGTTATATGATTTATTTTAATTATTTCTTTTAATATTGACATCACTATAGCCCACACTGGTGTCGTTTTGTCACAATTTAAAATCATGTGAGCAGCATCTGCTTTCTCAGTTAAGCAGTACACACATCTGTCGGTATGTCGTATGTTTGCACGGTATAAGAAAACGAAATCCACCAATCGATTTTTAGCAAATCGCCAAGGAATTTCGGCGATATACCCTGATGTGCGCTTGTTTAAAAAGGATTTCCAATACGTCGTATTTGAATTGCAATAATTATTTCGAATATTACTTTCATCCGTGTTGAAGTGCAGTTCCGTTAATTTTTGAAGGAGCTCTTTCCGAGGCTGAGTGTTCAATACATTCCATTTATTCCTATACTTAAAGGTTAAGCAATTTTTTCTGTCTATCTCTGGAGACTGATTTATGAAAAACTCCTTAATTTTTCGGCAATGCATTATTAATTGACGTTTTAAAAACTCTGAAGATGTTTGTAATTCCGATATTAGGAAGATTTCGTCTATCCACACCCCATTTTTTCTAAAATCACTTAATACGGTAAAGCCGATTTTCTCCCAAGCGTTAACAAATATTGGCGGAACTGTCTTTTTTATTAACGTTGACGTAATTGTTGGTATTGCTGCTATGTCTATGTTTTGTGGGGCTAGCTGTGCTTCTTGAATAATCTTTATCAAGTCAAGCATTAACGTAGATAAGTTATGCTCTTTCGGTATTCTGTCTTGTAAAAAAACCATTGCGGTTGCTAGTTTATAGTAAATCAAACATTTCCATTTTTGGTTTTCCGTCTCCGAAAGAAGCTTGTTCGGTAACCATATTCGTAACATTTTTATTTTTGTTGGAATGTGCACTAGACCTATTCCACTTTGCCTGATTGGCAAGCATAAATGATGTTGTGATGTCCAATGTTTTCCTTTCCAGATGAAATTTACGGTTTTTTCTTGGAGACTTTCTTGCTATCGAGAGCTAATGATATGCCATGGGATAAATCTAAAATTTTTGGTGCTATAAATTGGTTGATAACAGTTCAACGACCCACAATGGATAATGATGGTGTTATTCTAATCCACTTGTTCAAAAACTCATCAATTATACGAGACAACGTGGAAAAGGCAAGATCAATATCACTTTTCTTATCATTGCTGAAGGTCATTCCCAGGACCTTTATGTTTGATGATCATTTAATATTCATTGGATGTTCTGTGTCGTTTCTTCAGCTGCCTGTCCAAGGACCTTTGGATTTTTCTAGATTTAATTTTGCACCGGTTTCACTGGCATACGCATGATAGCCTTTTTCGAGATTTGTAAAATCGTCTTTGCTGGTTATGAAAATTGACACGTCATCCGCGAAAGTACTTCCGATAAAGCGGGTAACGGGGGAAGTAGGTAGTGAAAGACCTTTTAGAAGTTTTCGGGATAGGGACAAGAAAGGTTCGAAAGCAACTGAAAAAAGGGGTCCTGATAAGGGACATCCTTGACGAATTCCGTGTTGAAATCCAAAGGCTCTTGTCAGATTGGATTCATGTCTTACTTGGAATATAATAATTTAATGCTGTTGACAAAAACGTGTGTGTGTGTTCGTGCGTGTGTGCGTGGTTGTGTGTGTGTGTGTGTGTGTGTGTGTGTGTGTGTGTGTGTGTGTGTGTGTGTGTGTGTGTGTGTGTGTGTGTGTGTGTGTGTGTGTGTGTGTGTGTGTGTGTGTGTGTGTGTGTGTGTGTGTGTGTGTGTGTGTGTGTGTGTGTGTGTGTGTGTGTGTGTGTGTGTGTATGTGTGTGTGTGTGTGTGTGTGTGTGTGTGTGTGTGTGCGTAGGCGCGTTTGTGCGTGTGTGCGTGCGCGAATGTGCGTATGTGGGGGCGTACGTGATTGCGGATGTGCGTGCATGCGTGTGTGCACGCGTGCGTGCGGGTATGACGTGTGCGTGTGAGTGTCAGTGCGCTCACGCGCGCGCGTGTCCGCGTGTGCGTGTAATGTATGCATGTATCCACGATAACTTCAGAACTATAGTATGGTCGTACTCGACATTTTATATTTAATCCTCGTTTCATTTCTCCTGGAGCTGATCAGATATTATTAGGGGCAGGTTTTGGTTTTTGTCAAATATTTCTAAAACATGCAAGATGTAAAAATACCTAGATAAAGACTTTAAACGTATCGATTAATTATGTTCTATGCAATTTTTTGATACGATGCGTAATTTAGCAGTAAAAACGTCTAATGTAGAATTTAAGTGTTCTAATTCTTTCAATATATGAATTGCGATTAATTTTATATAAAAATGAGTATTTTTACATAACTTTTGTCTATACACTGTTTAATGAAACGCAAAGTGCCTAAAAATTAATTATATATGAATGAAAGTGGTTAAACTGTATTATTGATATTTTATGGAAGCGGGCGGCTTTTAAATTTTTTTTTTAGTGTAACAACTAATTATCTTGATTAATCTCTATCTGACATGAAGTTTTAAATGTCATTATATATATATATATATATATATATATATATATATATATATTTGTGAATAAATATTTATGTTGATCAACCATTCTTTGTTTGATATGTGTAATTGTCTGGTACGCTTATTTTACCTCTTTCAGGCTAACCTTGTTGATTCCACGTGAGTTCTCACCGTTTCAACAATCAAGATATCCGCGTCGCTTGAGGCCTGAAAAGAACAGGGAACTGTGTTTTCTTGAATACTAACGAAAGGAGGTTAAGGAAACTTTTCTTGTTCTCAACTTTCGACAAAAATTGCTCTTTTAGAACAGTCACGGCGTTCGACGAAGTTACTTCAACCATCGTAGCTGACTTTCATGCAGCTCGCCTCTTATGCACTGCGTCATTCGCAGTTCAAGTAGGCTTTGTATACGTCACCGTACGTTCCGGAGAGGGGCCAATGCACACGATGTAAGAGATCTCCACCGTCGAGAACAAAGCTTGCATTTTCATTCAATTAATTGCAGCTCTTGCCGCTAAACATTTTCACAAATTTTAGTGTTGAATTGATGAACACTTAAATCGTCACTTGCTAACAATGTAATTCACTCCTGTGAAAGGTTTGCACATTAAATAAACAGATACAACTCTCAGATCGTGCAGAAGTACACAGGCAGAACGCTCTCAGATCGCTGCTGACTGACAGGTGCTAACCTGTCGCGCAGCTCGCTAACGAGAAACTGCGGCCGGTGCGGTTCGACAATAGTCACCGATACGGAGCCTTCCAATAATCATATTTAAATCGTACAAATCTTTAAACCACTATTTATTAAGGAGAAAACTTGTTTTTTTTTCTAAAACATTACACACATCATTAGCATGACATTTTTATGGAACAAAATGCCTTAAAAAAATTGTTTTATTGCAAATATATGGTTCTAACTGGTTCTCCAGCGAGAAACACGCATTTTAGTACTAACGGTGTCTTTTTTATGACTGTCCGTTTTCGAGAAATGCCATTTTTCTGTAGGAGTACTTGGTGACCTAAGGAACATATTCCAGGCGGAATCAGCTTTCTAACAATTATTTTCATCTCGGGCAAAATTCGGTTTAATATGCCTATACTATAATCTATTGAGTATCAAGAACAGTAAGGGACGTTTACCGGTCGACGGCCATAGCGAAGCCTCCAATTTGGCCGGAGACCGGTACATGTTCGTGATGCTCATACTGTTTTTTGCACGATTGTATTAAATTTGCAACAATTGATATTATTTAATTTCTATTAAATAAACGAAACGTCAAAAGTGACGTTTTAAATAGAAATGTCCAAATTTTTTGTTCTTATTGTTGTGAAATAAATATAGATAGTATATATAATTTTACGTTGGTAAGTAAAAAACGGCGGTAAGTAAAAGACGTCGATAAGTAAAAGACGTTGGTAAGTAAAAGACGTCGGTAAGTAAAATACTTACCGACGAGTTGGGTCTCGCAACCAGTAAACATATCCTACTGTCTTGGAAGCAGATATGGCAAATAAACGAAAAAGGTCAATCGTGATAAAATATATTTGTGCACAGGACAATTAATAATTGGTTTTCAAAGAATATATAATAATGAGTTAATGTTTAGTCATTGTATAACAATAAAATTAAATTGAAATCATAGTATAGTAATATGATTGACATGCCTGATTTGAAGATAACCTCAAGTGTCTGAATATCACTTCACATTTATGATAACATATCATTTATAAGGCGAGTTCTTTGTAAATATACTTTATAGTTATCTTAGACATAAAAATTGTAATAGATAATGAAATTTGTCCTGCTTGCATTTTTTTGCGCTTGGTTATCGCAAGCAAATCTTTTAGAGGAAAATATTGAGGCATTTAAATCCCCAAGAGAATTTTCCAACGAAGTAGAAAAATATGTGTCTCAAAATATGAACCCATTTAATCAATGCTTTCAACAACTGCTTCAATATGCAGATGGTTTAAAGAAAATGGAGATGTGGGCATTAAAAAGTATGATGTTTTTTGGTATAGAACGAAAATATCATTTTTTCTTTTTTCAGTGTATGATGCTTCAGCTAAAAGTCCATCAAATATTTTAGATGGAAATTTTGCAGAATTAGGGTCGTTTGATGAATGCATAGACATAAAAAGAAAAACAAGTGAACATCCAATATATGGAAAATACTGCCTTAGTCAACGTTCACTTGACAGTTTTTTCACAAAAAAATTACTTGCGGTAAGTAACCATGCACTGTCTATTTCCAAATAGTTTACCTACGCTGAAAACTGTTAACACATGTTTAGCATTTTTTACATTTTTAATCCCGGATATAATGAACTGTATTTCAAAAGTGTTTTATTTTTATTAATTTACAAAAAATAACGATAGACCTCGAAGTAATGGTGGTTGCAAAGTACAAGTCTTTACGCATTTCTAATAACCTGATTATCTTTCTAGATTAGGCAAAATTTTCTCATTGTTTATTGTTCAACACTTTCAACACTTACTGGCTCTTCTTTCTTAATACGTAATAGGTCTTAAACTAGAGCACCCGTTTTTTTTTTTTTTTTTAAACATTTTTAAAATATTGATACATATCGAAATAATTTGAAGTTTGAGGTTTACCAATAACATTATTGTATAAACATTTAAAATGATTTATTCGTTGACAAAACGTCATAAATTAAATTAGAAACTTTAAAACAGAAAAATCGAATATGAATTAAAATATCTGCTGTGGAACACCACACGACCTTCCAACCTACAAAATTGAAATTAAAAGAAATGAAATAACTTTAATAACATTTTTTTGAATAATTATATCTATATATACTGTTATAATAAGCTCATCAGGTAAATATGAAACATTTTAAAAGCAAAAACAAGAATCTATGTCACACAGACGTTTAAAACTTCTGGACAAACAGAGATTAGTAGATCTAGATCTAGATGCTAACTTAATAATTAAAAAAATGAAATAATTTTAATTATAATTTACGTTAGCATAACTATGCAACCTCTTTCATACGTTCATAACGAAAAACAGGAAACATTGTAAAAACCAAAACAGTAATCTATGTCAGAATGACGTTTAAAACTTCATTCCAGATAGAAATAAATAATACACATAAACTTAAAAAAAATTACAAAGCCACCCGCTTCTATAAAATATCAATGATACATTTTAATCATTCTCATTCATATCTAATTATTTCTTAAACTAACTTGAATTATATTAAGAAACTTTATACAGAAAAGTTATGTAAAACTAAATTTTCTTTAAAAAATATGTCTGCACTTTTTCTAATAAAATGAATCATTATTCAGATATTGAAAACAATTGAAGTAACACTTGAACTGTTCCTTTGTCTTTGTATTTTAATATCTTTGAAATATGCAGCTGTTTTAGAAATATTTGATAAAAACCAAAAACTGGCCCTAATAAACCCCCCCCTCTTCGCCGCTGGATTTCTCTCAAAATCAGCTCTAAGCCAAATGAAAACAAACTTAAGTAGAATATTTTAAGTACGTAGGTATTTTTGTTCTGGAGTTATCGTGGACACTAACATACATCCACACACACACATACACACGCGCACACGCACACACACTCACTCATACACACGCACACACGGACACACGTACACACGCAAACACACACACACACACAAACACACAAACACACACACACACACACACACACACACACACAACATACACATACACATATACATACACACTGTCAGGTTGCGTTGACGCACCCTGTATGTAGGATGTTGTAATGACGTGTATTACGTGTTTTGAGTGCGAGTGTATTGAGTTGAAACGAAAAAAGAAAATTTTTGTGTATATGCATAATGTATCTGGGTGTATGATACGCCACTGGAAATTTAGGAGAAATATTATTCAGTATGTAAATGCGTGTATTTGAATATTATAGAGACATTGGTGTTGGAATAAATAGATTCTGATGAATGTAAATGTGAAAAGAAATTTGTTGATGGGACGATAATGTTTGCTACTGTTTTGCTACTGTAAGAAATGGAATGTTGGAAGATAGAGGAGTAATCTTTGCCAGAAGATGTGAATGTATAAGTGTAGAATGTTTTAGAAAATATGTACAGAAAGATTTGGTATGTTTAAGTGTTAATTTCAGAAAGTTTTCGTAATGTTGTGCAATTTGTTTTGAGAATACATGTATGTATGTGGGATTTGAGACCTTAGACTGTACTTATTTTTGCAAATGTTGCGGAAGGAGATCGATCGCATGTGGAAGATAAGCGTTGAAAGTTGTGTAATGGTCCAGAGTGGCTACTGAATGAATGTGATGACGAAAAATGGCTTCTTCATAAAGTAATTGAAAAATTTGCAGGTAAAAACAAATATGGCGATGTATTGTAGTTATGAGCGTGCTTGTACAGATGGTAGCATCTGTCGGGACTAAGAAATTTTGAATGAATACCATTGGAGAATATAGCGCGGAAGGAAGACATATTTAAAGATGGATGGCTGAAGGTATAAATAGGAAAGTCAGAGATTGACGTGAGAGAGTTAGCTTAAGTTTTGGCTTTTGGTGAGAGACGCGCGAGGTGATGTGTGACATCAGAATGGGTTAAGTTGGGGTTATATTTGTGAATAATATAGAAGGCAGTCATTGTTTAAACAACTGCGTAACCCGAAAGGGGATGAATCGTATAAGACATTCATAAATAAAACAATTAATTAAATTGAGATTGAAGATAAAATCAGTTTGTTTATTTTCAAGAAAGTAAAACGTGCGTAAGCAGATTTATAAAAGATAACAGTTATTACGTTATAGTGTTGAGTGCAGCGCGTGTTCTTGTAACGATATTTAGTTAAAAGTATTTATGGGACCACCTTTAAGTAAATGAGATATTCATAATAAATTAAGCCAATGTTAAGGTAATTTTATGTGACATTAAAAGTTTATTTGTGTTAAGGAAGGGCTTAATTGTCCTAAAGGTTGCGAGAAACTTTTTAAGAGGCAACCAAACGTGTACAGATTATTACGTTATTGGAGTAATGACCTCGCATAGTTAAGACTATTTGCGATTACAGAAAGGAATAAGTGTTTGTGGAATTGAGAAGTATTTGTAATGTGCAGTCAGGCAATTTAAGGAATACAAATGGACTACAAATAATTGATTTACGGGAAGAAAGAAGAAAGAAAAGCGTAGGATCAATGGACAATTTTTTTTTAAGTAAGAATTACATTTAAGAACCTTGAAAATTTAGTAAAGCACGATTATCTTTTTTTTGTTTAATTGTAATTTGCGTAATGTTTAGTTAATTAATTAGTGTTGAAGTAAAAAGGTAATCGGTCTCGAGTTATGTTGTATTGGTTGTTTTAGTATTAAGAATTTTTGTAGAAATGTAAATTGGTATTGACGGTGGTTTATCAACAACGCGGTTGTGTATTTAAACATTTGTTTATTATTTTGGTGCAGGACAATATATATTTATCGTTAAATTTTTATCTGTTGTTTATTTAGCTAGTTATGAAATACATTTGTGACGTTTACTTAATTGGTGACCTAGTAGATTTTGACAAGTTAAATGTAAACTTTGCATATTTTGGATTTTTAAGATTAATTAACAACCTGAAAGGTTATATTTGCCAGGTTGATTGCAAAAATTTTCATGTTAGTTTCATTAACGTAGTACACTAATGACGGATCAGCTGTTAATTAAAATTCATTAAGTATAACTAAAAGAGATGAGTTTTGAGAACTTACATATTTACGAATGTCTAATACGATTCAGAAGTATTATAAAAATTAAATTAAATTTAAAAGATATCGTTCATGTTAGGAATATTAAACCTTCAAGGATTATTCTCGTTTAACTGTTTTGCAGCACTTTATCACTATTATATTGGAGTAACAATTATTAAGCCGATAACATTGCTTTCTTTTGATTAGGAATTTTAAAAATTAATTATCGACCATTGAATGAAGAAATAGTTTATTCATTAATAAGTAGAGATTTAACTTTATATGTATACGAGGGATACCTAGAAAATATAACTATTGGTTACGTGAATGCAGTTAAATTTGAGTGATAAATTTTGTTTTGGAAGTTTTGGTATACGAGGTGTATTCAAAAAGTTTTTAATAACCTGGGTAGTACTAAATATATTTGAGTTTGAGTTGAATTGTTTTGGACGAGTGGTTGTTTTAGAACCCTCGTGTGAGAGTTTACTGAGTAAGCACAATCCTACTTTCCACAATCAAGGGTTAATTAACACCCAGCTTAAGACAATTATTTTAGCAAAGTTTCGATTGTGGTGGCGCCTAGAGACATATTTTCCCAGACTGAGCTGTTTGAATTTAGGTGTAAGGTGTTTGAGCGTATTAACCATTCATTTTACTTATTATTTCGACCACGCCCATCTCCCTGTTAGCTGGCTTGGCAACCTGCTTACATTAGTAAGCATACACGACGCCTAGTGCGGTTTGGACGTGTAACAACACACGCGCACGCACGCACGCAAGCACGCACTCACCAACGCACACACACACACACACACACACACACACACACACACACATACACACACATACACACACACACACACACACACACACACACAACACACCCTTGTGGTACCATTTTAATGTTTCTCGGAATGGACTAAAATAACTAACGATTTGATCTGACACATCAATGCCGTCCTTTCCACAGTTGCAATCTAGAATTGCTTCTTGCTTTTGAATCAGAACTCCTTGCCGGTTACGTTTTCTCGTGGGGACTATTTTGAGATAATGTTTTGTCGTCAGAAAATAAACATCTCGCTTATCTTTCCATTTTCCAACGACAATACCATCCAAATTTTCTCTTCCTATAATTTCCCCTTTTTTTAGTGTAGAATCGACAATTACTTTAGGTTCTTATGGTTCCTAATAGATGGGTTTTATCATTTAGGAGACTTTTTGCTAGTGGAACGGATGTATAAAAGTTATCGGTTATTACCGTCCTTCCTTGATTCAGAAAGTCTTTGCACAGATCCAATAGTACTTTTCCTCCTAAGCCCTCATTAGTTTTCGTATAATTAGGTTTTCCTGTAGGTAAATTCTTTGGGATCACACAGTTTAAAAAGTTTTATGCCATATCGATGCCGTTTTTAGGAAGATATTGGCGAAAGAAAAGACGGTCACGAAAGGAATCATTGACGCATCAACTGCTACCTACTTTCCCTGGTATCCGCTCATTTGAGCAAATGTTTTGGAACATGTCACTTAATTTTTTAATTTTGTACACTCTGTTACTTTTGTCGTCTGCTTCATTGTCAGCAAAGTGTATCAATTTTAACAAGAGTTGGAATCGATTTCTACTCATAACCTGGGGCACTACTTTATTTTGATAAAGTATGCTGGTACTCCAATGATCAGATATCTTTAGCAACTTTACCAAACCCATGTAGAGAATAATTCCAAAAAAATTTTTTATTTCCTCTTGAGTTGTTGGGTACCACTTAGTCAGTCTTGCACATCTAGACAATCTATTTTTATTATCGTTAACTAAGTGATTTTAATTTATAGAGGTAACGTTCAATAGCTAAACTTTACTTTTATTGTCATCACATTTCTGTTCGTGTAAACGAACTTTAGTAATTACTCAACAAATTCCTTTTTTCTTTTATCGGGACGCTCCAGCTAGCTCAACACTGATAAATGGTTATTGTTATCGCATCAAAGTTATCCTCAATCTCATGTTATTAATTACCTGTACTTTGCAGTTATTTGAACCTGTTTCCTTTACTATTTACACATGCAGTGTTTGTATAAGCTTTCAAGATTTGTAACAGTCAATAATAAAAATGAATCAAAAGTGATAATATTTAAGTCAAATCCTAAATGCAGACTGTTTTGTTTACAGTACATATGTAACAATTAAACCTATAATGTAAAATAACACTCTTAAAACTAATACGTATAACAGGAAAATCTGTATCAGTATTAAACGATTGTTTTTCGTTTAACTCTGATATTCAAATTTAAAGTTAAAGAAAAACAAACACACAAACGTTTTACTTATTCACACAATCAAAAGTTTCTTACTTGTTACTTTTGTTGCAAACGGATGGCGTAACTCGGCATTTCTCGGATAGGTGAGTGGCCTTGTTTAGGTTGGTGGCTGATCCCCCGATGATGTAACTTTGCCGACACTCTGGAACCGCTTCCTTTATTCCGCTATCTTTTCTTATGCCCTTGTTATGGATGAAGATGACATCAATTTTCCCTCAAATAATTTAGCTGTTTTTTGTAAATTATTGCTTGATATGTTCACAATTGTCTACTACTAATGGCCTGCGCTACTAACCGCAATGCCCAATCTTACTACCCACCATCAACACTTAGATTTAATACTCTTTATACTTGGATTTACTAATTGAGATCTATTACTGTCTTTTATATTTATTGTTCTCTATTTCTACCCAATTGATTATGGCTCTGATACATACAAAACGCGTTATCCTCACTTATTACGTCACTTTTAATGCGAATTTGTAATTATGGTGCAATCCTTTTATTATCACCACTTGATAACATTTATACTTTTAATTCTTTTTAGCTTTTCCTCGCATTAGTAAGGAAAATATCATGTATATTTCATTATCACTATACCAACTTAATTTTCGTTATAATTTCACAATATAAATTGCAGCATAACTTAAGCTGCAGTTATCCATTTTCAACCGTTCGGTTATCTTCAACCAACTATGATTGCTTACTTAATGCGACTCTTTCTGATCGCTTACTTAGCGCGACTGACTAGCCAATACGTCATTATGACAGCGTTTCCTACCTGCTCCATTTTACAAAACAGTCATATCCCAAATTGCCGCGTATATTTAAAAGCTTTCCAATTTAACACGCAAATACTCGTCGAATCAAGCCCAATCTTTTTATCTAAATATTAATTACGTTCAAATACAAATAACCAATAACCACTTAATTTCATATAACGGCGCGAAATTCGAACTTCTAATGCCTCCATTACAAAGGTTTAAGTATACTTTAATATAACTGAACACATTTCTGGAAATGTGCATATTCAACCATACGTTTTTGACACCAAGTAGTGAAAATCTACAGAAAAGGTACAAGTACTTTAAGTTCTGGACAAATGTATATGTTTACTCCTCAACTGCTGAAGAATATTTTAGATGCTTCAGTTAGAAGATGCTATTTATGTTTAGAGAATAACGGGAGTCTTTTTGAACATCTTTTGTGAGTTTATTAACCTTTAAAACAAATTTGTTTTTTATTTGTATATCATTTAAAATTACAAAACATAATTTTATAATAATTTTACGGTTTTCTAATGTTTCTAGTATTAGTTTCAACTGTACCTTTTCGATGTTTTACATTGAATATGAATTTTCTCATCCGAAACGTATCAAAAATATAAAGTGTGATATATCGTTCAATTCAGAATCAAGGAGAGAATTTAAATATGGCAAAAACAATTTTTTCGTGTATTTAAAAAAATAAAGTTGATGATGGTTGCTAACAAACGAAACGTTGTATCAAAAATCGAATAACAGCATTAAGTAGAACTAGAAAAGTGGCATTAGAAATGTGCTCTTCATTTCTGGATAGCTCTTCAAATAAGGTCAGAAGAAAATAAAAACGAAAGCAGAAAATTTAATTTTTTTCAAATATCTCAAAAACTAAACGAAATATTTGTGTTCTACAAAGACCATAAATACATCCTCTCAAATGCGTAACTTTTGTTCCATTTAACGGACCTTCCATCTCTTACCGTTTCCGAGATCCCCATAGTGGGCATCCTTATCTTGGACACGGTATATATTAGCCTTCTGACCTCTGTTCGTGGAAGTAAGTCTATGTCACTAGCGTTATACTGGTCATGCGACGTTGTCGTGTCTCAAGGTAACCGTTGCAGTTCATTGACATTTTTTAAGGTCACGCGGGTTCAAGATCACTCAATATTCATTGACCTCTGTCTCAAGGTCAGGATGTGTTTCCAGTTCATTGACCTTTTGTATGCTCACATTTTCTTCGACGCCACGAGCGTTGTTTGTGTTCACAGAGGTAATAGAAGGATGCTCTTCAAGGTCACGAGAGTTATACTGTTTGTGTTCACAGTCAAGGTCGTCACGTTTCCTGCATCGAAGTTAAAGTCTTCAAGGTGACGCGTGATATACTGTAATAGGGACACTCACCGTGCACGTTCCCCAAGTCAACGGTTTTTTTCAATGTCACACGTTCCATACATCGTAGTATATTCTTCAAGGTCACCAAGAAATTCTTGGAATTTGGTCATGTGTTAACCTACAGGGGTATCCCAATCCATGGGTGATCCTGGACCTCCCTACGTCAAGGCCAAAGTTTATTCTCATCATGTTCATGGAGGGCATCCTTTAAAATTTTTCAAGGTAACGCCATTTTTCAAGGTCACCAAACAATTCTTAGAATTTAGTCGAGTCAAAGTCATGTGTTAATTCCTAGAAATCAATTTTGAAGGTCAGACAGATTATTGTCAATGCTAACCACGTCTCAAAGTCACCCTTGTCAGTTCATTGACCTTTTCACCGCTATCTGTTCAGGATAAACAGTTACCTGTTCAGGGTAAACAGCTATCTGCTTCGGGTAAACAGCTATCTGTTCACGGAAACAGCTATCTGTTTCGGGTAAACCGCTATCTGTTCAAGGTTAATGTTCATTGAGCTCTTCAAGGTCATCATGAAATTTCAGGGTCACGTCCACCAGCAAAGTTCATTGACCTCTGTTCAGTCAAGTGGTTCAGGTCAAAAATAAGCTCCTGGCTTTGCGCAGGACCCCCATCATTTCACACCTCTGAAAAATCTATTTTCAAGGTCAACAAGCAATTTAGCCGAGCCAGGGTCATAATTCCGAGAAATTACCTGCAGGGTTACCAAATAGATTGTTATCTTGGTCGAAACTTATTGGTATCAATTTTCCAGGTCGTCTGCTACTCCCCACCATTTGCTTTAAATGTCAAGATCAATTTTGAGAAATTTCAAAATAGAATTTTAAAGGTCAAATTTAACCTTGAAAGCATCTATATAAGTAGATATAGAACAGTTTCATGTCAGTCGATACATTGCAATCGCGACGATAGTGTTGTGAAGAGCAATTAAAAGTTCATTATTACATAATCAGCAGTGTGTGCGTCATATTGTAATATTGTGTGTAAATCGGATAACATTTTTACTATACAATGGAACCAGTTACACAAACGAGCACTCAAGTTGTGGAGTTAACCAGGAAAGCCACGAAGTTAATTCAACATAAAGATAAACTAATTCGACACATGCATGTATTAAGGAAAAATATTATGTTAGTTAATCGATATATTAGTAATAAGGTAGTTGATAAGAATGAAAATATAAATAGAAAGTAATTTAGCTCTTGTGAAGTGTTATCTCGTAAGGCTGAAACAATCAAGGGACGCCTTTAAAATAGGCGGGGATAATTTACAAAATTTAATGTGGCAGCCAATCAAGTCATGTTTCAAAAGTAGAATACTTACAGGCATTATTGCAAACGTAAACATCAAAAATCCACTAACGTTTTTAAATCAATCATACAACATTTTTGCTGATAAAAATTAATTTAATGGTGAAAGAGTCCATGTTGAAACGCAACGCGGTTTTGGCAGCTCACTTTGCACAGCCTAACAGTTTGGAAATTGATTTAAAAGCATTCTCAACTAAAAATGAAATTATTGATGTTTGCACTGAATGGGGCAATGGTATCAAGCTAATGTCTATAACAAGCTACAAACCAAATTGGGGGAATTTGCGGAAAAGAATTCAGGGTGGGCTTTGCATGAAATTTTACATTTAAAGGTAAACATTAACAGGTACGTGCCTCTAAAAGGTGGAATGCATATAAAATTACCTAACTTCATAGCAGTCCAAAGAGCTGTTGTTAATGTGAAAAATGACGATGATTATTGTTTTTTGTGGGCCGTTGTTTCGGCGTTATGTCCTGCTTCACAGCATTCAGATCAGACTTCTAGCTATCCTCATTTCAGTAACGTGTTAAATTATGATTCCCTTGAGTTCCCTGTTAAAATACCTGATTTAAAAAAATTCGAAAAATTAAATAGTCTCCCAATAAATTTGTATTGCATAAATGATAAAAAAG
Source organism: Vesta saturnalis (assembly GCA_036346205.1). NCBI lineage: Eukaryota > Metazoa > Arthropoda > Insecta > Coleoptera > Lampyridae > Vesta > Vesta saturnalis. The sequence continues at coordinate 128,934 of JARFJB010001902.1, read as the reverse complement.
TTGTACCCTTTGTATTGAGTAACCACCAAAGCGACAGAGAACCTATAAATCTTTTAATGCTCTCTAACGATGACGAAACTTATCATCACTTTGTGTGGATTAAAAATATGTCAGTTTTATTTTCAAAACAGCACAGCGTGGTCATAAGAAAGTAATTTGTAACCGGTGTTTGAATCATTTTTGGTCGGATATAGCTTTAGAAAAGCATTTAACATATTGCAATCAACTCAATCAATGTCGTGCTAGATTACCAAGATGATAGTAATAAATATTTAGAATTTAAACATGTAGAATTCCAAGAAAAGGTCCCATTTGTCCTATACGCAGACCTCGAAAGCATTTTAGAGAAATGTGAAACTGCAGACGATCAAAACACACGTATATGTGATAAACATATACAATGGTTTATCCGAGAACTATAAAAGAATGGAAACTGGCAAACGGCATTCTCAATACCATGATAACCATGGAATCGCTGACTTATGACCAAATTAATAATTTTGAATGCGCTATTGTCTGTCATGTTTGCAATCAAACTTTTCAACCGACAGATGTTAAAGTTAGGGACCATAACCATTTGACGGGAAAGTTTCGTGGTGCGGCGCATCAAGATTGCAACTTAAACTTTAAAGACACGCATACTGTCCCTATCGTGTTCCATAACTTGTGTGGTTATCCTCATTCATGGGCTAGCTGTGGGTTTCTCGGAAGAAGTATCCCCCTTACCATTAAACAAGGAGAAGTATATATCCTTTGCCAAGACTGCAGATAATACCAACATAAACTTTAGATTTATAGATTCCTTCAGGTTTATGAGTAGTAGTATTGATAAGCTAGCTTCTTACTTAGTTAGCGATGAAAAGCTTATTACTAGATCAGCGTGTAGTAGCGACGCAGAATTTAATTTGTTAGTGCGCAAGGGCATCTTCCCATATGAATACATTGATTCATGGTATAGACTGAACGAAACCGCTCTACCGCCAAAGTAAGCATTTTATAGTCACCTTGTTAATGAAGGTGTTAGCGATGAAAACTATTTACATGCGCTCCAAGTCTGGAACATCTTTACGGTACAAACATTAGGGCAATATCCAAACCTATATTTATAAACAGATGTGTTATTGTTAGCTGATGTATTTGAAAATTTTCGCATAACTTGCTTAGGTGCTTATCAGTTGGACCCCTTGCACTATTACACAGCCCCCGATTTAGGATTTGATGCCATGCTAAAAATTACACAAGTTAAATTAGAACTGCTCACTGATATCGATATGGTCATGTTCTTTGAAAGTGGCATCAGGGGCCGAGTAGCACACTGCTCCAACCGTTGTGCAAAGTTAATAACAAGTATATGGGTAATAACTATGATCCCGCTGTCCCAACGAGCTATTTAATGTACTTTGATATTAATAACCTTTATGGAAAATCAATGGAACAATTCTTGCCATATGGAGAGTTTGCCTTTGTAGACAATCCCTACCTTGAGTCCATACTAAATACACCAGATGATTCAGACATCGGTTACACTGTAGACTGCGACTTGGAATGCCCACTGGAATTGCACGGGTTCCATAGTGATTTACCCCTAGCACCAGAGCACTTGGCTCCACCTGGTTCCAATTTAAAAAAATTATTACTCACATTGTATCCGAAACGTAACTATATTGTTTACTATAGGAACCTAAAGATGTATTTGACACTTGGTTTAAAATTGAGAAAATTAAATAGGGTTTGAGCTTTAAACAGGCCCCACTACATTACGCAAACAAGCCAAAAATGAATTTGATAAAAATAGCTATAAATTAATAATCAATAGTGATTTCGGTAAACTAATGGAAAATGTACATAAATATAAAGATATCCGTTTGATGACCAAGTGGGAGGGTCGATGTGGGGCTGGTGCGTATATTTCCAAACCAAATTTCCATGGCTGTACCATATTCGATAAGGATAATTATCGAAATGAACAAGTTGAAAGTTTTTCTAAACAAACCCATATATGCGGGATGTGCCGTTCTAGACATTTCTAAAACTTTCCTGTACGACTTCCATTACAATTATGTGCTACCAAAATTCGGAAATAAAGCCAACTTCATATATACTGACGCAGATAGCTTGATCTATCAAAGAGAATATTAAAAAATTCGATACATCCGATTATACTCCCGACAATATTTTTGGTATTCCTCTATTAAATTAAAAAAATTTCAGGCTTGATGAAAGAGAACACTGGCCTTTTCATGAAGGAATTTGTGGGGTTGCGTGCGAAAATTTACGCTTATTCGGTTGAGGGGGGCAAAATTACAAAAAAATCTAAAGGTGCTACTAGAGCCAATGAAAAAAAATCACCATAGAGGATTACAAATTGGCATTATTTGATTACCGAATTGCAAACCGATACCAACATCTAATAAGATCCAAAAAACATTTAGTGTTCACTATCAGGCAGAACACGGTGGTTCTAAATCCCTGTGAAGATAAAAGTATTATAAGTGTTGGGTCTACAGATACACGTCACTGAGGCTACGCAATAATGCCTGTAAATATGTAAAGCGTTCCTTGACAGTTCCTGTTTTACACCCAAACTACACAAAAACATTGTTAGTAATAAATTAAGCTAGACAAGTGTATTGTAGAAATTTATAGTACCATAACCGTTTCCCAAATACAGATAGCGATTTCCCAAAACAGGGAAGCGGTTTCCCAAAACCGGTAACCGTTTCCCCACCGAAAACAAGTCAAATGGTTGAGAAAGATGAAACAAATTCCTGCTTGGGATGGACATGTGCACCAGATTCGGGAATATGGCCTCCCGTAATTTAAACGATTCTAGAAATATTTTAGGTTTACTATATAAGATGACATTTAAAAATAAAATATAATTATCTTTTTATGTGTTTTTATTTCATCTAAAGGTTACCCTATAGCTATATTATAAAACTAATTCGTCTTTATTGATCCATGATCTCTCATCCAATCCCCACCACTTTACGAATAACTTGTTATTCTTGGAGCGAAGCACTTCTCCACCAGGTACACATCGGGATACTTTGTTTTCCGTAATTCATATTCGTAAAATCCCCCCAGTAAAGGTTTTCCTTCCATGTCCTCCAACATGAACGTAGCGGAGTTAGTAATGTGAACTTTCACAATCTTAAATAGTTCACTAGACCAATTGGGTGCGTATCCTTTGGCGAAAATACTTTTAAATTTACTGATTCCTACTATGGCACCCACACAATATCGATTCCTATCGAATAATATTATGTGATTGTAAGCCTCTAGATTTGTATGATTACCGACATCTTTGGGCTTCATTCCTGTAGTTCTATGCTTACGATTGTTATAATCCATGGTGATGGTATTAATTATATCAATCCATTTGTATTTACCTTGTAGACTGAATGACTTATATAAAGCACCCTTAATGGTTCTGATAACACGTTCCGCAATTGCAGCCTTCTTTGTGCTATAGGTGGAGTAATTATTGACTTTATAACGCCGCATTAGTATAGTAAAACGCTCATTATATAATTCTTTTCCTGCATCTGTCTACAAATTGGTAGGTTTCCGGCAGGTTTTGAAGATTACTTGCATGGCCTTGGTAACTTCTTGACCTATTTTCGTTTTTAATCATTTCGTCCACAGGTATTTCGAAAAAAAGTCGGTAACCACTAATATATACTTATAGCCCTTATTTTGTTTGACATATGTGTTAAATTCAGCTAGATCTGCTTACCAAAGGTCATCAAAATCTTTAATTATTGTTCGCCATCGTTTAAAATTTTTCTTGCAGGTTTGTGCAATTCGTTGACGAGTTGTAATTTGGACATGGCACTAATTTATCCACAATTTCTTTAAGTTGATCTAGTTTTTGCTCCAACACTTGATAATCCTTATAGTTTCTTGTTTTAAAAGCTTTATGAAATGTTTTTAGAGAAAAATCAAGATATCCTTTACTTACAGCATCACGATCTTCTTCGGGGTTCGCCAACTGTGTCAAATGGATTGCATCCAAATTAAACCTTGTCGATAAATAATATTGCTTAGTGATAACATCTTGAGTATCTGTGGGATGGGCAACAATGCTGAGTCTCTTATTCTCGATATCGAATTGATTATCATCGACCAGTTTAAACTGAGGAGTTAATTACTTGAATTGATACTGTGCATGTGAACGTCCAAATTTGTCAAGGGGCATTTTAGTTATATGTCGACGTCAATGCATTCTTATTTATACTGTTATTAAAACGACTGGTTGGTTTCTCAACGTATCCCTCTTCATGTAGTTCTACTACAATTGATATTATGTCATTTACAACACCTGTGTTTCCTGCCAATTTTTCTACCCATAATACTTCCAGATCACGAATTAGTTCATGTACATTATTCCAATATTTATATTCAATCGGCCTGTTGGTTAATTCCTTCCAACCTCTCTTAGTTGTGGGCGATGATAATAGCAAGGGTTTGATTATTTGTGTATACTTTTTTCTGCGATTCCTCGAATCTGTACACTTACATCATAATCTCGCCTTGCAACGTTCGTAGCTTCTAAAATACTTTTATAATTCTTTCTATCTTTTTAATTTACTAGATTTAAATCGGGTTCATTCATAATAAGCAGATCGTATAAACCTGGAGTCCCTTTATACGTGACACCTTTAATAATCATATCGTTTCCTTTAAGTGTAACGGGGTATTACCAATTTTCCATTTGTCTGTTTTGATATCATAGTGAACTCCATAAGTGTGATCAATAGCACCTTCAAGATCGGTCATGATACGTTCAACGTATATACGAGGTAATACGTGGTACTGCTCGAGAAATTCTTCTGAGATGAGTTCATTACGGGAATCATCTGTGATACTATGAGGTTCTTCTTCTTCTTCCTCAGTATTAATCTCTACTACGGCAGATGTATCTAGGAAACATGGTGTATGAAGACCTGGAGGGGGATTTATTTGAAAAAACGGAAGCTGAGCTAGTAGGCTAGATGGTGAAGTGAATCCTGGAGTCCTTTGAGCTAGTAGGATAGTGGAAGTAGTAGCATGCTTTCTTCGAAATATGAACAGGGGTGGGTTTCTGGGTTTAACGTCAATGGTCTCCTTTTTAGGTGTTTTCTTATTAGGATAAATTTTATTTACTATTTCAGTTAGAGGTTCTACTAGAGGCTTATAAGTACGTTTAAATGTTCTCTCATTATCAATGCGGGCAGTTTTAATACTGTTATATTTCTGCCGTATTATTTTACGAGCGTGAATAATTTTAATATCATCTCCTTATTATCCATTGTAGCAAAATGGGGGGTTTACCCTGAACAGATAGTTGTTAATACCTAAACGGATGAGCAACTACTAAACCACTGAAAGCAGTTTAAGGTATTATATGGTGTGTATCAAAACGGGTTTACGGAACAGGTACCGGTTTACCCTGAACAGATAGCTGTTTACACTAAACAGGTAGCTGTTAGTATCTAAACAGATCAGTAACTACTGAAAGCAGTTTAAAGTAGTATATAGTGTGTAGCAAAACAGGTTTACTGAACAGGTACCGTTTTACCCTGAACAGATAGCTGTTTACACTAAACAGGTATCGGTTTACCCTGAACAGATAACTGTTTACACTAAGCAGGTAGCTAGCTGTTAGTACCTAAATGGCGTCAGTTAAGGTATTATATATTCATCAAACCTTTTCCTATAGCGACAATTATTAAGTTGGGCATCCTTGTTTATGACCATGATTTTGAATTGGAAGTTTTTGTTACTGAGCAACTACCTTCGTCTTTGGTTGGTGAAATAAAACTAAATGAATAATTACAACATTCTTATTTATATACTAGACATACAGAATTTATATTATAATTTTTGACATACAGGGTGTATATTATAATTTTTTCACTTCTCCACTGCGTGGGTTGTGCTATACAATAGCGTCATGGAGAATCAGACCATAGACAACGGTTCCATTACGGAAAGGTGTTAGAGATTCCATTTCCAATTTGATGTCTACCTTTGAGTTTTTTAAGGATTGTTTGGAGCACTCCGTTACAAATACTGGCCATGATTTGTATTCGGAGTAGTTGAATAATGCATCTTTATCATCTTCACCATAGTAATTACATCGGAATTTCAAAAAATTGCGATAGGCGGGTATGTATTGGTTAGCAGTGAAGTTCAAATGCATTGCTTCATATGGATAATAGTCAGAATTAAGATATACTTTAAAGTTTTTGATGTTAATGTGATCAAAATTTCCTGCCCTTGCCGACTTTTTGTACCTTATACCCTGTTGGAATGCCACAATTATCCAACGTGGTTTTTACAGTTGTGTTGACGTTTTTACTGGCCATATGTCTGACGTTGCTTGTTTTAAATCAGATAATTCCTATAACTCCCATTGGCGGAATGTAACAGTTATAATAAAATTCTTATTGATTTCTTCAAACAAGTTAAGTTTTGAAGCATGACTAAGTGTTAAGTGTGGTACTTTCCATTGAATTTTATTTAAGGTTATTTCTGCATCAACGTCACCATAGTAGCAGTTTGTATCGCTTCTGGATCGAATTAAGATCAACTCTTGTAGCATATTCACGATCACTTTACGATAACCCTCCATTATTCCAAATATGTGGTTCAATGGTATGCATACTGTAAATGATTTTTTCCCATTTTGCTCATCGAATTCTACTTGTAATTGTTCCTCATCCTTTAGTGATCACCCCAAATGGATTAATGATTTGCTCTTGTTTCGCGTATAAGAAATATGTCCCTTCAGTGTGGATGTTATGCCCGGATGTCGGCAAACGTCCACTCTTTGACCGCCTAACTCATTTCTTCGGAAAGAAAGTTGGGGAAATTATTGGTTAATTTGATTTTCTTTCATCTTCTTTTTTCAGCTCAAGGTTACCTTCTATGTATAGAAAATTATCGTAAATAGCCGTAATTAGATCTTGACTTTAAATTAAGATGCGTATTTCTTCGGAAGCTCCATATTTAGAAGATCCATACGGAAGATAAGTGTGAATATCAGATTTAATTATAGTATCATCAAAATGTACGTTTTGAAAGACGTTTAATAGTTCGGCCATTGTTGCTGAGAACTTTTAAACCAATCGATGTTAAAAAGTATTTCTCTGCAGATGCTAACCGCAATGAAGACCGATGACTAATTAATGACTTATTGTAGGGATGATGTCTTTATATGAATTTGGAATTGTTCCTTGATTAATTCTCTGACCCATGTTTCTTTGGTTCTAGGCGTACTTTCACCAAAGTCTATTAATTCGCCCCTTTGATTAGTCAAATTGATTGCTATATTACTAATTATGTCGGTGTTAGTTCTAAATATTGAGTATTGCTTGTTTTATCAAGACCGATAACCGGCTGGGACTGAAACGTCAATCTCATATAATAGTTTAGCAGGTTTCCCGTTTCGATACGATCCTTTTTTAATGTTGCACTCTACATGTAGATTAGTGTGTTTAATTATTTGGATGCCTAACGCGAACGTATGTAAAATATTTGGTTCTATTATTTTAGACTCAAACCCTAACATGTGACCAATGCTACCTTCTTTAGTAAAATCAATCTCAAATGAACTGTTTATCTCACATTTAAGTGTTTTATTGTTTGCTCTAATACTAAATTTTTCTGTAGGTATTTTAAATTTTAGATAATCACTAATCTCGTCTAACTCATATGCATCGTGCGGAATATTAATCACTCGCAAATGAGATGGATTTGTTCTAAAATAAAATCTATCGTTGCCTGTATATATGTTTCTAATGCTGTTGCAGCCGTAAAATCCAACCAATCCAATAACGTATTTCTCCCCCAAATCTAGTTCTATCGATGGATAGAAGTTGTAGCTAATTGTATTACCAACACCTTCTAAACTGAACGTTATAGACGTAACTGAGAAAATTTGATGTTGTATCGATTATTTATGTAAAAATTGTAGGCATAGGTGTCCGCAAATAATAGTATTGAATTCTTGATCCTGGTTGTAATTATAATAAATTTTACATCCCCGAAAGTAGTTAATCACTTCGAGTGGCAGTCAAAGATTACCGAAACTATCGTAATACCATACCTTTTTATCTCGTTTTTTGTAGCAAACCTAATGTGTACCTGGCCCGCTTTGGCTATCTAAGTTAATAATTCCAGATTCATTTTTCCATGCTAATTAAGGTATGCTATCTCTTCATAAAGTATCCTTAAAGTAGAGTACATGTTTGGTGTATTTCTTTAAATCTATATCTGTTAACGGTTTTTCGGGTAATCTATGCAGTTTTTTGGAAACGGTTTTAAGTATAAACTTTTTATGACACGTTTTGCGGTTGAAAGCGCTCACTTTATTGTGTCTGTCAAATTTCCGTTAGGTTTAATTTTTTTAGCTATGGTTATCGTAAATGCAATAAAATTCTACCATTCTTCTTCTCCTTGGATCAACGTTTGCACCCCATTCCAAATTTGCTTTCATGGCGGTACCGACTGCTAAAGCTGCAGTTCGTTCGCCTAATCTTGCGTCTGCCGATTTAAAGCGTTCCCAAGCTTTCTTTTCTAAAATTTTATCTGCTTCATGTCTACTTTCTGAATATCTCTGTTACTGATTAATATCGGGGTCACCACGTGCGAGTCGTTTCTCTAATTTTGTTCCAGGACCACAATATTAGTAACCGGGTAAATGTAATTGAACCCCGAAGTTTATTGATTAGAGTATCGGCTAAACCACCACCTGCACTCTTTCGCTTCCTGCCTAACATTGTTGCCAAGATAGATAAAGTAGGGTATTTATACTTAAATCGAGATCACAAAACCACTTTACTTTTGTTAATTATTCGCATGTTTCAAAAATGTAAACCGAATCCTCAAAATAATTATTATATATAATATATATATATATATATATATATATATATATATATATATATATATATATATATATATATATATATATACTGATATATACCTAATTTCCTCTGAAAGAAACGTCACTATAATTTCGTGCTAATATTAACCTTGAAGTCAGTATATCTTTGATAAATTTTAATAGTATAAATAATTCAATAGTAATTATAGGAGCTAACCATTTTCCATTTCCATATTTTCCTACAAAGTTTTACAAATTTTAATGAATAAAGCATAATTATTTAATTCTGCCATATCATTGGAAATTTTTATTTTTTGTAACAATGCTAACCATATATCATATGATCGTATAAGCTCGGATGTTGAATTGGATAAGATCAGATATTCATAAGATCGGATAAAGATATGATCGATAATCTAATTTCAGATCGGATAAGATATAAGATCCTATGATCAGAATCGGATAAGATTTATGATCTTAATATGAGATCGGATAAGATCAGGATCATATCAGAAGATAGGATAAGATCGGCTATGAGCAAGATCGGATAAGACTAAGATCGGATATGATCGGATATGATCTATGATCGGATGAGATCGGATAAGATCGGAATGTGATCGAGTCGATGAAAGATCTATGTTATAAATTCGAATAAAATCTAGATAATAAGTTCATAAGATATAAGATCTAGATCTTAAATCGAATAAGTTTAATATCATGATATAGATATAAGATCATACATCTTAAGTAATTGATTTTAGAATTGTAATAACTTCTAAGAGTTACACAAGTCACTTATTAGGAATGCTTATTTTGCTATTTCCAAGAATTTGACCTTTTGGCATAGACAGCATTCTGTCTGAACTTTAATATGATACCCCTGACTTTGAAAATTGATTTCTAAAAATTAACATATGGCCTTGACTCGGCCAAATTCTAAGAATTGTTTGGTGACCTTGAAAAGGGCGTTACCTTGAAAAATTTCAAAGGATGTCTACCCATAAAAACATGAAATCTATTAAAAAACCAATAGGAAAACAACAAATAAATAAACTTAAAAACGAAAACGAAGAAGAAGTAAGCGACAAACAACAAATGCTAAAAGTAGCAGAAAAATATTATAAAACTCTTTTTAGCCAGAAACAAGAAGTATCGGAAGTAATAAGAGAACAACTGAAAACAAAAATACAAAACGTAAATTCGGAAGAGATACCCGACATAGAAGAAGAGGAAATACGAGAAGCTCTAAATAGCATGAAAAACAATAAAGCGCCTGGATTAGATAACGTATTGATAGAATTAATAAAGGAAGGAGAAACCATTAGTAAAGAAATAAAAACATTGTGAATAAATGCTTACAGGAAGGAAAAATACCAGACGAATGGAACACATCACTTACTGTACTAATATACAAAAAAGGTGATAAAAGCAAGTTAGGGAACTACCGACCAATCTCGTTGTTGCCTCAGGTATAGAAGCTACTCACTAAAATCATAGTAAACAGACAAAACGATAAATTAGAATTTTACCAATCTGTAGAGCAAGCGTTTCGAAAAGGATTCACCACGTCCGATCACCTTCTTACTATAAGAACATTAATCGAAAAGTCAACCGAATACAATCTGCCACTCTATCTAGCTTTTATAGATTATCAAAAAGCTTTTGATACTGTTGAAGTATGGGCAATTGAGAAAGCATTGCAAAACTGTAGAGTTGACAGCCGATATACACAACTGATCCATACAATATATGACAAAGCTCAGATGATAGTCCAATTACACGAAAACACCCAACCTATACCGGTTAGAAAAGGAGTGAGACAGGGAGACTCTATGAGCCCAAAACTATTTGTCACAGTGTTGGAAGATGTGTTTAAAAATTTGGACTGAAGACAAGGTATAGATATAAATGGAACCAGGTTGAACCACCTCATATACGCTGACGATGTGGTATTAATTTCAGATAATCCACAAGACCTAGAAACCATGATAATAGAATTAAAACAACAATCAGAAAAATAGGTTTAGAAATTAACAAAGAAAAACCAAGATCATGACCAACCAAGATGAAAAAATAGAGATAAAAATAGACAACCACAATATAGAATATACAGATGAATATATATATATATATATATATATATATATATATATATATATATCTTAGACAAATAATGAAATGTGGAAAGCAAAACCAGACAGCAGAAATAGAACGAAGAATACGATTGGCATGGTCGGCATTTGGAAGACAAAATAAAATTCTAAAAACAAAAACATACCACTACATTTAAGAAGAAATGTGTTTAACCAGTGTGCTGCCGGTTATCACATACGGAGCACAGACGTGGACCTTCACGAGAAACATTGCAGACAAAATAGCAAAACCCAGAGAGCAATGGAAAGACAGATGCTTAATATAAAACTAACAGACTGCATCAGAAATGAAGAAATAAGACAAAAACCAAACTTATAGATGCAGTAGAACAAGCAGCAACACTGAAGTGGAGGTGGGCTGCACACTATGAGACAGACGGACAGAAGATGGAACAAAGAAATACAACACTGGAGACCATGGAATGCAAAAGAGGAAGTCGCCCGCAAATGAGATGGTCGGACGATCTGAAAAGAGTGGCGGGACTAGGATGGGTTGGAAGGACATCAAACCGAACCACATGGAAACAATATGGGGAGGCCTATATCCAATATTGGATGAAAAGTGGCTAATTAAAAAAAAAAAAAAAAAATATTATCCTCTTATGTACAATTTTAACGTATTCATACTTAAACTAGGCTAATAACATTATGAACAACCAACACAAACATAAAATTGAGAAAACAATTGGAATTTAATACTTAGACAGCGGCGTCGGGGCATCCACTAGGTTGGTACGGAGAATTTGAATGTCCTATTCCACTCACTTGGGAAGGCGGCTTAGTTTTGTCGAAGTCGTTTCTGTAAACAAATATTAATACTCCCTAGTTACACTTAATGAGGAACGTAATGTTTAAATGATTAATAACGTTGCGTTTAATTAATTATTTATACTGGATACAGCCCTGTCTACAAAAGAAAAGAATAAATAAACAAACTACTGTTTACTTTAAAACGGGGGTTGCGCAGATCTAGGTCACTAGTGAAAATCGATGTCCCGAGTTCACGGTCGTACGCATGACCATCGTTCACCGACCTACTTGCTTGCTTCTTTAACTTTAGTAATTACTGGAAGACGGATAGGCGCGTATGCTTCGTGAAACAATTTACCTTCGCGATCTATTACGTTCGATAATATTAATATTTTCGGAGGTTTACTTTCGCATTGAATTTAGGCTGGGCGGATTATACATGTTTCGTTGTATAATTAATATATTTGCGCGTTATCTTCTGGGATGTAATTTTATGGTGGTGATTTCTATTATGTAAATGAACGAAATCTCACGTAGATGCAAGCGTAATTTACCTAAGTGTATACGCACAAAACGCGTATTTATTGAAGGCGTTTTTATACTTGCGGAATAAACTGGTGGAAAACAATTAATTGATTGCTTTCTTGAAACCCAATTACTAAGCGCGTGGTTATCGATGTACGGTTTTTCTTCTCTACAGGTCTTTGACGGATACTCTACGTTTAATTCGTTTGTGATTACGGGCACTTCGGTCTTCGCCAGCGAGCTGGTGATTGCAGGTGTTTAGAATGTAAGTGAGAGTAAATGATGAGAGCTGCAGGGCTGTACAGTCCTATCTAGCTCCCGTCGTTAGGAGTATGGTAGCGTGTAGTGGTCTAGGTGACTTCGGGCTGACCCGTCGAAACACCTTTGGTATGTGTAGGTGGTGTATGTACACCCGACTGCTTCGGGACTTAGCCCGTCGCTGCCTGGGGGTTTAGTGGGTGTGTGTGTGTGTGTGTGTGTGTGTGTGTGGGATGAATTACTCTACAGACTTACGTGTCGTTAATCACAAAGATCGAGGATAGCTATTTATTTACAAAAGGTTCGCGGTGCTCGTTTACAAACTCACGGCGGCTATCACTAGGTCTGCGGCGATTTACTTTAAAACAACCGTCACGTGCAGGTTTCCTGGAACAGGAGTTAGTCTAACGGACTAACTAATACAGGAGCTGCTAAAACCAACTAAATAATTCTCGGCGGCGGGAAGCTATCACGAGGCGCGATGGAACTCTTCGCTAGGATCGGATAAAAACCCTCTTCTTCTCCTCTCAAAAAGTGCGCGGCGCGGTTCTTATAGGGGACTCTCGGTAGGCGGTGGTGGCTTCCGTTTAGGGGAATCCTATCTGTAATTGGCGGAGATTACTCTGACGTATAAAACATTCGATGTTTTATGAAATCTACGTTTGAGGGGAAACAAATTAATTTTTGGTTGTGCAATCAAACGAAATACTAAGAAATATTAAATTCTGAGTAATATTGAATACTAAGAAATCTTACATCATTTCTTTTACGAGGGCTGATTGTTAAATAATTAATTAAAAAAATTCTGTAGTAAGGAATTGCAGTTCGTTACAACCTTGAAGAGTATCCTCCTATATACCGCCAATTTAACCATGATGCAGGAAACGTGTGACCTTGATGCGGGGAACGCGTACGTTCACGAATGACTTTGAAGAATATGCAGGGATGTGGGCGACCTTGACCTTGAAAATCTCGCCTTCAATGTCTTGAGACTCACTGATTTGATCAAATAAACTGACTCGTGTAAAAGAGTCAGTAGGTGGGTGAGGTCTTTTATCAGTTAAATTTATAATTGGGTTTTCCGGCAATACTGATTGACGTTCAGGAACCGTGCATTTGGAAGCAATATGTCCGTATTCGTTACACCGGAAACATTTAATTTTTTCGTCAGAGAGAAAAATTCTATACTGATCGTCCTAATAGTCTATTACAATCGACGTTGGAAGGTTATCCGGTTTTGCGGGATCGGATGCAATACTTGTCGTCTGAAGCTATGAACGTGTGCGTATTCCTCAAGGCCAATACCAGCCTCTACAAAGGATATTGGGGGAACTAGCTGTAAAAAGATTCTTCTTAATTCCTTTTAAATGACGTAATGAGAAATACATGGCGAAACGTTGGATAATATAATTCGCTTTGCGGGCAAAATTAATTTTCTAGCGGGCACGAATACATTGTTGACATTTACTCCTCCATACTCGTCAATAAATTTATGTACTGTATCTTTTGACGATAAGTATATGCAAACACGATTGTTGCTCATTCTGGAGCAAATAGCACACTTTTTGGACCTATTATATTTCCAGTAGCAAGAACGTATTCTTTCACATTAATTCCCTCCATTGATGGATATATTATAACCGATCTTTGAAAATCAGAATTTGTAACATTAGAAAACTATTTTTGGGATTATTTCATGTGATTTTAAATTATAATATTAAAGTTTGATAAATTACAGTTATCTTCGTCAGTAGTAATGTTTGTTAAAATTGTTAAAGATGTAGTAAACAATTTTGTCAAATTTGAAAATTCAAACATAAACATGTTTATGTTTGATTTTTATAAAAGATGTAATAACATTTTGTCAATTTGAAAAATTCAAACATAAACATGTTTATGTTTGAATTTTTCAAATTTGACAAAATTGTTTACTACATCTTTAACAATTTTTAACAAACATTACTACTGACGAAGATAACTGTAAGTGTTATCGAAACGTTTAGATTGTATAATTTAAAGTACACTATTAAAAAATCCCAAAAAAGATAAGTATTTTATTATGAGTGTTAATGGTGAAAGTTTACATTTTCAAACATTAGAAAAAGATCTTGTATTTTGTGTAATACGCTGTGTTTCTATAAGTACCGTAGCGTTTGTATTTTTTTCATCCTGAACACCCCTGTTGTCAGAAGTAGAACAGGATGCAGAAAAATAGGACATAATATTAATTATGTATTATATATAATGAGATGAAACCTTGTAATTAGCGTCCTACCGCATTTATAGAGTTACAGATAATATTATATTAATCACATAGCGCTAATTAATTCATTAAATACTCGTATTAAATACCGAATTTAACAATACTTTAAAGTGTGTGTGTGTATGTGTGCGTGTGTGTGATATATGTGATGTGTGTGATATACGTGATGTGTGATGTGTGGTGGGTGTGTGTGTGTGTGTGTGTGTGTGTGTGTGCTTGTGTGTGATGTATGTGATGTGTATGTGTGTGTGTGTGTGTGTGTGTGTGTGTGTGTGTGTGTGTGTGTGTATGTGTGTGTTGTGTGTGTGTGTGTGTGTGTGTGTGTGTGTGTGTGTGTGTGTGTGTATATGTATGTGTGTATGTATGTGATGTGATGTGGTATGTGTAGTATGTGGTGTGTGTGATATGTGTGTGTGTATATATGTGTGTGTGTGGTATATGTGATGTGTGTGATATATGTGATGTGTGATGTGTGGGTGTGTGTGTGTGTGTGTGTGTGTGTGTGTGTGTGTGTGTGTGTGTGTGTGTGTGCTGTGTTGCGTGCGTGCGTCGTGATGTGGTGTGCGTGCGTGTGTGTGTATGGATGTATGTTAGTATCCACGATAACTACAGAACGAAAATACCTACGTACTTAAAATTTTGCATTCAAGGTTGTTTTCGTTTGGCTCAGAGCTGATTAGATTCTGGGAAAAATCAGGTGGTGGGCATGGGGGAGGTTTATTAGGGCCAATTTTTCGTTTTTGTCAAATATTACTAAGGCAGCTGCATATTTCAAAGACATAAAACTACCTATATATAGATCTCAAACAAATTAATTAGTTATTTTCTATGCAATTTTTTGATATGGCGCGTAATGTAGCAGCAAAAATCCTAAGGTTGAATTTAAGTGTTAGTTCAAATTTTTTCATTATCTGAATAACAATTAATTTTATAAGAAAAAGTGTAGACGTATTTTTTGAAGAAAATTTAATTTTACATAAATTTTCTTTTTAAAGTGCTTTAATCTAAAGCGAAATAAATGTAAAAAGTAAATAAATATGATTGAAAATGGTAAAACTGTATTATCGATATTTTTACAGAACGGCTTTGGAATTTTTTAAGTTAACGAGTATTTACGTCTATGAATGTTTATCTGACATGTAGTTTTAAACGTCATTCTGACATAGATTCTTGTTTTTGCTTTTATAATGTTGCCTGTTTTCGTTTTGAACGTATAATAACATGTTGCATTGTTATCCTAAAACAATTGAAACTAAAATTATTTCATTTCTTAATTATTATAGCATCCTTTTATGCAATCTACACCATTGCGTTTACAATGTTGTCTAATTTCGTAATGAACTTCTTATAAAAGAGGTTGTATAATTATCAGACCTTTGATAATATTTTTAGTTATACATATATATATATATATATATATATTATATATATATATATATATATATATATATATATATATTTTTTGTTATATGTTGTGTTTGTTGGTGTTTGTTGTTGTTTACTGTGCTATGTTTGTGTTTGTGTTTATGTGTGTTTAGTGTTTGTGTTTGATGTTGTGTTTTGTGTGTGTTTTGTGTGTTGTTGTTTGGTATTTGTGTTTTGTGTTTTGTATTTGTTTTTTTTGTGTTTTGTGTTTTGTGTTTGTGTGTTTGTGTGTTTGTGTGTTTGTGTGTTTGTGTGTTTGTGTATGTGTTTTGTGTGTGTTGTGTGTGTTGTGTGTGTGTGTTTGTGTTTTGTGTGTTTGTGTGTTGTGTGTGTTTGTGTGTTTGTGTGTTTGTTTTGTGTGTTGTGTGTTTGTGTGTGTTGTGTGTTGTGTGTTGTGTGTGTGTGTTGTGTGTTTGTGTGTTGTGTGTTGTGTGTGTTGTGTGTTGTGTGTGTTGTGTGTTTGTGTTTGTGTGTTGTGTGTGTTGTGTGTGTTTGTGTGTGTTGTGTGTTGTGTGTGTTTGTGTGTTTGTGTGTTTGTGTGTTTGTCTGTTTGTGTGTTTGTGTGTTTGTGTGTTTGTGAGTTTGTGTGTTTGTGTGTTTGTGTGTTTGTGTGTTTGTGTGTATGTTTGTGTGTTTGTGTTTGTGTGTGAAACTTAAAAAGTGATTTTTTTGTTATTTTCGGCACAACCGCGAGCGTTAAAAATATTCCAACATAACAGTTTAGTAACTATCTCTGTCTACTATGTAATCCCTTGATTTCAACATTCCATATTTACTAGAAGCATAGTTATAAATTATTGAAGTTTTCAAATTTGAAAATTTTTAACTCCTGTCCTGGATAAGTTAGAGAAATATCATAAAGCTCATTATATTTTCGTTGTATGTTGCTATAAATTATGAAAATTTAAAAAAATGACCGGAGCCGTTTTTATGAAAATCAATTTTGAAAAAAAGGCCAGGTTTATTTTTATTTTTTCAAAAATATTTATAAGTAGCTTTTATGGTCTCTTAGTGACAGCGCAAGCGCCGATAAGTGCTAAAATCGCTATATTGGGCGCCATTTTGAATTTAAGATTTTGCGAAAAGCTTTGTTCTATCGTGGTTTTGGGTTACCACCTTTACACCAAAGATAGACTTTCTCGCTCTAGTTTTAGAATTGTACCCCCAAGAAAACCAGACTAATTTCTACCCCCCTCCCCTCCCATTAATCGATTTTTATGAATATCCTGTTAGATACACACTGAGACACTGACGTATATGAAATTTTTCTCTTAGTATACGTAGTACACGAGAACGTAATAATGACACTGCAAACTGAAATACATTTTCACAAAGAATTATTATTTGTAGAGTAATACACCTTCCTTAAAGGAGACGTCTACCGAGGAGAGTCTAACGATGCAATATGCAATATGCGTTCCAAGTGCATGCAAAGAAAAAGAAATTGAAAAATTTCTGCATTTCATTAAAATTAATATGAGTATTGATGAGAATTTCTGCCAGACAAAAACAAGTCAATCTAATCTCGATTTTCAAGCTATAATAGTTTTGTATGTATATTATATGAAATTAATTTGAATTATTGTTTTTTTTTTAAGATCTTTCTTTGGAATAGTATTTTGCTGGGTAATGGTGTCTACAGCATACGACGTATTATTACAACATTTGCATAAAGGTTTCAAAATCTATAAGCTTAGATTGTTTTTCATAATAATATTTTAGCTCCATTGCATTATTCTTTAATATCTTTTTCGGTGTATACCAATGGAAAAAAACTGTTTGCTAGTTCAAAAGGTCCAGATGATATTACGTGTTTAAATGGAATTCGTGTTATTAGTACAATGTGGATTATATTGGCTCACTGTGTTATTTTGAAAAAAGAACTTCCAATAAGAAATATTTTTCATCAGCGAGAGGTGAGAACGCAAAAAATTAAACTGCTATTATTTCAACGTTTTGTTTTTTAGTGGGTTACTAATCGTTTTAGTTTATATATTATAAACGCGAAAATTATAAGGGAGAGGTAAACTTTGTAAGTTGGCGAACTTTTGTGGTTTCATCTGTAATTAACCAATATTTTTGTAGTGCGTACCCCAATCATGGTACTTAAGTGTTGATATGCAACTTTTGTTGTCTCACCATTAGTACTGGTACCATTATTGCATTGGCCAAAATTAGCTTTATGTCTAACTGGATTTCTAGCTATATGTAGTATCGCTGCTTGTTTTATAATTTCGTGGATATATAACCTAGGCACAACATATGTATCAATTAACTCGTAAGAAAATCAGGTGGCATTAAAATTAAATAAATTAAATCGTTATAGGTATGATTACTTGAAATACTATTACACGGCAACGTACACTAGAGCAGCGCCGTATTTTATAGGCATCATCATAGGATATTTCATGTACGAAACCAAAAGGAGACGCTTTCGAATTGTCATAAATAAGGTAAGCTCATCATCCATTGCCACAATAACAATCACAATGTTAATTTAGTATTTAGCACTAATATTTTGGATTATTGCGTTAACTGTCATGGCCCTTTGCGTTTTTACTGGATCTGATCTGAAGTACGCAAAAGGCCAATTATTCAAAAAATCATTTTATAACGCTCTTATGCGTCCTGCCTGGGCGATTTCGGTTGGATGGATTACATTTGCATGTCATTTTGGCTATGGAGGTAAGTAATCCCATTGAAAATTCAAAACAAAAACATAACATAAACCTTGTAGGTAAAGTTAATTGGTTTCTTTCATGGAATATCTTTAAAATACTTTCAAAGTTAACTTACAGTTTGTATTTAACTCATTATGCAATAATTACTATAACAACGGCAGATTTAAGAAGTTCACAAGTATTGGGTAGCGCTTCTGCGGTAATAATACTAGTACTTAACTTCTAAATTAATTAATTTATTATATTTTAGTTAGGGAGCGTGTTTGTGCATCTCATGTTAAGTTTATATGCTGCCATTGTGTTAACATTGGTGTTTGAATCACCAACGATATCAATCGAAAAAATGTTGTTAAGCAAAAAAAAAAAGAAGTGATACCAAGACGGTCCAATGTGGTTAGACAAAATGGTACATTTAATTCGAGAATGTTTAGATTTAGATTATTAACGTCCATTCTTCATTTTTTCTTTTTCTTATTGTGTGATCATTAAATAATGTAACTTTAGAATACCACTACGTTAAAGTCTCATTTTAAGGTTACGATTTTTATTTCAATTAGAGATGCATCTTTTTTGTAATTAAAACGTGCTAACGGTGAAGTTCAATCACAACGTGTGGCAGAGAAACGCCTTCTTTGAAAATACTGAACCATTTTGGTTTTGTAGTAAATTTGTAGATCGCTTGTCGTAATACCATAACCGCGCATAATATTTTCACTTTTATCCTTGGTAGGGGATGGAATTGATACTTACATAGAAAAAAGAAATAATTTAATTAAAGTATATTTTGGGTTCATTGAAGCATATGTGTTTTTGATATGATCTAAATACATATGAATTTGAATCAAAGTAACTTGCTGAGCAACTGTATTTACATTACCACAGATAAATGCATTACTATAAGAGATTAACGTAAATCTGTATTTCGCCCTACCAAAGATCCACAACGAAGAAATTCCTCTGAGACTAATTGTAACCTTGTCATCCCCTAGCACACCATCTGCTAGGAGAAAACCGGGTTTATGATTAAGAATGCGCAGCACTTCGAGAAAACCATCAAAAACTTTCAACCATATCACGAAGCTTCGACACTATGAGCCAATCATAAACGTGACCACAGACAAGGTGCTAACTATCATAAGGGACAGGCTGGAAAAGGATGAACCGCACGCAACTCTCAGTAAACACAATACTGGAGCTTCTGACAATACGCATTATAAAAACTTACTTCCAAATAGAAGACAAACTCTACCAACAAGAGTTTGGGATGGCGCTGAGTTCATCGTTATCATGAATAGTTCTATAAAATTTACAATAAAATTGCAGTCGGAACAAAAGCTGACTTCTCTGGATGCACTTGTACACGGAAATAAGAACGAGGAGGTACCTATACTACAACTCCAAACATCACAAGAAAAGGAAGTTAGGCGTGGCAATATGCTCGTACCATAGAGCTGAAAGAAGATGCTCGGAACAAGAAGACCTGAAAAAAGAAAGAATAAATGTCGTTAATGGCTACCCCTAAAATCTAACCTAAACAGGGAAAGAGTGAGCGAAACATAAAAACGTAATACCATATATACCAAGTACCTCGTACAAAATACGGAGAATAAGCAACAGATACAGTATACGAACTGCCTTTAATCTACAAGAAGGCTCAGGGGAATGCTAACCAAAACCAAACCACGAAGTATATCCAGAATTCCATGAATTGTGTATACAACCTGTCATGCGAATATTAAAACAGGAACATATGAATAAGATCCGCAAATACGAAACAGAATGATCTGGAAATTATGTCTGGAACGAAAACTAACGAATTCAATGACAACGTACAGATAGTGGAAAAGGACGAGAATAAAGCTCGCCGAAACTCAAAGTTACAAATAAATACATACATACATACATTGCTCAGTAGCTCAGTGTAAGGGTGCCAAACTAGTAAGTGGAAGGTACCAAGTTCGAATCGGAGAGTAGAAAAGTGCAAAATCATAGCAAAAGAGTTTTGACTCATGTGCGAAAACAGTCAATCAACTCAATTAACCCTGTTTTATATTTGTATAATTTATCCGCCTAATGTTATACCTGAGTCAGTCATTAACAAATTTATCGTAATGAAATAAACTAATTTTACTTTTGGCAAATGTAAGATTTTTTATTTAAATTTTAGTCACGTACTTTGTAAGGGAAAATTAATTATCAAAAATGTCAAAATTCAATTAAATACGAGTCAAGCACATGATTTATTTGATATGATCAGCAAATTACTTCACATTAGCAGCTACTTTTTATAACGTTTCAAGGAAGGTGAAAGGTGCAATTCCTACAGAAACGTATAAATTTAGTCAATATTTGTATACAGAATGGAATAGTAATTAAAGGAGAGAGACGCGATGTGGTCATGATAACATTAAAATATGATAGTTTGGTACTAAAAAACGTTTATATGCACTACGCAATGTTTTGCAACGAAATAGCTAGATTTTCAACTGAATATTAAAGTATAGCTACGTGAAGAAATAGAAGTAAAGATCTAATTATCTCAAAATCAATACGTTCTAAAATTCGATGGTATAAATCACGCAAGAGCAATTCCTACTATGTATCAAAGATTAAAGGAGATAGTTATGCAAACTCCAAGATTCAGTCTTGCTCGTACTTCAGCGGTGCTGTATTCCAACTCTTCCCTCCAATTTAGCGCTCACAATAGTTAGCGAGGGACAGCTCATTTCCTACCACCGCTTATCCTGCCACACCTGCAACTTCTCGAATGTATTGCTGCAACGGTGCACTTCCCCCTTCCCGTCATCTTCTTCAGTTACTACAATCCGCCCGAAGAAGCCATTTCCAATAACCTGCTATACCACATATCTGCCCCATCAAATGCTATCCTCTTAGGAGACGTTAATGAACCGAAATACCCAATTTAGAGATTGAATAACAAACAGAAACGGTATCCCCCTATGCCACAATATTCTTACCCTACCACTAACCCGAAGAGGGAACACCAATCCCACCTTTATTAGCCATCAAGGTGCCTTTATAAAGTTCCCTTGGCCAGGTTCCTCCTCCTCGAATTCACATTTTCCGAAAAGATTTTCAAAACGCCGATTGGAATGTATTCAGGGAATACATCTCCAATAATCTTCATAAGTACGATATCCACACTCCCAACAATGTCGAGATAGCGGTCGCCTCAATCCCCCAAAATCAATTGCTATCTCTCGCAAACCTCTCCTACAATATATTGTAACCTTGAAGGGAAGAGGGAGTATATCGCGAAATCCTTAGACCAAGATACCCTCTCTGAACACTGAATATATCCGACTAAACGCCCTAATTCGACGTCAAACCAACAAATACACTAAAGGAAAACGGATCTAGGGTACCTCCAAACTCAATTATAGAGATGGGAAGAAGTTCTGGCAATATACGTGAAATCAAGCTCAAATCCCACCTAACTAATCCTTTAGGGACCAAAACAAGATCGAAATTTTCCGCCTTGACCTACAATCCGTGTTTACTTCACCTAACGATCCTTCATTCGAGGACGATTTTAAAGATCGTCTGGATTTGAAAAACTCCGAATTGCCCGAGAAAATCCTGGATGAAAATGACCAATTTTACCGCCCAATCACTTCCATCCAAACTCTCAACTACTTCAAAAAAGGCAAAATATCCGAACCTGGTCAAGACCGACTCAGTAGACTTGTACTGAAACACCTACCACCCTCAGCGCTTAACGTCTATATACAATAAGTGCTCAACCGTACTTCCCGACGACGTGGACATCCCCTCTGCCGTCATGATCCCTAAAAACCTTTCCGACCTGACAGAACCCTCATCGTACAGACCTATGTCTCTCCTTAGCAGCCTAGGGAAATGCTTTGTGCAGATACTAGACCGAAAACTGAGAGTTTACCTAGAGTCAAATAACCCCTTACCCGTCAGCCAGTTCGGCATTCGACCCAGTAGAACGTGCCACGCCCATACACACCTTAGATATTCCCCCCAGTTTACGAAGCACCTACTGTCGTATCTAACAGATAGGACGGTACGAGTCCCAGTAGGCTCAGCACACTCACAAAGTTTACCACACCTACAGGTGTATCACAGGGTTCTGCCTTGATCCCAATACTGTATCCTATATTTTCCCGCACGACATCCCTAGCGTGATAACTCCCTGAGTATCCCTGGCGTAGTTTGCCACGACACTGCCTTCTGGGCAGCTAATTGGTCAACCAAGAATGCCTCCAATATAATGTCTACTACACTACGGAACTTCTCCAATTGTACCAACCAAGGGAGAGTCTTCGTAAACCCGTCCAAAGCACAAACCATCCCATTTCGACACCCTGTTTATTCCCAACACAAATTGCTCTCAAAGATAACGTAACTGTTTCCCTGTAAGGGGAAAGATTGCTGATTTGTGACGGCATAACCTACTTAGAAATTACTTTTACCAAGACCCTTAACTGGTAGGGTGACCTAACCAAGACTCTGAACGAAGTACGAAACCGATTTAACCTCCTAGGCGCCCTTAGGGGCCATATAAGAGGTTGTCAACCCGAAACACTACAACATACAAGACATTCATACTGCCTGTCATAGGCTGCCATGCTCCATTGTACGCTACCCTAAAACCAAAAACCATAGCCGCATGTAAACGGCGAGTCCTGCTGCGAACACACCAATGACACTACGGAACACCCAACTAAATCACCATACAACACGCCAACATTACACCTATCGTAAAACAAACTACACACACAGTAGGATATTCTGCGAAATAGAAGCCACCAAAAACACCCTACGTGCTCCATATACTTACTACTCTTACTCACATCCAATACTTAAGATCCCACATGAAAAAAATTAAAAACAAGTTTAAGCACCCTCCAACTATCCTCACCCATATCATCGAAAACCTCCTATAAGACATCTCATATGCCCTAAGATAAAAGCGGAGACTACCACTGCTAACGACCAAGGAAAACCGATAAAATATACCTCACATACACACACTCCAAATCCAAACAAAGAAAATGATATAACGTAATATTTATTAACAATATTTTTTTGTAATCACTCAACACCTCGCACTATATTGTGTTCACTCATACAATACACAAAACAATCCAACTCTACTAACACACAGATGACCCAAAACTGAAAAGGAAGCAGACTCCTGAACAGCCCATAGGAATAAGAAATAGGGTAAGAAATAATAAGAGTAAGTATATATCAACAACGCGTGCTAAAATACTGGCCACACAATTCTCGTCCCTAAAACACCCAGCCATATATTAGCACCGAAGCGTTCTTGATAAGATCCTTCCCTGAACAGATGTTGATTTTCATTCGCCCAATATTTCACATTGTTTCCGTCAAACATTCCCAGATTCGTGAAGCGGAACTAATCAGAAAACAATATCATGCTACTGAAGTTATTATGGTTATAATTCTCCATAAGCCATCGGCAATATTTAACTTGCCAAACACCCAAGTGTTGGTGGATTAGGTATTTGTAGGGTTTGTACTTATGTTTCTTTAAAATTTTTCTTACACATTCTCTGCTAACTCAGATTTCATTCTTACTTTCGCGTAGAAATGTTGGGATCAACATTCACACATGCCAGAACATTTATCTTGGCTTCTTCACTAATAATAAATTTTTCTTCATTTTCATTTTGGGGAACCATTTTCAAATGTTGTACCAGCCACGGAAAATAGGCGTAACACGGTTGGCTTCTATAGGGGTATCGTTCCGCATAAACTGTTTGAGCCTACTTTTTATTTCGCAAGCACTCACCAAACACGAGAATTATACATATTTGTTCAGCTCTGGTAAAACTTACCATTTTAAACAAATTATAAAGAATCTTTAATTTACACCAAAAATCACAAAAGAAATCAGAATAATTTACCAAAATTTCTAACAACCTGCCAAACTCACAGATGATAAAAGTTACCTGTCAAAATTAAATTGTTTAAAAAATTATGGCAACCTGTGGAATGTCTAATATGATTTGGTTATTCGAATAATACCTAAAGACTTAAATATTTTGTTAACTTAATGGACCCAATAGGTATAACAAAAAAATAATATATGTTGTTTGAAAATAAAAAATGAGGACATAAATGGATAAAGGATAAAAAAGAAGGATTCGCAAGTAAAAGTCTTACGGTTGTAAGTTAGAGTGCGTTGATTGAAGTACAAATTGCACAATTTGTTTTGATCGTACTGTACATCGTCTTTCCTTTTTTTTTAAATTCAAATAAATGTCAAAATAGGTTAAAATGTACTATAATAATATGTTTATGGTATATATAATATAGGTGTAGAATTAAAAAAAAATGATGTAAATGTTTTAAAGCGTTCTCTATACAAATTGTTAAAATAACTAAAGATACATACCATTTATTAAAAGATAATGCCGTTGACTCAGAAGGTAGATTAAATCAGGGCTGGTTCATGCTTTTTGATTTGCTTAATTACCACAAATTTCTGCTTAGTTATTTTCACCTAACATCAATATAGTAACTTCTAGGTAACAATAATAAAAATTATCTCGGACGCCAAGCTATTTTTTTGATTATCCTCGGAATAACTAAACCGAGGATACAATAAAAAATTCACCAAAATGTCAAAATAAAAATTATACAAGCTACGTTTATTAAGCATTTAAATTTGGCAAAAGTGCAAAGGCAAGCAGAACATACCTTTTGAAACTACGATCCTACCCGTTATAAATAATTCAATAAAAAATTTAATTTGAATATTTTTTTACCCCTGTAACGGTTGAGAATAGGAGCCATGTTTATAGGAACTTTTATGTTTATTTTGGGTCCTCGAATACGTACCTAAAATATTACTGCTTCACTTGAGATAACTTCTAAATTATTTATAATTTACTAGAAATGTAATTATTACGTCTGTTTTACTAATAATTAGAATTATTGCTAAGGTTACATTCCCGTGAAAATGAATTTTCAGAATAGTTATAAAAAATCTGGCAACGGAATTATTAAGTGGCAAAATAATTTAGTATATCACAACAATTTCTATGGTCATCGGTATCACAAACACGATAAAATCTCAAAATTTTTGAATGTGCATTGCTACGCCAGCACAGTAAGGAAGACCATTCCCCTCATAATGTAGGGTGTGTGTGTATATATATATATATATATATATATATATATATATATATATATATATGTTTTTATTGCAAATAAGATCTATTTAAATTATTAAATTATTACAATTAAAAACTGAGACCTCACTAATTATAATTAATATGAACTCTGACTATTGTTATCAATGCAGCGTCTTTTATAATAATAATTAATTTACTTAAGATAACTAACATCTCTAAGAATTGATACATTACATTAATAACAAATATGAAAGTTTCCATGTGATAATATTTGATTGATGAGGCAATTAATATTTGATGTTTGACTATTGTTTACAGAATAATATGTTATACTAGCTATTTATATAATGATATATATATTATACAAAAATACGGAGAATATAACTCCTTTCTCCTTAAGACAGAATGTCCTCATTCTGCGAAGTTATCTGGTTTAAAGTAATCACTTTTTTATCCTGTCTTTGTTTCCAAACTCTATTACGTATTTTATTTCTAAATACATAGATCAAAATACAAAACATGACTAATAAAATAATTACAATAGTAGTTATAGATAAATGTATAACATGCACTAAAGGTATTTAATATTTAATATTTCAGCTTCTTCTTTTAAGGTTTTCAAGTTTTCTAAATGTTTTGGTTCTAGTTTTACAGTCAAATCAGCTTTATAATTATTAATTTCTATAGGATTTTTATAAGTAAAATTAACAAATGTGTTTTCAAAAGTTTGATCATCTATTGTTAATTTGCAATTGCTTCCGGATGATACAAAAGCATTATAAATTTGTTTAAAGATATTAATTTCGTTGTGACATTCTTCAATTATTTCTAAATCTTGTTTAACTGATACTAAAAATGTTCCGTTGTCTAATTGAGCATATAACTTATAATTGTTATTGACTATGGCTTATATACAATCTTTGTTATAAGTTATGAAACACTTACTCGTTTCTGTTCTTTCAAAACACAATTTGCTTTTCTATAACATTACACTTTTCATTAGTCCATAGTTCTTTTCTTACACCTGGAAGGTGATATTGGAACGACCTTGTTTTTCTGGTCAGGTATCGGGTAAATTCTTTTGTATTGGAATATTGAAGGATTGAGGATGGGTATATACAATATACATGTAATTGAATCTCCTGTTGACAAAATTCTAAACTTTGAAAATTCCAGTATTTTAAAAATATGGATTTTATCTAATTCAGGCAACTCCGTCTTTTTATAAATTAATTTTAAATAGTCGATAATTTCAATTATTTCTATATCAGACAATTTCGAGATTTCTTATTTCGAAAAATTTAGATTCTAATTCTTTATCTTTAAAGTATATTCCGTATAAGTTTTTTGGATCTATGATTTCCTTTAACATTCGTGAAATGTTTTCCAGTTCATTACCTTGCCTAATCGTAACAACATAGTTATGTTTCAAGAATGGTCTTTGGTATTCTATTTTATATTGATCTCCTAGTTTTAAGATTACACGATACATGAAATGATTTACTGGATTCTCAGAGATTGGTACTGAAAATATTGGATTTTCAGTAGATGTATTATTCGATCGATCATCTTGTTGTCTGTTCAATGATTCTTCTAAATCATCGGACGAAGGGTTTTCGTCGACGTTTGGGATTATTGACATAAGGTCTAGTTCTGTATCGTTTGAGGTTTCCTTTGTATTTATTTCGATTCGCAATAACGCATCGGCTACTAAATTTTCTTTACCTTTCTTGTATTGTATTTTGTAGTCAAACTCTTCGAATCTCAATCTCCATTTAACTAGTCTGGAATTTGGATCCTTAAGGGAAAATAGCCAAACTAGCGGCTTATGATCTATTTCTATTATGAATTGTTTTCCGTAAATGTATGGCCTTAAATGTTTCGTGGTTTCAACTATACTTAGCAATTCACGTTCGATAGTTGATAATTGCGTTCAGCACTATTTCAAGTCCTCGAGTAAAATGCAATTGGTTTGTTATTTTGCGATAAAACTCCTCCTATGGCGACGTTGGATGCATCGGTTGTAACATGAAAGTCTTTTTCAAAGTCTGGATACGTTAATACTGGTGTATTGGTTAGTAATTCCTTGCATTAATAAAATGTTTGCAAATGATTTTGATCTGTGACATCAATCTTTGAATTCCTTTAAGACATTTGGTAAATGGTTGTACAAGTTTAGCAAAGTTTTTTATAAATCTTCTGTAATATCCTACAAGTCCAAGAAAAGCATTTATTTTTTTACTGTTTTCGGAAGTGGGTATTCTTCTAAAGCTTTAATTTTTGCGTGGTTAGGTTTTATACCTTGTAATGTAATTACGTGTACTAGGAAGGCTACTTCTTTACATAAAAATTCCGACTTATCTAGTTTAATTTTTAAATTATATTCTCTTAATTTTTCAAATATCTGTCTAATGTGTACTGAGTGTTCATGAAGTGATTTTGAGAAGATTACAATATCGTTCATCTATACAAAACAGAATTTATACAGGTATGGGCGTAAAACATTATCCATTACGCTTTGGAACGTACTCGGGGCGTTTTTAAGTCCGAACGGCATTCGAACGTATTCGAAATGACCATTGTTTACCGAGAAAGTAGTTTTTTCGATAGAATCATAATCCATTTCTATCTGATGGAATCCTTGGGCAAGATCTAAGGTAGAAAAGTACATGCATTTTCCTAGATTGTCCAATATTTCGTCAATTCTTGGGAGTGGATACTTTTCTTCAACCGTTTTTTCATTTAGTTTCCTATAGTCTATAACAAGTCGTCATTTTTTTCCTCTTGCATATGGTTTTTTCGGTACAATCCAAACTGGTGAACTATAATGTGGAATGCTCGGTCTAATAATTTTGTCATCAAGCAGCTTGTGAATTTGATTTTGGATTTCATGTTTCAATTGATGTGGGTATCGTAATGATTTACAATAAACTGGTTCCTTATCATTTGTTCTGACATTGTGTTTTACAGCGTTGGTAAAAGTTAAGTCACAATTTTCGTTGCAAAAGATATCTTTATATTTCTTGCACAAAGATATAATTGCTGTGTTTTCTTCTAGATTAAGATGAGTAGTTCGAATGACATTTAGAATATCAATATTAAAATAGGTTCTACCTCGTATTGTTGTTGAAAATTTATTTCTACTTCACGTTCTTCTTCAAAAGAAATAGTGCAAATTCCATTTTCTGCAACGGTAATTGATTTTTGGGATTATAACTTTTCCTCAATCGACATTTACGGTAATTCTAATACTATTTTTAACAATTTGTTTTACTGGTTTAAAATTCTTCGGGTTTAGTTCCATAAAAAACGGTATTTTAGAGTTACCTATCTCTAATGTTTGATTATTATAATTAATCGTAGCTTTAAGTTTTTGGAAATCTTCACTTCCTATTAATGCGTCAAATCTATCATGCCATTGTATTATATGAAAATTAATTTTATTACCAACTCCAAATTCTTTTAAAATAGGATATGATACATTCTGATTATTGGCTATCGTATTATTTAAACTTTTAACAGTAAATGGTTTAAAAAAAATAATTTTTAAAACGTTCATGGGCGGGACCCGGGTTTATTATTGAATTTGAACCTCCGCTATCTATTAAAATATTTAATTTTAAATTAGGAATCGTTATGAATGGTAGCATTGATTTGCTTGTTAGCGAATTTAAATCTAAATTTGTGGTTCCGACGTAGGTATTCGAAAATGTTTCAGTAGATTCAAATAGGGTTTCAGGAAAATTTTCAGTAAATTCAAGTTTCAGGGTTCTGGTAATCGCCTTGATTATCTTAGTCGTTTTCCACTATTACTATTGACTGTTCATCGTCTTGAAAATTGTACAGTTCTTCGGAATGAAAATTACGGGGGCCTGTGCTTCGAAAATAGTTTGAAGCGTTACGTGAATTAATGGGCTGTTGATTTGGTCTGCCAGTATTTCGTGTGGATATTGACATCGGGGTTGGTTTTGACTCAGGTTCCTTCTTGCCAAATACTTGCGAATTTGTAGGATAATTTGTGTACACTGGTTTCGTCTGGAAATTTATCGGACCACGCGGAAATTGATTTTGATCTAGATTACGGTTTGTAAATTGCAGTGAAGATTTATAAAAATGATTTGCGTTTGCCCGTTAAAACTGTTTTACTTGTTGAGTTTTATTATTAAATTGTCTAGTTGTCGATGGTTTTTGTCGAACAAAATTTAGAAAATTGACCTGTTGTTTGTAATTATCATAGTTTCTTAAATGAAGTAAACAATCTTCTAGTGATTCTACATTTTTATAAGATATAAAAGACCTATGTGGTTCTAATAAACCTGCCATGTAGGTGAATAAAGCCTTTTTTGTATAAGGATTAGTTTTATAATTTTTAAGGTTAACATCTGTTTCATTTATGGTAACGTATTCTAACAACTGTTGCAATTTACTTTTAATTTCTTCATAATATTCATCGTTAAGTTTCGTTTGTTAATTGAATACACGTTATTAAATCATTTTCTAGTAATGTTTCGTTTATAGGGTCGCCGAAACGATTTATTAATGTTTTCTTTACCTTATCCCAAGTTAAGCAATTTGAAATTACTAAAGTGTCCCTAGCAGTACCAACTAATTTGAAGCAGAAAATTTCGAACAACAATTTATTTAATGTACAATTTGCGTGACCTGGTGAATTATTTCTATAATTAGGTATAAATTTTCACACTGTTGTATGAAATATGATGTTTCTACTTCCCCCTTCCTATTGAGGAATCATTTCTTTAGCAATATTTATTTCAGTATAATTTGCCATTATTATTTCATTATTAATTAATTGATTACCAGAATCGTAGTTACTTGAATGATTAGATATTCTTCTAGGTGATCTATCGCGGAATTCAGTCATAAAAGATTCCATCACGTACATTGTAAAAAGAAATAAAGAAAAAGGATGTTATTACTTACAAAACTAAGGTTGCTAATAGCATCTCAGGTATGCCTTGCAGATGAGAAGTACCACAGCGGTTGAGGATTCTCGATGGATGGTGTTGCTATTGTTACAGACTCAGGTTTTTGTTTACTAGGCGTTGTCTACAGTTGAGGTCCGTTGAAGGGCAAAGTACCTCGGTAGGCCAGATGGATATTCTTACCAAAATTTGCTTAGCACGATGATGAATAATGATGGTATACCCAATAAAGATTTAAAAATTTCCCACACTACGTTATATTATATAGCGCCGTTTGGGTATCCTGTTCGCAGCGCCAATTATGTTTTTATTGCAAATAAGATTTATTTAAAAATAAATTATTACAATTAAAAACTGAGACCTCACTAACTATAAGTTAATATGAACTCTGACTATTGTTATCAATGCAGCGTCTTTTATAACAATCATTAATTTACTTAAGATAACTAACATCTCTAAGAATTGATAAATTACAATAATAACGAATATGAAAGCTTTCCATGTGATAATATTTGATGAGGCAATTAATATTTGATGTTTGACTATTGTTTACAGAATGATATGATATACTAGCTATTTATATAATGACATATATTATACAAAAATGCGGAGAATATATATATATATATATATATATATATATATATATATGTGTGTGTGTGTGCGTGCGTGTGCGTGTGCGTGTGCGTGTGCGTGTGCGTGTGCGTGTGCGTGTGCGTGTGCGTGTGCGTGTGCGTGTGCGTGTGCGTGTGCGTGTGCGTGTGCGTGTGCGTGTGTGTGTGTGTGTGTGTTTCAAAAAGCGTTACGCTAATTTCTGGGACAAATAGCAAAAAATAACGTTATTTGATTAATAAACATGTGTCCGAAAGTGCCGCCTTAAGAAGATACGATTCTGTAAAGGTGACCCCAAAAATCCTTTATTTTTATTATTTCTGAATCGGTTTAAGATACCTAAATGAAATTTAGACCACAAATACCTTTGATTAGGTCATAAAAGATAGTGTTGAAAAATTTTTAATACATCGTATAAGAGCGGGGGGTGCCACTCATTTTGCCCCTGAACTTTTCTTTATGAGGATATTTTTCACTTTTTGGGCAAAAATATTATTTTTCAAACAATTTGCCGCAAAAAAATTACTGGTTTTGGAGTTTTTGAGCTGCCCAAATTAATAAATTATTTTAAAATGAAACAATTAATAATTTTCATGCGCGAGAACGAACTACCTCAGGGAATAATGATTGTTTCAGAAACAACTTTGAGGTGAAAATATAAATTATTTAGAACTTAAAAAATGTTTTAAATGTATGACATTAACACAGAACAGAGAAAAGAAACAATTAAAAAACAACAACGAATAACACAAATCAAACAGAAAAAAAATTGAATAAGTAGTTTTTACATACAGTCTAAGACTATTTAATTCAAGTAAATCAAATTCACTCAATATTTCCTTTATTTTCATATTTTAGTAAAACGTGTTAAAACCTCAAATAAATTCAAAACCAGTAATTTTTTTGACTTTCAACAACAGTACCTTTTTTATGGCAAATTGTTTAAGAAAGGTTATTTTTGCCCAAAAATTAAAAATGTCCCCATAAAAAAAAGTTTGGGGGCAAAATAAGTGGAACCCCCCTTTGGCGACGCTCCTGCACAAAATATTAAAAATTTGTCAACATTACCTTTTATGTTCTGATCAAAGGTATTTGTGGTCTAAATTTCACTTAGTTATCTTAAACCGTTTCAGAGATAATAAAAAAAAGGATTTTTGGGGCCACCTTTACAGGGTCGTGTCTTCTTAAGGAGGCATTTTCGGAAACATGTTTGTTAACCAAACTAACGTTACATATATATATATATATATATATATATATATATATATATATATATATATATATATATTGTAATGTTACTTTTTATTTAATTTTGAATTTATTGTTTTAATTGGCGAACAGGTGAGACACTAAAATTTGGCTAAATATTTAATTAATATTATTTTTTTTAAATATTTAATATATATTTTTCTTCCGGACTAGCTCAGTATCTCAAATTGGGGATAGGGTTCAATTTGTATTTTAAACTTTAATTGTTGGCAATATAAATGATTAAAATTTCATTATACACATGGAAATGTTTACGTTAAACAAATTGTAAATGATACTAAATGGTTTCTGTGTGAAACAGACTTTAGTTGAATCTGCACAATAATGCATGCGTTGCGTTCTAACTGACTTTATCAAATGCAGCCTGTCAAAAATTTCAATAAATGATCTTCAAAAATGTGAGTACAACTTTGTTTTGTTCAAAATAAAATTATAATGTTGATAATTACACCGGTTCATTCACTTTACAGATATTTATAACATGTTGTCACACAAACATTTATACATAAACTACCAAAACAAAAATACAGGATATCAAAAGAATTAACAATGCAATAATAGGTTATGATAGTAAAATTTCACTCATATGTGTTGCTGCATTTTCCAAATGATGTTCCAAATGATTAAGCTGGTTCCATATTAAGATATTGGATGTAGACTTCTTCGAATTTGATGATGACGCTGCTTTGCTGTTCACAATGGTGCTGCTTAATTTTCCATACTTCATCCAAATCCAAATTACTGCTGAACGACTCTTCCTCGTGGTAAATATGATGTAACTTAATATTGTTCAAATATTTTTCTATAAGCACTTTATTTTTAATTTGTATCTTTAGATGTTGGTTTAAACATTTACAAAACTTTTCGGGTTTAAAAACATGTTTTATTTGCATATAAATTTTAATTGATTGCACTTTTATTTTAGATGCCGTTATGGAATTCAGTTTATTTAATACTATGCGTTACTACCAAGAAAAATGAACATCAAATCCAAAATAATTGCATGAATTTATTTACACAAAAAAAACACATCAACCGATATTTTCCGATATTATCGGTAACCTAATTTTTAAATTTTGTTATAGGTTGAAACAATTGTTTCTGAGATCTCGATTCTACGTTGATCGCGTTTCAAAAACCGAAAATATAAACGAAACTTGTAACTTACTCGTTAAACACCAACACTATTAACACTATGACTTATTAGTCACAAAAAAACAGAAAACATAGAGAACGAGAAATCAGAAGCAATTCCTTTTATACTTTTCACTTGGATACCAAATTGTCAACTTTTTTTCTACATTACACACAAAAAATCCAAACACCTGATTGGTCTAAACAAAATTCTTAACTTCACTAACATACAAAATATGCTATAAGTTTTTTATAACAAGTCGGATTTGCTTTTTGAATACAGATTTGGAATCAGGGCAAGATTCCGCATAAAAAGACACCCTACAAGCCCTATTTCGCTTCGAAGCTTTGCATTTTG
The DNA here is from genome assembly GCA_036346205.1 of Vesta saturnalis. Taxonomy (NCBI): domain Eukaryota; kingdom Metazoa; phylum Arthropoda; class Insecta; order Coleoptera; family Lampyridae; genus Vesta; species Vesta saturnalis. Next base: position 94,531 of record JARFJB010001902.1, on the reverse strand, counting down.
ACCATTCAAAATCTAAACCTACCTACATCTAACAAAATCTATATTCTACACCTAAACCAATTGGATATTCGGAATCTACGTGAAAAACTATATCCATTTATTTTAAATAATTTAACTTAATTTTAACAGAAATTCCATTTTCATATTTACATTTTTGGTAGTAAACCAACTTTTCTAAATTTTATGTTCGTATTACTTGTATATTATAAATTTCTTCATGAAAACGAGGGAAACCTACTAATATGTACTTTTATAATTTAATCTAAACTTAACTTATCCTAAAAACACTAAAATTATGCAAAATTCTAAAATATAGTACTTAACCTAACTTAATGTGTTTTTACTTGTAACTTGCGTTTAAAACGTCTAAATCACTTGAAATGTTAATTTATCCTGTTCTTATAACACAAATACTGTTTACTTTGGTCCATAGTTCATCACTTCGTCATATCAGAAATCCATATTGTTTAACACATTTATGTAAATTTTGTACACAAAATGTATTTTTATATTAAATATCACATTGTAGAAATGTTGTTTATGTTTTTATCAATGTTTCTACATCACTACCACTTCTCCTGCACTTTTTATACACTTTGTCTGTGAAATATAAATATACAGTGTTCGCACCATAACCCTTTTTTAAAGTTTACATAGTTCCTGCATTGTACCTATATCTACATGTTCTACATTTTTAGAATTAACCAACATCATGTGATTAATACCTGTAAAGTGTTTAAACTGCTCAAATATATTGATTGAACTGCAAAATTACTGAAATATGTTCACCGAAACTAATCGTACCCACAAATATCAATCGTTTTGACCTTCCTCGCACACTGTTGGTATACCTCAATTGCTTTTATGAATACGACGAACTCGTGCACATCCCACAAAGACTGTTTTGTTAAATCAAAGCCATATTTTCAGTCTCGTCTACTAATTTTCTTATTAAAATGAACTGTATACATTCTCAAATCTATTTAAATTTGAACACTGTAAAGAATATAAGCTTGACAACTCTAGCCCCTGTATTACGCTTACTTCTAACATTTCAAAAAAAAAGAATATATATATATATATATATATATATATATATATATATATATATATAGATATGTATATATATATATATATACAATCATGAGGAGAATGGCTTCCTTACTGCGCTGACGTAGCAATGCACATTCAAAAATTTTGAGATTCCATCGTGTTTGTGATATCGGTGACCATTGAAATTGTTATGATATACTAAAGTATATTGCTGCTTAATAATACCGTTGCCAGATTTTTTATAACTATCCTGAAAATTCATTTCACACGGGAGTGTAACCTTAGGAATAATTCTAATTATTAGTAAAACAAACGTAATAATTACATTTTTAGTAAATTATAATTAATTTAGAAGTTATGTCAAGTTAAGTTATATATATATATATATATATATATATATATATATATATATATATATATATATATATATTTATGACCGTTTAATAGACCGCAATGAAGAATTGACAGAAGTAAACGAATATGATGGATACAATGCTTCAAATTTCCTGTAAATTTTCGGATACCGGCTTCGGGAGTATCAACCTCGACATATATGCTATAACCAGTAAGCCTAAACGATCGTTTATTAAAATACCGTCTCGGGGTTTAAAAATTTTAGTAGATAACGGAGCATCAAGTTCAATGACTCCTGTAAAAGACAATTTTCAAAATCATTATTTTGATAAACCCTTCACTGTTAGAATTATAGCTAGACCCATCTCCGATAACCAAAATATTAGATTCCCTGTCCTGAAAGAATTGGGAATCAGAAGAGATATTAACTTTCACGTGCTGAATTGGCATCAAATATTTAACGCACTATTAGGAAGTAAAGACCTCAAGCCATTAGGACCAAAGTTGGCTACAACAACCAAATCTTAAAAGTAGGCAACTGCAAAATGCCTCCCTGTTATGAACTAAATCCCAATAATTTTATACCATTTACGCAAATAGTTTCAAGTTCAATGAATGTACCAGTGAATATTGAAGAATATTATTATACCAGAATCTGTAATCTACGGAAAAGAAGATATTTGTAAAATCCAATATGTAAACGACTACAAAGTAGAAATTAACTTCAACCGACAAATAGATGTCCAACCTATTTAGGAATAAAAAGTAATTTAGATACTGCATTTACGAACTTAGACATCCCGAACATTATCACAAGATCTTATTTAAATCAGAAGAACAGAACAGAAAATATTCTGCTTTGCAAAAAATACAAGGTTATCTTTTATAACGAAAATCCGGACTTAACAGTCACTAGTACTGTTAAACATAATATCAGACCACAGACAATGAACTAGTCTACTGTAAATCGTATAGGTATCCTCATAATCTAAGAATTGAAATACAGAAGCAAATCTAGAAGTTATTAGATAACAAAGTAATTCAACCAAGCATTTCCCCTTTTAGTTCACCTGTTTGGATAGTTACAAAAAAATTATATGGAAGTAGAAAGAAGAAATGGCGTTTTAGTGATAGATATCCCTTACCAAGAATCGAGGAAATATTGGCAAATCTTGGAATATGTATGTATTTCTCAACTTTAGATCTCGCAAACACCGCTTTTTCCGGAAATCATGGGCAACACGAATACACAAGGATGGCCCAAGTACCTTTCAAAAAGTCATGGACAACGTTTTAAGAGAATACCTATATAAATTTGTTATACATGGAAAATGTAGTTTTTTCTAAATCCTTACCTAATCACATTTAATTTTTTTTTTTTTTTGTTTTATGATTGTGGACCTGAACAGGCTAAATAAGGCCTATCGTGCTAAAGCACTCAGGAACACTTAGGAGGATGGATAGAGGGATAATGAATTGCCAATAGATGCCTATGAACAGCTACCTTAAATTTCCTCATATCATAAGTGAGAGGAAAACAGGAACTAGGGAGATCATTCCAGAGTTTAGAAGCCGTGTAGAAAAATGTGGATTGCGCCCTTGGTACGACAAGTGGAGATTTGTACTGCATACTGATGATGTGAATGAGCGAACCGAGTGTTTCTCGCAAAGATAGCCGGAGATGGTATCAAAGAATATAATTCACCAACACAATAGCCGTTGTAATAACGATAATACAAAGAAAGAACTGAAACCATCCTTCTATGCTCAAGTGACTGTATGTGAGAAGTTAAGGACGGGTCATTTATAAGCCTAATCGCTCTCTTTTGAATACGATCAACGATATCAAGAGCGTATTGGGGAGCACTAACCCAGAGGTGAGAATTATATTCCAGATGAGGCCGAATTTGGGCCTTATACAACAGAAGGAGTTGTCGAGAGGTAAAGTACTGCTTAGATCTGTACAAAAAGCCTATTTTACGAGCAGCTGTTTTGGTAGCTGACAGAAGATGGTCAACCCATGAGAGATTTGAAGATACAGTCATACCCAACAGAGTAATAGAGTCTGAAAACTTAGGAACTAAGCCATTCACACTTACAACAGGAAATGATCGATCTTTTTTGGCGGACATAAGGCAACACTGAGTTTTGTTAGCATTAAATTTAACTAGATTATTGCCCATTCGAGAATACGTTGAATGTCTTTGTTGATTGAATTTGCCATTTCAGCTTTAATTTCTTGATTTGACATAGAAGGTGGATTATCACTATGAGTAGACTGAGATGAACTACAGTGAAGAGTGCTATCGTCAGCAAAGCAATGGATGGGATTAGTTGTTGAAGAAATAAGGTCATCTATGTACAGCAGAAAAAGTGTAGGCGCTATAACGGATCCCTGTGGTACGCCCGCGTTACTGCTAACTTCTTTTGAAAAAAGCCATCAACTACGACACGTATTCGTCTTTTATCAAGGAAACTAGAAACCCAGTTGATGAGCGTATCATTTAACCCAAACGAGGTGAGTTTGGCAAGTAAACACTTATGCCAAACTTGGTCAAATGCCTTTGAGATATCTAAAGCGACTACAACTGTTTCACCGGACTGCTCTACTGTATTGTTCCAAACTTGGGTCACATATGAAAGAAGATCGCCTGTTGAACGACTTTGCCTAAACCCATATTGGTGGTCACTAAGGAGTTTGTTAGTTTCAAGGAACGTGAGCAGTTGCTGATTGATGGCTTTTTCTATGATTTTAGACAAAATGGAAGTGATGGCAATTGGTCGGTAATTTGAGGGATCGGTCTTATCGCCATTTTTGGGAATAGGTTGAACATTTGCCAACTTCCATGATGAAGGGAATTCCCCAGAAGATATAGAGATCGTATAGAGCTTAGATAGGACTGGTACTACTTCGGGGGAACGTTTCTTTAAGACAATAGCTGGGATACCGTCTTGGCCAGTCGCTTTATTGAGATCAAGCCTACTGATGATCGATTCCAAGAGCTTGTACCGAAAATGAATTGGTTTCATAACGTATGAAGAAGAGTTGACTAGGGGCACATCTTTTCCAGAATCATTGAGACACGAGTTTGATGCAAACAAATCCACAAAAACGTTGGCTTTGTCTACAGAATCAGCAACTACCGATCCGTCAATAGATGTCAGGGGGGGGAATGAAGATGTTCGAAAGTTTTTACTAATGGCTTTTGCTAAAGACCAAAATTTACGACTGCCTAAAGGAGATGTAGCTAGTTCATTGCATTTTCGTTGTTCGAACAACTTTTTAGTTTTAGTGATGACACTTTTGCAGATATTTCTAGCACCAACGTATTCTACATGACTGTCAACCGATTTATTAGATTTCCATTTAATGTAATATTTATTTTTTAAAGATATTGCATCAGAACAAGCCTTATTGAACCAGGTTTGGGAACGTGAATGACCTACACGGTACTGTTTTTTCGGAATGTATAACTCCATTCCCATGAGGATGACTTCAGATACTGAAAGAGCGATGTCCGAAGAAGAGGACGACTTAAAACAATATTCACGCCATGGAAAGGTTGCAAAGAAATCCCGTAAATCACTCCATCGAGCTGACTTAAAACACCACAAGGTTCTATCGGTTTTGCGAACAACAGTGGAATTAGGTACAGTAGAAATGATTTTTATTAGACAATGGTCGGAAAGACCTAAAGGCGAAAGAACGGAAGTTTTATAAACAAGAGGGTTTGATGTAAGAAAGAGATCTAGAAGATGTGGAGTATGGTTAGGGTTATCAGGGATTCTTGTGGGTACAGAAATCATTTGTGTGAGATCACATGAAATAGCAAATGTTTCTGCACTATGACCAGCGAGATTTGTAGTAAATGAAAATTGAAGCCAACTAGAGTTATGAACATTGAAATCGCCTACAAATGAGATATCGCAAGATGGAAACTGAGACAGGAGATAGTCAACTTTCATACTAAGGTAATCGAAGAAGTCTTGAAAGTTGCTGTCATTGGGAGACCTATAAATGCAACAGTAGAATTTCACAAAATTAGGACCAGAATGTTTAAACCAAATCACGTCAAAATTTTTATTTTCTAAGGAAGAAGCCCTCTTGCAAACAATTCTGTCCTTGATGTACGCACATACGCCTCCTTTATATCGAAAGTTAGAGTGAAGATGGTATTGAGGAAATTGCAAGTCGGGTGACTCGGAGCTTTCAGAGGAGACTTGTGTTTCAGATAGAAACAATATATCAGGTTGTAATTGTTCAAGATGTCGATGAATAGCATTAAGATTAGACCTGATACCGCAGACGTTGCAGTAGTGAATCAGAAAGTTGATACTTTCGATGACCGAGGTCGCTTGGGCCCTGCCCTCCCGGACATCCGAGTGGGGCAGGATTTTACGTCCGGAATTTATAACCCTAGAAACCACAGCCATCTTATTCTTTAATTTGGGACTTTTAATCCGATAGGAAGACAGTGAGGGCAAGAAAGAAGAATAAGGATGAGAATAGATTAAGGATGATGGAAAAGGTAACCGGCAGCCCTTACCGAGCTCAGAAAATCGGAGACCCAATATTAAGGAGCCCATGGTAAGGGTGGTGGTACCTCCCCGGCTGGTATGGAGAATACATGCCTACCACCTATTTAAAATTGATATTCGGAAAACTCCAAAAATATAACTTAAAAGTACAATTGGACAAGCCTTAATTTTTACGTAAATAACTGGCAATTTTGGGTCATGTAACTACACCTAATGGTATCAAACCAAATCCCTCAAAATTGAAAGCTAAATCTTGCAAGAATAGTCCAACCATTCATGAAATGAAATGAAAAGACACCAAAATTAATTGTACTGATATGGAATATATACAGGTCCTCTTACAATGAAAAGAATTGCTCTCCAACTAACCGATCTTAGCTTATCTGGACTTTAATAACACATTCTATATAACTAGTGATGCTTCCAACAACGTAGCTATAGGAGGCGTATTATCTCAAAATGACAAACCAATTTCATTTTATTCAAGAACTTTAAATCGTTTGTAGAAAACACAAAACACTTTAGACCATACATCTATGGAAAAAAATTCGTAATCGACCTTAAACCTTTAGTTAATGGAGACTTAAACTCGAAGAATTTGATTATAAAATCCGTTGCAAGAAGGAAGAAGTAGATGATTTATCAAGAATAGATGTAAACAATCATGACGAATAAGAAATTTCTCATTATTCCCAAATATAGATAAAGATTCAAAACATTTCAAAAGATTTGACAATACACCAGAGTACAATGACCCCAATAACACATTCCACAAGAAAACCATGTGTTTGGTGTATCTATTTCAGACAAACCAAATGGGATTATTTTAAGAACAGGATATAATGTAATATAAACCTTTCTCAGGAGCGTTACCTGCAAAGAGACCTTTTGATGTCATTCATGTGGATACCGTTAGCTTAGAAGGAAGTAAAGTCATAACTTTAATTGACTTATTCAGTCGTCATACTCAAAATTGTATTGTAAAGATACAACAGGAATAAATTAAGACATTATCTTTCCCATCACTCTTACCCCAGAAAAATAATATGTGGCGAAGGGAAAGAATTTAAAAATAAAGTTTTTCAAGAGTATTGTAACATTTTTAAAATAGGCCCACATTTTACTAGTAATTATAATAATAACTCTAACTCGCCAATAGAACGAGTACATTCTACATTATTAGAAAAGATAAGAATAAAAAAACTATAAAATAAAAACGAATACTCATAAGCTCTTATGATAAGTGCCGTATTGATATACAATCAATCTCTTCATTCTTCTACTGGATATACCCCATTTTCATTACTCTACGGACCTTACGAAAACTTAAACGCTCACGAAATTGATTTAGAAAAATCGAAATATACAACCAGAAGAGAAAAGTTTTGCCCAATTTTTTTCTATTTTTAAACATTGTATAAAGCAAATGTGGCGTCCATAACAAAAAAGAAAATTGGTACTTGTTTCTTAATATCTAGCAGGTCTAGAACAATGTTTTTTATAAAATGATATAAAGACTATTGATCAGTGCGCATACACCAAATTTCAAATCGTTACCTTTATAAATAAAAAAGTTATTAACATTAATGAAAAATTACAATTTTTATATTGTTATGAACATCTCAGTAAGCTTTGATTATTTTTTAAATGTATTACCAGTTTTTTTCTGTGTATAAATGTAAGAAACTTTTTTCCCATTTAACGATTCCTGTATATCCTATAGTTTCTAAGATCCCAATGGTGAGCATTTAAATTTTTCCCACCCTGTATGTATATATATATATATATATATATATATATATTGAGATGGTTAGAAATAAGAATAATACAGGGGCTAGAGTTATCAAGCTTATATTCTTTGTAGTGTGCAAATTTAAATAGATTTGAGAATGTATACAGTTCGTTTTAATAAGAAAATTAGTATACGAGAGGGAAAATTTGGTTTTGATGTAATAAAACAGGCTTTGTGGGGTTTGTACAAGGTTGTTTTATTCATAAAAGCAATAAGCTATACCAGTAGCATGTGAGGAAGGTCAGAACGATTGATATTTGTGGGTACGATTAGTTTCGGTGAACATATTTCAGTAATTTTACAGTTTAATCAATTTATTTAAGCAGTTTAAACACTTTACAGATATTAATCACAGGAAGTAGGTTAATTCTAATATGTAGAACATGTATAGATATAGGTACAATGCAGGAACTATATAAACTTTAAAAAGGGTTATGATACGAACACTGTATACTAATATTTCACAGACAAAGTGTATAAAAAGTGCAGAAGAAGTTGTAGTGATTTAGAAACATTGATAAGAACATGAACAACATTCCTACAATGTGATATTTAATATAAAATTACATTTTGTGTACAAAATTGACATAAATGTGTTAACAATATGGAATTTTGATTTGACAAAGTTAAAAACTATGGAGTAAAAGTAAACAGTATTTGTGTTAAAGACAGTTATAAGAACATGATAAATTAACAATTCAAGTGATTTAGACGTTTTAAACGCAAGTCATAAGTAAAAATTATATTAAGTTAGGTTAAGTACTATATTTAAGAATTTTGCAAATTTATAGCTTTTTAGGATAAGTTAAGTTTAGAATAAATTATAAAAGCACATAATAGTAGGTTTCCCTCATTTTCATAAAGAAATTTACAATATACATGTAATATGAACATAAAATTAGAAAAGTTGGGTTAACTACCTAAAATTTAAATATGAAAATGGAATTTCTGTTAAAATTAATTTCAATGGTTTGAAATAAACGTAGTCTGACATAGTTTTTCATGTAGATTCCGAATGTGTAATTAGTTTAGGTGTAAAATATAGAATTTCTTAGATATAAGTAAATTTAGATTTTATATTGTCAAAATGCAAAGCTTCGAAGCGAAATAGGGCTTGTGAGGTGTCTTTTTATGCGGAAAGTTGCTCTGATTCCAAATCTGTATTCAAAAAGTAAATCCGAATTGTTTTAAAAAAGTTATAGCATAATTTGTATTTCAGTTAATTTAACTATCTTGTTTAGACCAATCAGATGCTTGGATCTTTTGTGTGTAATGTAGAAAAAAAGTTGAAAATTTGGTATCCAAGAGAAATGTATAGAAGGAATTGCTCCTGATTTCTCACTCTCTTGCATTTGAAATTTTTATGACTAATACGTTATAGTGTAAATAGTGTGGGTGTTAACATATAAGTTACAAGTTTCGTTTACATTATCGGTTTCGAAACGCGATCAACGTAGAGTCGAGATCTCAGAAACAGTTGTTTTAACCTATAACAAAAATTAAAAATTAGGTTGCCGATTATAAGTGTCGATTATATTATAATTGTTTCAATTTGAATTCGTGTTCAAACATCGGATGATGTGTTTTTTTTATGTTAATAAAATCATACAATTATTTTGGATTTGATGTTTATTTTTCTTGAAAGTGACGTAGAGTATTAAATAAACTAAATTCCATAACGGCATCTAAAATAAAGTGCAATTAATTAAAATTCATATGAAAATAAAGTATAAATTTAAATCCGAAAAATTTTGTAAATATTTTAAACCAACATTTAAACATACAATTTAAAATAAAGTGATTATCTAAAAATATATGAGCAATATTACGTTACATCATATTTACCACGAGGAAGAGTCGTCCATAAGTAAATTGGATTTGGATGAATTATGGAAAATTAAGCAGCACCATTGTGAACAGCAAAGCAGTATCATCGTCTACACATGGGAAGAAGTCTACGTCCAATATTTTAATATGGAACAATCCTAATGAAAACATTCTTTGGAAAGTGCTGCAACACATGTGAATGAAATTTACTATCATAACCCATTATTCCATTGATTATTCTTTTGATGTCCTGTATTTATGTTTTTATTGATTATGTATAAATGTTTGTGCGACAACATGTTATAAATATCTGTAAAGTAAATGAACCGGTGTAATTATCAACCTTATAATTTTATTTTCACCAAAAACATAATTGTACTCACGTTTTAGATCATTTATTGAAATTTTTGACAGGCTACATTTAATTAAGTCAGTTAGAACGCAACGCATGCGTTATTGTGCAGATTCAACTAAAGTCTGTTTCACATAGAAACCACTTATTATAAATTACAATTTATTTGACGTAAACATTTCTATGTGTGAAATAAAATTTTCTATGATTTCCCGTTTACTATATAGTGCAATTATAATAATTTAAAAGATTTAAAAGGTTAAAAGTTATTATTGATTTTATTTGCCAACAATAAGCTTAAAAGCATTTGAACTTTATCCCCGACGAGATAATTTGAGTTAGTCCGGAGTATATTTATATTTATATCATTTAAGCCAGTACAAATATTTATATATATATATATATATATATATATATATATATATATATATATATATATATATATATATATATATATATACATATAATTCGTATACGTATTCTTTGAACAATTTTAAGCAAGAATAATTATGTGCAATTTTCATTAACAAATTAACAAGAACACAACAATGCACATAAAATAACGAGTTGACAAACAAAAATGGTTCCAGTTGTTCAAAATGAGATCCACCAACCTCCACACATAAATCCACACGCCTTCTCAGCTCTCTTTTCCATTCGATATTTGCGAAATTGTCACGAATGTTGGTAAATGCATCAAAAATTCGTTCAATCAATTCTTCTCTTGAAGATGGTTTAAACCACCCGTACACTAACAACTTAACATGGTGTAACGAATCTTTTACGTTCTTCGTTCATTTAGTTGTAAAATAAGAAGGGTTTTTGGTTATTAATGATTTATAAGTTGTGGTAGGCAACTTAATTTGCATTTTGGTGTAACTTAAGTTGTATATTTTCTTAAGGGTTTATACTTCCATATCGTGAACTATTTCTTCGCACATATTTGTTGCGCAACGTGATATCACCTGACATAGTGAGCGTCCTTTTTAGCATTACCTGATATATGCTGTTTTGAGCAAGAAGCCATCTTTGGTTTCCACTTAAATTGTGTAAAAAGTGCCATTTATTTAATGGTAAGATACATTTAACTCGTATTATATTAAAATCTGAAACATTTGCTCTTTGCAGGCACTTTTACCACTTTAACTTACACTTTTATTGGTACTTTTAAGTACACTTGTACTTACACGTTGCTATTTTTGGTTGATTTCATTTTATGATTGCATGTTGCATTTAATTCAGATCTAAATTTAGATTACTCCTTTTATTTAAACCTTCAAAAGAATGCAGTAAATTTTGGATTATTCAAATTTCAAGGAATATAAATTTGTAAGAAGTAATTTCAACTTTGGTATACTTTACAACGTAAAACATTGGAAATACGACATATTGCGCAACATTTGTACAAAGATTACATCATCTTTGGTTTGCATTTCCGCATTCCTTATAATAACCAGAGGTTCTCAAAAAGTTGTACATAAGTTTTTAAAACAGGTATTTATACTCTAATGATTTCTTAGTATAAGGCTATTTTTTAGATTTATTTTATATAATATCAAATTTAAATGCTTAATAAACATAGTTTGTATATTTTTTATTTTGACATTTTGGTGCATTTTTTATTGTATCCTCGGTTTAGTTATTCCGAGCATAATCAAAAAGTAACTTGGCGTCCGAGAAAATTTTTATTATTGTTACCTAGAAGCTACTATATTGATGTTAAGTAAAAATAACCAAATAGAAATTTGTCGTAATTAAGCAAATTAAAAAGATTGAACCGGCCTGCTTTAATCTACCTTCTGAGTTTAATGAATGGTATGTATCTTTAGTTATTTTAACAATTTGTGTAGAGAACGTTTAAAACATTTATTTACACAATTTTTTAAATTTTACACCTATATTATATATACTATAGACATCATTATACCTGGCACCTATACTATATTATAATGGCCCCACAGATAAAAATCTAAACGTGTGAAATCTGGTGATCTGAGGGGCCAGTATACAGGTCCGTATCTACCAATCCATCGGTTGAGAAATTTTCTGTGCAAAACTCTGTTACAACACGCCCGTAGTGTGCAGGAGACCCATCTTGCAAATACCACATGTTTTGACGTACAATTAAGGGAACATTTTCAAGCAATGCTGGTAAATCTTCATCCAAGAATTGTTTGTACACTTCGGAGTTTAAGTGCCCATTAAAAATGTGGAGTCCAATGAGTCTGTCTCCCATAATCCGGGCCCAAACATTTACAGTGAAGCGATGTTGAAATCCGGTAATAGTAATTTCAAGAGTATTTTCGTCTGACCAAACGTGTTCATTGTGATTATTGTTCACTCCATCCCGAGAAAAATTTGCCTGATCACAAAAGAATGTAACAGGAATGTTATCATCATGTGTGATCATCCATTCACAAAACCAAACTCTTGGAGCCAAATCGCCGGGAAGAAGGTGCTGAACGGGTTGAAGGTGATACGGATGCATTCCATTTTCTCGAAGAATTTTCGAAATCATGCTTCTCCCAGTGGCTGCTTTTATTCGTCTAATGCTCGTTCGGCTATCGATTTCAACTAACCTCAGCACCTCTCTGCAAACGCATGTCGTAGAGGCTCTCAATCACTTCGATGTGTAAGAAAACTTCCTGTTTCTCGAAGGCAGTGAAAAGTCCGGGCTATCGTTTTGTCAGTAGGAGCACGACGTTTGGAAAACGATTTTTCTACTCTACTGCTGCTACATGACAATTACCGTTAAACAAGCCGTACAGGAATACCTTATCACTGCATTCCTCATTTGAAAATTGATAAGGCATGATTTAGTTGTAATTAAATTAATTCTAATTGTTACAAGGCAGATGATAGATTGCATTACAAAAAAATAAGAGATGTTCTAGATGCCAATAAAGTTGCTAGGCATACTTACAGTCTGGAGGAAGAAAAGAAATTCCGTGTTGTACTAAAACACCTACATCACTCAACAGAAAATGAAATCATTAAGACTGCTTTGGCTGAAGTACTTAACATAATGAATGTTATGAATAGAGAAACAAAAGATAAAAAAACCTATTTTTTATTGACATCAAACGCAAAGAAAATAATAAAGAAATTTTTAAGATGGCAAGCATTGAAAATAGTGATTTTCGAAGAACCGATCAAAAAAGAGCAGATACCACAGTGTAAAAACTGTCAATGCTACGGCCATACACGCAACAGATGTACCAGACCAGCACGCTGTATCAAGTGTGTCGAACTACATGATTACCGTACCTGTCCTAAAAATCGTAATGACGGCAAACCACCTAAGTGTGTGCTGTGTCAAGGTCAACACCCTGCCAACTACAAAGAATGCAGGGTACCCCTTGAAATTAAACAGAAGATACCCAAATTCAGCAAACTCAAGTTATGCCTCAAGACTTCAAATTCAGCAACAGCAGAAGCAACAGCAGCCACAGCAACAAAGACAGCAAAATCGCCACCAACAACTAAATCAACAAAAACAACAACATAATCAAATAAGTCAATAAGATAATCATTGGACCCCCTATACCAAAGACAGCAACAACTATCCCAACCACCACTTCAAGAGCAATCGCAACCACAAAGTCATGATCTCACATCCATAATATTTGCACTACAACAAACTATATTAGCACAACCACAGACCATAAATGATCTATCAGCACAAATCAGACTTCTCAGAGAAGAACTAAAAAAATAAAAATGGTTCCAATATATAAAATAGCAGAGTGGAACGCCAATGGACTTCTAAATCACAAACATGAGGTAGAAACCTTCCTCACAGACAAATGAAATTGACATGCTACTCATCTCGGAAGCACACTTTACCAGTAGAACCTACTTTAAAATACAAAACTATCAGGTATACTGTACAAATCATCCTGATGCTGGCAATCATGCTAGAGGAAGTACAGCCATATTAATAAAGCAACATATTAAACATCACATTTTACCTTCCTTTCAAAAGAAGTTCCTTCAAGCAACATCCATAGAGATAGAAGACTGGAATGGTCCTCTAGTCATATCAGTAACATATTGTCCTCCTAACTATGCTACAAGTAAACAGAGTTTCATTGATTACTTTAAAACACTGGGCAACAGATTTCTATCAGGAGGAGATTTCAATGCCAAGCACACCCTATGGGGTTCCAGAATCTCACCACCTGGCAGGGGAAGAATGCTGTACCAAGCAGTCCAAGAATTGCAGCTGGGTCATCTATCAACCTATGAACCAACCTATTGGCCCAGTGACCAAACAAAAATACCTGATCTTTTGGATTTCTACATAACCAAAGGAGTAGTCCGAACTACCTCAAACTTGCATCCTGTCTTGACCTATCCTCGGATCATACACCAATTATAGCAATCATGAGTAGTACAATTCTGGAACGCGAAACAGATCCAAGATTACACAACAAAAAAACAGACTGGACTCACTACAAAAATCTCATTCAAAATAGCCTAGACTTAAACATTTCACTCCAAACCGAACAAGACCTTGACCTAGCTATATATAACTTTACGAAAATAATCCAAGAAGCTGCTATCGAAGCAACACGAACAACTATCATCAAAAGAAAACAAGAAAGATGTCCT
>JARFJB010001902.1:0-75000 GCA_036346205.1 Vesta saturnalis | reverse complement strand
TATTAGAAATTGGGTATAATTAAGAATTAAACATTACATAAAAATTGATGAATTTAAAAGTAATAAATATTTCAGCGGGTAGCTAAAAGTTAATTAAGCCATATACTAAAAGACCGGTGTTTAAATACGTACCATAAAGCCAAAATTTAAAAAAAAAGATGTCGAAAAATTGTGACGTCACAATTTACTACCATTTTATCTCCAATTAGTGCAGCTATTATCTGAAAGATGTCGCAACAATCACACCTTATATATGATATATTGCGAACGTAATTTTAAAAAAAGGATTTGAGAATTATTTATTTTTTATTACACTTTCATCATACCCACAAACCAGTCACATTTATAGACGTTCTACGTTGATGCAATTTAGTTGAACCGTTAAAGAAAATTCTCTTACAAACACTAGATGGAGCTGCAACACGGTCGCTTATTGTCGGAAATCAATCGAATTGCCGACACAAACAGGTGGCTGGTTAAAATAACCAAACATTACCGGCATTCCGTGTTTCACGTGTTTTTTTAAGTTTGTGTTTTTGATAATTCCTTATTGTTATTTAGTATCGCGCAAGTTTTAGTATCTATCGATAGTTTTATAAGTTAGTTCTCGTTATTTGTATATTAGTGTGTGCATAATTTAGTTTGTTTAGTGTAATTATAGATTAGTTACTAGATCACTTTTTATTTTAATATTCATCTTTTGGTGAGTAAAATTTCATGATAGTAATGTCATTTACAAGTGTCTTTCAGTATTTTGTTTAAGTATAATATGGGACCTATAAAATGCTGTGTACCTGGTTGCACCAATCTCACTGCAACGAGACATAGATTTCCAAATTTTAAGAAGGATTGGGCAAGATATCAACTTTGGTTAACTGCTGTAGGAAATCCATCACTTTTGGAAATGAACCCAGAAGATGTGTATGTCGTAAAAAGAGTGTGCCAATATCATTTCGAAAGTAAATATTTTTGAACTACTTCACACCGTCTACATTTAAATGCAGTACCTAACTTGCATCTGCTAGATTTGCAACTAACTAATCCAGGCAGAGACAACCTATCTGAACCAGGTAAGGTATTTTTGAATGTATATATTTTTTCTTATATTTATGCACTAGATGCTACCATCGTACCAAATGTGCAACCTTCATGTAGTACTAGTACTCAAAATACTTCATTTGGCAGTGTAGAAATTGGAAGTTCTTTTGTGAGTAAGTTATTTACCTACTACATTATAGTGCATACATCTTATAACCCGTTTTTTTTTAGAAACAATCACTCCCAAAGAAGTTTTGAAAGCTTCTGACATAAATATTCGGAAGAACATGACTCCGAAAAAACGTCATCTTTATGGCCATGTAAAGAAAATGTACAAAAAAATTCAACAATTGAACTGTGCAAAGAAAAATATTAGAACAAGACTAACTTACGCAACACAATTTGCAGCACAGGATAGTTTTAAAAAACATTTAGCAGCATTAGATACAGTAGCATCTGAATTTATTACATGCCAGATTCGAGAAGCTGGCAAAAGTAGTAAACAAAGAAGGTTTACTGATGCTGACAAAATTTTAGCTTTATCATTGTACCATCAAGGCCCAAAGTTATATCGCTTTTTCTCTAAATTGTTTATATTGCTAAGTAAGGGCACATTAACTCGTTTTTTAAGGCAAATTAATTTTGAAGCTGGCATCAACATTCATATATTTGAAGGTCTTCAAAAAGCTGTTGAGCACCTAGACGAAAGTGGTAAATTCGTACCGTTAATTTTTGTAGAGATGTCAATTAGTGAAGGAATTATATTCCACAAAAGGCTTGGGTATATGGAAGGTTTCCAAGACATGGGCAATGAGCAACGAATGTGTGAGCTAGCTGACCATGTTTTAATGTTTATCATAAGAGGGATAAAGAAGAACTTTAAATATCCCATTTGTTACATGTTTTCTGGAAGAGGTGGAGTTCCCCAATTAATGAGCTTATTGAAGCAAATTGTGTCATCACTAATTGACATTGGTTTAAAACCAATTACAACAATTTGCGATCAGTCGAGTACTAATGTGAAAGTCATTAATTCTTTAATCAGTGATACACAGGCTAATTATCTAAGAAAAAATGAGACTACCATAAATGATTATTTTGAGATAAAAGATTTTACTATATTTCCAATTTATGATCCTCCTCATTTGCTTAAGGGAATAAGAAACAATTTCTTAAATAAATCGGTAAAGTATGGTGATGGAAAAACAGCTCATTGGGCTCATATAAAGCATTTGTATGAGTTGGATAATGGCCCGAATCTTATTTCTAGGTTGAGGTGCATGCTCCATCTAACAGATCAGCACATTAAGATTAAAAAAATGAAAGTCAAACGTGCTGCACAAATATTTAGTCAAAGATTATCATCCACCATGCAACTTGTTGCAAATGCAGGTAAATATAAACACTGATTGATATGTGTTTAATAGTTTGTAAATTATAGCTGGACCAAGTGACGTTTTCAAAGGGGCTGCTGAAAATGCAGAATTTCTGTATTTTATTGACAGATTATTCGATTCCGTTAATGGCAGTAAAAAGTGTCCACGACAGGGGAAAACATTAAGATGTGGAATTTTGTGTCATAGTGAGCATGAGAAATTTTGGACAACAGAAGCTCTACCCTTTTTACAGTCTATGGAATTCCAAATATTAAAAACCTCGGATAGGAAAATACCACCTGCCATTAAAAATTGGATTTTTACCATAAAAAACATTAGAAATATCTGGAATATTTTGAAGAATAATGGATTTCAATATTTATTGGGAAGGAATTTAAATCAAGACCCCCTAGAAAATATGTTTGGGCAAATCAGATTTCATGGTGCAGGTAACAGAAACTTAACAGCTGCAATGTTCATGGGTGCATTTAAATCACTATTGATAAATCAGTCACTGAATTTTTATAATCGAACATTTAATTGTGAAGATGATAAGAGTAATTATCTGATTTTAAGTTTAAACAAATTATTAGTTAAGGACAGTGGTGTATTGGCAGAACCAGAAGTGTTGGCACAACCACTTCTGCCTGTACCTCCTACTATGTGTACTCAAATGCCTGCTACTCCTCAACTTCTTGAAGAACTGTGTTCACTAAGCAATAATTATGTTGCTGGATTTATTATCAAAAAAATTTAAAAAAAAGTTACACACAATTGCTGCAGACAATTATTGTTTTGCAATACTATAACCCCTGAAAATAGACTAATTTATGCGAGGGAATATGGTGGTGCTTGGAGTTACCGTCTGTGCTATCCCACTCAAAATTTTGGTGAATGTTTTAGGGATATTAATAAAACAATTAAAGATGTTTTGAAACAGTCCCCCCACATAATAAACTTAAAAAGTGTTCTTACTGAAGAAATCAACAAGAAAGTGAATTTTAATTGGTTTCTATGTGCTTGTTCTAAACAATTAATACCAGACATAATAAAAATATGTGTACGGACTTTAGTGCATGCATATTGCAGTAACATAAACAACATTATTGGAGACAATGACTCCAGAGCTATAAAATCTAATGATATTATAAAAAATCATACTTTAGAAATTTATTTGAAGAAAAAAAAGAGATCAAATAACTGATTTTAAACTGTTTATTTAGTGTATGTTATTTTCTTTTCTAGTAAATTTTTGGACATGTAAAAATGCAAATACACTTTGAAAGTTTGAAAATTGAATATTGTAGGATTTTTCATTAAGGAATGGTAAACAGGTGATTACTAGGTGGCATTTGGTTTTAATATTTATTATGTTTCAGGTCGATCCTGCAATATTCAATTTTCAAACTTAACCCAACTTCGGCTTTGATTTTTACCTTAATTATATTACATATTAATAAGATTTTTTAACAACTAAGACTTAGGTCAGAGCTAACGGAAGTTGCCGAATTACTTGCTTCTTTACCTTCAGCATCGACAAGTATTTATTACTTCTACTTGTTTGTTTGTGATTTAAATTCTTCAGGGTACGTCTGGCGTTGCCGACAGTTGACATAGGGGGCCTTCAGCCCTCTTGTCTTCTTGTTGTGGTAGAAGATTAGGCTACAAGTTGTTACCCTTTTAATTAATTTGCTATTTTTCAACTTTGTTACTAATTCAATTTTGTAAGTATTAATCTTTATAAATTTTTGTTTATTGTTATCAACTGTTTATTTTAGGGCTGGTACAGTGCCTTTTAGATTAGTTTAACCTATTTATTTAAGTAAGTATTCTTATTGTTGTTAACTCTATTCTAAGTTTACATTAGTTCTAGAAGCCTGATGATGACAATTTATATTGTCAATTTTAAATGATGAATTCAACTAAATCTTAGGATTATTCCAATGTAAGCTTAAGTTTGGTTAACCACTCATTGTAATAACTGTATGATTCATGTTACCATGGTTAGTGGTTTTAGATATAAGCTTATATTGCAATAACTGCAATGAGTAGTTAAGTTATTACGATATGCTACTGATTTACTTTTAAAATTACCGTCAAATAGTTTGTCTTACAAACATGAGATGGCAGGGTATATAGTCCAAACGTTTTACACTGCCGTTAACGGTCTATAAATGTGACTGGTTTGTGATCATACCATTTGTAATTGAAACATGTAATTAGTGAGATATTACCAACAGTATCACTGTTATTTTAAATAAATTTTAAATTTACAATTCTTATTGACATGTGGATTTCTTCTTTTTTAATATCAGACATGAGTAAATCACACATTTCGTAGCTTCTGCATGAACAGTATCATTGACTTTATTTTGTGTTAAAGCCATCATAAATTGCGACAACCTGACAAATGAAATAACTGTCACTAATATGTCAAAACTATCCTACATCAGTATCTTTAAACAAGACCTTGAACGAAAAATCTAGCTTCATAACCATTATTTATCGCCTTCAAAAACACATGCAGCTTGTAAAAAGATGCCCGATCCACTCCCTTTTTGAGTCTCCTCAGCATTACTTGTAATTTTGAATAGTTGCGAACACCATAAAGTAAACAATTTATACCCATTAAGAGTGTCAGAAAATATCAAAAACAAATAATTACAATTGCAATCAATGTTACCCTTTATTATTATAATTCTGCTTTTTTGGACAGTTTTTGAATTTCCCATGGAATGCTTTCTTCAAACTGATCCATTTTTTCATTTCGAAAACAACTTATCCAACGTAAACAACAAATGTTAACCAAACTCCATATCAAGGAGTGACGACTTGGCGTCATTGCATAGGCTACTTTCCCAAATGATACATATTCAAAATTAAAATGCTGATTTGAAGTATGAATTTCAGTTCTATTTCTCGAATTGATGATGATGAATTGAAGGTATTAGGAGAATTAAGTACTAAAATATTACGTACAGTTCACAATTATGAATAAATTTTGTTTATAACCAGCGTTTTACACCCATGTTTTTAAGCCCGTTTCAAAAAATGGCTGCGAATATCACAAGCACTAGGTACTTACTTCTTTCCAAAACAATAAAATCTTACCTTGTTTTTGTTATATCAGAAATCAATTAAAACACACGTAAATAAGTTTTATTTTTTCATCAAAATTACGTCATTTGCTGGATGAAAACTCAATCGTCAGATACACGTACAGTTTGTAAAGTACCTGCTTAGTGCTTACAGCGCAGAATGCTTCTGAAATTTACGAACGCCGCAATTCATTTTTTGTGGTTGCATTATCTTATAAAAGCTATACGCGATCAGTGATAAGACTGATAAGCGTATAAAAGATCATATTACATGACCAGGGTAAAAGTAAATACAATACAAGTATAGTAGCCGTTGATGTCAGTTTCTATGGAAATAAGGGCTATTATAAAAAGAACTAAAACGTATAATCAAAAATGCATTACAAGTTGCACTTGATAAGTATGCAAAGAAATTAAACATATTTATTTAATTTAGTGATAACAATGTGCATTCACAACCGTTTTAAGAGTCCTCTTTTCACAAAAAGCTCAACCACGAAAAGTACTGAATCAGTAACAAACTTTAGTTCAATTTATAGCGACACCTCTTGTGGGAGTAGAACAAAATAATCCATATTAACTGCACCGCCATCTCATATAAAATCTTACTAAACACATTTTGCATTGTCACTCTTAAAGTGTTCTTTTATTGAATTTCTTTTTAATTGTTTCGTTGTAGATATCTATAATTTAAAAATATTCTTGTGTTATGAATATGAAGAATGAAAAGCACGTGGTTGGCAAGTGTTTAAGCTCGCTGGTATATTAGGAGAACAGAAATTCAAAGAGCCTAAAGTGTGTAGGTTATCCTTGTTTTACACAGTATTAGAAAAACAATATGAAAATTAGCTTATATACTAACTCTTAACTGGTGAGCATATTTTCAACGACACATCTGGTGAGCAAGGGTCAAAATGACCCTGTCATTTTAAAAATTCACATACAAAAATATGCTAGGATTTTTTCGAAATTCGCATTACTATTTCTAAGTTCCTTATGTCTTTCATCATAATATCCAAGTAATATTTCAAAAAATATACTGTTGTTCCTCAAATAAGCAAAAATGAAAATTTTGGGTTTTTTATACATAGTTTATTGTTTGGTAAAAAATATCCTTCTGCTTGTAAGAATAATAAAAACACAAGATCTGTTTCTCATAGAAACTAATGACAAAAAAACCAAATTCGTTCACAGAAAAAAACGTGCTACGGTTTCAAAAGATAAAAATTATATTGTAGTGCATACATTTATTGGCAGTTTTTACAGACGTGCCCACTGCAGTCTCCACAAATCGTTTTTTCACACACTAAACATAAAAATGAAGTTTTCTTGTCCTTTGAATATGGACACAAAGAACATCTTACCCTTTTATTCAGTTTTGTTTCTTGGGTTGAGTTTTTTTATTATTTTTTTTTTTTTTATGATTGTGGACCTGAACAGGCTAAATAAGGCCTATTGTGCTAAAGCACTCAGGAACACTTAGGAGGATGGATAGAGGGATAATGAATTGCCAATAGATGCCTATGAACAGCTACCTTAAATTTTCTCATATCATAAGTGAGAGGAAAACAGGAACTAGGGAGATCATTCCAGAGTTTAGAAGCCGTGTAGAAAAATGTGGATTGCGCCCGATCGGTACGACAAGTGGAGATTTGTACTGCATACTGATGATGTGAATGAGTTGTGTTCGATGGGAATCTAGGTTACTCGAATGATGGTATTCTTCAACTGTCTTTGCAGTTTGGGATTCCAGTGGCGTTGGGTTGTTTTATGATAACATCTATAAAACTAAAGTAATATTGGTTTGATATGTCATAATCAAATTAATTGATACTCATATAATTTTATTTCAACTTTGATGTGTTTTATAAATTCGTTTTAATTTTACTTTTTGTCTTTGCACATATGTTAAGTTCAGACGATGATTTTAGAATAAATCGAAACGTTAACTCTAATTTAATAATTGCTTTTATTTTCAAGTTTATTGTATTCATTAGATTTAATGGAAAGTCCCTTTCTACTTATATTAAAATAAAATATGGACATAATATTTTACAAATATCAAGACAAATTGAGAAACAAATATATAAACTACGTCGATGTAAATTGGATATAAAATTTTTGAATTCTTGTTTAGAAAATGACATAATTCCAAATTTTCTCAACTTTAAGTTATCAAGCCAATTTCTAAATAATTCTAACATAAGAAAGAAAACACAAAAAGAATTATTGAGATATGAAATTGACAGACATACACGTAGATTAATCTATCTGAAGAGAGAAAATTTATCAAAAATATTAATTTTTAAAGAAATAGTTTCCTTTACAGAATATTTATGGATTTCTTCTAAATGGAATAAATTAATAAATAAACGTTTAGATAAAATAACTAAAACACATACTAAAAAACTAAATCATTTATTAAATTCTACTAACAGATCGTCATATTTATCTCCTGATAAAGTAATTTTCAATCATTCTTCCTATGTACTCAATCAAACTGAAAAAAAGAATACTTTCAAGAGGTCTTAATTTTGCATTATCTCCAAAAAATATTAAAATTATGGATATAGCTGTACCTATGGAACAAACAGCACGTATACTTTCAAATTATAATAAAATAAATCCAGATGCATGTTTCAAACCTCCTTGTAGAATAACTTGGGATGGAATAATAACAAGACTTAAAGATATTGCTCTAAATTCATTAAACTATTTTTGACCACCTCCATCAAATTTAACTAAAGAAGAATATACTATATTACGTAAATTACAAGCATACAAAAATCTAGTCTTTATTAATCCTGATAAAGGTAATGGAGTAGTTATTTTAAACCATTATGACTACATAGGAAAATTAAAACTAATTATTTCTGACAATACAAAATTTATTAATGTACCTTTTGTAAATATGTTTAAATTTATGTTATCTTTTGAAGATGATTTCAAACGAAGACTTAAAGCAGTTTCTGTTAAAATTTTCAAAGAAACCGCTCCAACTGGATCACAACCTGGACGATTATATGGTCTTGGAAAAGTACACAAACCTGGTCTGCCTTTACGACCAATTCTTAGTTCAATTAATACAACTTCTTATCTTCTTGCTAAATACTTAGTTCCTCATCTTCAAAAACTAACTGAAAGTGAACTTGTAATTAAGAATTCTTTTTCATTTGCTAAAGAAATTGTTTCTAAAGATGAATTTAAAAATGGTTTTATGGTTAGTTTTGATATAGAAAGCCTTTTTACTAACGTTCCATTAGATGAAACCATTAATATTATTACAAATTCATTTTATTCTGATACAACTTTTTCATTTTTGACCTTAAAAAATCAAAATTTATTGAATTGTTGAATTTAGCAACTAAAGAATGCTTATTTATTTTTGATAAACATTTATATAAACAGACAGATGGAGTTGCAATGGGGAATCCTTTAGGACCTGTTTTTGCGAACATATTTTTAACATATCATGAAATGAAATGGTTAACCAATTGTCCTGATACCTTTAAGCCTTTAATATACAGAAGATATGTAGATGACATTTTTATAATTTTTAAAAATATTAATGATGTATAACCTTTTCTAGATTATCTTAATAACAAACATCCTTCTATGAAATTCAACAGTGAAATTGAAATGAATGGTATTTTACCTTATTTAGGAATTAATATAATTCGAACACCATCTGGCTTTTCAACTTCAATTTATAGAAAACCAACTTTTACTGGTTTGTATATTAACTCGGACAGTTTTCTTCCTAATAAATACAAACTAGGCTTAATTAATATCCTTTTACACAGAGCCTATATGCTTTGCTCAAATTATGATTTATTAAACATGGAGATTGAATTTTTGAAATCTATATTGACAAAAAACTGCTACTTAATGAATTTTATAGAGAGATGTATAAATCGCTTTTTCAGAAATATATTTGAATCTTCTAACAATAACAATGACCACATATTTTATACATTCGTCGTAATATTCAACGAATAATTAAAAAAGCCTTTCCTCTTTTAGAAATTAAATTTGCTTTTACTACTTTGGAGAGAATTGGATCACATTTCTTTGTCAAGGATATGATTCCTAATGATCTTGCATCGAACATTATTTATCAATTTAAATGTAATAGCTGCTCAGCTACGTACATCGGGAAAACCCGATCATTTCAATGTCCGATGCTGTGAACATTTAGGTATCACCCCTCGATTGGGAAAACGATCTAAATCAATTCCACATTCAGCTATTTTTCAACATAAAATTGAAAATGATCATAACATTGACCATAAAGATTTTTCTATTATTGGAAAGGCAAATTCTAATTCAGAACTAGCCATTAAAGAAGCTCTTCATATATTTTTGTCAAAACCGACATTAAATATACAACAAGACATGACTTGCTTGGAATTACTTAGATAATATAATTTTTCTAAAAGTGACAATCAAGCTATGTCATTGTTGTCATATAATTTTATTTCAACTTTGATGTGTTTTATAAATTCGTTTTAATTTTACTTTTTGTCTTTTGCACATATGTTAAGTTCAGACGATGATTTTAGAATAAATCGAAACGTTAACTCTAATTTAATAATTGCTTTTATTTTCAAGTTTATCGTATTCATTAGATTTAATGGAAAGTCCCTTTCTACTCAATTAATACAAACTAAAAGTTGGGAAGGAACGAGGATATATCACAAATTGCTAATACCATTATCGACTAATTACATTTTTAATAATTTTAAACTAGAAAGTATGTACTGTATTTGGAATCACACTTTAATAGAATTTAATGTGCTGTTAAGTGTTAATGATATAATTAGGGGAGAAATATGCGAACAACGCTAATGGCACAGAAAAATTATACATTTATAAATATAAGGATAGCCTAAATTATGATTATTGTCATATATCGGTATATCCTAAGATGTACTTATGCTGCAGTATTGTGTTTAATAGCAATGAAAAATCTGGAACTGTGGCAGGATCGTACCACACAAAATTAAACAATACTGAACACGTTTCTATAGCTACGCTATCATCATCAGCGGTCGATAAAGGCGAACATAAGAAAATTTCTCACATACATACCATCAGCGAGTAACGCTTCGTTGCTTATGTGGTGAAAGTGAAAGTTGTGAGATTTTAATGAGTTCTGAGCAGCCTAAAGGTCCCTGATCATCATTATTCATTAGAATTTGTTTGTTTTTGAAGATCTCTAAATTTTCGTAACAATCAAGTTCGTGTTTATTACTAACATGTTTGAATAAAGATACCTTATCTACAACATGATTTTTATCAAACATATGTAGGAGTAGTACTCCGGCATCAGCCGCCATCTTGGATTTTCTGGGGAAAACCCACCTTTCACTTTTTTATACGCCTACCTGGGGGACCGTATTTTCCACCCCTATGGTTTCGTTTCGGAGGCCTTTTTCAACCCCTAATTATTTTTGTTTTTACACACCCACGTGTGAGACCGTATTTTCCTCAATCAACGCATTTTCATAACATAAGAATATTTTTAAATTATAGATATCTACAACGAAACAATTAAAAAGAAATTCAATAAAAGAACATTTTAAGAGAGACAATGCAAAATGTGTTTAGTAAGATTTTATATCAGATGGCGGTGCAGTTAATAAGGATTATTTTGTTCTACTCCCACAACAGGTGTCACTATGAATTGAACTAAAGTTTGTTACTAAATTCAGTACTTTTCGTAGTTGAGCTTTTTGTGAAAAGAGGACTCTTAAAACGGTTGTGAATGCACATTGTTATCACTAAATTAAATAAACATGTTAAATTTCTTTTCTTTGCATACGTATCATGAAGTGCAGCTTGTAATGCATTTTTGATTATACATTTTAGTTCTTTTTATAATAGCCCTTATTTCCATAGAAACTGACATCAATGGCTACTATACTTTTATTGCATTTACTTTTACCCGGGTCATGTAATATGATCGTTTATACACTTATCAGTCTTATCACTGATCGCGTATAACTTTTATAAGATAATGCAACCACAAAAAATGAATTGCGGCGTTCGTAAATTTCAGAAGCATTTGCGCTGTAAGTACTAAGTAGGTACTTTACAAACTGTACGCGTATCTGACGATTGAGTTTTCGTTCAGTGAATGACTTAACTTTGATGAAAAAATAAAACTTATTTACGTGTGTTTTAACTGATTTCTGATATAACAAAAACAAGGCAAGATTTTATTGTTTTGGAAAGAAGTAAGTACCTAGTGCTTGTGATATTCGCAGCCATTTTTTGAGACGGACTTAAAAACATGGGTGTAAAACGGCGAAGCGGGTCAAGAATACTCAAACGCAATAAAGCTTCAAAAAGTGCTCAAAAGCGGTGGTCGATGATGGATTCAAACTGCCAAACTCTATACACGCCTACTGATGTAGGATAGTTTTGACATATTAGTGACAGTTATTTCATTTGTCAAGTTGTCGCAATTTATGATGACTTTAACACAAAATAAAGTCAATGATACTGTTCATGCAGAAGCTACGAAATGTGTGATTTACTCATGCCTGATATTAAAAAAGAAGAAATCCACATGTCAATTAATAAGAATTGTAAATTTAAAATTTATTTAAAATAACAGTGATACTGTTGGTAATATCTCACTAATTACATGTTTCAATTACAAATGGTATGATGCAAGTGTAATAAAAAATAAATAATTCTCAAATCCCTTTTTTAAAATAACGTTCGCAATATATCATATATAAGGTGTGATTGTTGTGACATCTTTCAGATAATAGCTGCACTAATGGGAAATAAAATGGTAGTAAATTGTGACGTCACAATTTTTCTACACATTTTTTTAAATTTTGGCTTTATGGTACGTATTTAAACACCGGTCTTTTAGTATATGGTTTAATTAACTTTTAACTACCCGCTGCAATATTTATTATTTTTAAATTCATCAATTTTTATGTAATTTTTAATTCTTAATTATACCCAATTTGTAATAATAATTTTATAGTAATTTTGTTTCAACCACTAGAAGACGACCTGAACTATCACTGTGGGTCCTTCCTCACCCGCAGTTTTACAAGATTTTGCTAAAAATTACATAAAAATATGTATATAGTACCGCCATCTGGTGTATTAGAAATATGAATTACACCTCTACATTTGTAAAATCTCTTTTGTAAAGTTAAGTTAGAAAGTAACTAACCATAAGTTTTGCTATTGTTCCATAGAGGACTCTGTATGAAGCATTTAATTTACATAAGAAGATCTATTATACTACTTGATAGAATTAATTAACTGGTTTTATTTCCTGTTCTCCTCATCGAAAAAGCAGCATCGATGAAAACGAGTCGAGCTAGTTTGATTTCTGTGTTAGTATGTTTTTTTTTTGGTAAAATGCAAAAAAAAATTTAACCTCAAAATACATATTTATTAAGATCAATTATTTTTTACGAATTGTATTTATTTCTATTAAAAGTAAAACATTGAAAATCAAAATACAACTAATCAATTTTTAAACCTTTTAAACTCAATTGTACAATATACCTTGTTTTTAATTAATTTATTATTGAAAATTAGTTTCCTTTTACAGTAAAGTTTATTAATCTTTCATTGATGTGTATAATCGAGCTTACGCTTTTAAGGTCAATTTATGAGATACACAATGATACAAATAGAAAACGTAAGTAAAATGGTTTCTGCCAGAATGTAGAACTTGAATTGGTGTGCATATAAAGCGTTTTACTCCAAAACTTTAACCTTACTCAATTAGACAACTTGTGTCACGGAAGGTATGAAAATCATTTGAAACAACTACCAAATGTATACAAGTATTTTGAAAAACTGCCACATCGATGTAAATTATAATGCGCACATTATGTAAGTAAATGTTGCACCATATTGCAACAGTTGTTTTCTGTCACAACCACTTAAGAGCACATGAATAGTCCGGGCAAAATGTATAATAAATTAAAAAATAGGTACATAGGTTTTTAAAAAAAGTTGATTATATAGCATCTAAATCAGGGATTCCCAAAGTGGTTGATATCGACCCCTTGACGTCTAAATCGGTTTCCATGGGGTCGACAAGGACTAAGAATCGACCCCTATTAATTAACACAAGTTTGTATTTGAAACTTTCAAGATACTGTATTAGTTGTGTAACGTGATCAACTTGTTATAAGAATGACTAATATTTTAGTAGGAAGTATTATTGTTGTACTTATTTTACGCTTTATGGTACGTATTTAAACACCGGCCTTCTAGTATATGGTTTAATTAACTTTTAGCTACCCGCTGAAATATTTATTATTTCTAAATTCAACAATTTTTATGTAATGTTTAATTCTTAATTACACCCAATTTGCAATAATAATTTTATAGTAATTTATTTCAATCACTAGAAGACGACCAGAACCACAAACCAGTCACATTTATAGACCGTTAATGGCAGTGTTAAACGTTTGGACCACAAATTATTAATCACTTCAGATGGTCATCCTCCATACTTTGACAGCGAAAGTTTTTTTGCGCGCCATTTTTAAAATCCGTTTCCAAGATTGTTATAATTTCATGGTACCCTTTGCATCAACCCTCCTGGTTTTTTAAATGTGACTTAAATTCTCATTTAAAATTGATGTACAACAATGCAATGGGCATTATTAATGCTACGTTCATTGTTTAATGGTGAATAGTTACAATAAGTAGTCATACTTAATAAATAAATACAAAGGTTTGATTTACATAAAACAATTTATTATAAATACAATTATTACCTAAATTGCCTTTTTTTTTATACTTGCTTATAGCATTAATTTTAAATTTAGCATTGCCTTTATAAATACGATTATCTCTACCCAACAATTTTTTATTTACATCTTTACACCAAGAATGTACTGAAATTCTAATAGTCATCCGAATAATTGATGTAATTACATATGTACAATGTTCAGAGCAACTAATAAAATTAAAATCTACACGAGACATAATTGTCTCGTGTATAGTTTTTAAAAGGTTTTTTGCGAATGCATGATCCTTTAAAATATTATTAACGATCTTGCACATTGATACAAAAGAATGTATTAAATTTTGTGAAGGGTAACAAAGTCTTTTGTCATACCCTCCTCCATATTCCTTGGCCACAATTAATAAATTTAAAGGATCATTTTGGTTTGAACATAAATAATCATTACATTGAATACATGATCCGATTACCTTTTTAATTTTCTTTAAAACAAAACCAGTCACGTAACTGTTAGACAAAGAACCCAATTGCTTTGGTAAGTTGTCAATAGATGCAGTTACATTTGTATCATTTTGCGGTACATACAAGTATTGAAATGATGCACTAGAAGAACGATCTTCAGATGTTATAAATTGCTTAATATTAGAAAGTAATAACGTACATTTATCATTGTCACAATTAAATGATGATTTGTGCATATTGAACATGTTATTAATGACTTAAAACTAGATATAAATGATGGCACAGCAGGATTTATAAACCTTACACCATGGCTTCGAATTTGCCCAAAAAAATTTTCACATGGGTCTTGGTTTAAGTGTCGCCCTAAGAGGTAATCAAAACCTTCATTCTTCAGCACATTCCATATATTAATAATATTGTTTATAGTGAACATCCAATTATTTAAACTTGGAGGAGTGGTTTTGTCTCTCTGGTTCACGGTCACATATTCAATGGTTCGTAACAGTGGTAATGCAGTCTCATATCAAAAAGATAAATGTGGGCTCTGGTGAGATATACCGCATCTTAATTCTTTCCCACACACAGATTTCTTATGACTTCCGTTGACAGAATCAAAGAGCTTGTCAAAGAATAGCAGGAATTCAGCAGCGTCAGTTGGTGAACCAGTCCCTAAGCGGTTACCAGTATCTGTAGGTAAACATATTTAATGATAACACAATTTACATAGAGTAATATGTATAACAAACCTAATGAACTTGCAAGTCGCAAAACAGCTGCAAACCGTTGACTGAATATCTGGCAAGCATTCCGTACTTTCATTTTACGTATCTTGCCGTCATATATGTATTCGTCAGTAATGTGAGGAAGCGCCCGCATCCCTGCCATTAAGTTGGGTGCATTATCACATTTGTACAATGCAATAATGTGCTCCCACTTTGCTACTTTTTTAATACCTTTTGATATGAAACCCACATTCTTATTTATGAAATTATTGCGAATTCCTTTCAACAAATGTGGGGGATCATACATAGGAAATACCTTAAAATTCTTAATGCTGAAATACCCTCCTGTATATTCTTCATTTCTTCATTTCATCATCTAACAAAGTCCGAATCAATCTTGTGTTTGATGATGATTGATCACAAATCGTTATAAGTGGTTTTAAACCAATGTCCAATAATTTTTCTATAGTTGTTAACAACAATACTCTTAGATGATTGTATTTGGCTCCTCCATTCCCAAACAATGCATAGCATATAGGTTGCTTATATTTAGTTTTAATGCCACGTAGCATGAAAACTAATGCATGATCTGCAAAATCTGCAGTCCGTTCATTACCACCCATATCCTGAAAGCCTTCAATATATCCTTTAGTTTCGATAAAATACACTGATTGCATTATTACCATTTCATCAAATGCTACTGCAACAAATTTATCAGCAGGATTCATATGTTCAGTAACTTTTTTAATGTTTTCGAATACATGTGGTAAAACTCCTGGTTGAAAACTGACTAAATGTAATAGTTTCTTTAAGGTCCCTCGAGATGGTAATACAAAAAGTTGTGATAAATATTTGTAACTTCTCGGACTTTGCTTTATAGATTGATAAAGCAACTATTTTTTCATCAATCGTAAATCAACGTGCTCTTGGCTTTCGCTTTGCTTCTCTTAGCTGACATCTGATAAAGTTAGCAGCAGCAATGTTTAAAAGTGGAAAGACTTTCTTCCATATTATTTGTAAGGGACCATTTTTGGGCATAGAATAGTCTTCTCCGAAAGTTTAATTTACTGTTCACTACTTTTTTATAGGTATTATTTAATAATTTTATTTGTTGATATAACTTTTTATTCCGTGGAGTTTGATCACGGGCCCTTTGTATACCTATGTTACGCAATAACAATCTTGGATCAGAACCTACAAAACCAAAATGTAGATACTTAGAAAAAAAGAAGTTATTTATATACCAATTCTAAATTCTTCTGAAGTATAAACAGTATTACAACTACGGCTTGTTGTGGGCTGTTAGTCTTCATGTATGACTGCACTTTCTCTCTGTACAGCTGCACCTGCTAATAATATTACTGTTCATATAGTGCATTTTTTTAAAATGAAGTCAGTTACTCGCATTTTCATAAGCCTAACTGCAATTACCACTTCCAAAATTTAAAATTTTTATAACTTGTTTTAATAATTTGAATGAATATGTAAATGGCTGAGAGTAAACACATAAAATGCAAATCATCTTACCAGTACAATCACGATTTTCTTGTTGATATCATATTGAGCAAGCAATATTTTCATGAGGTGACTCATGTTGTACCTCGGGTTGTATGTCCACTTCCAACTGTGAAACACAAACATCGGATGGATTGTCAGCAGCTAAACCTAGAATTGATAAACTTGCTATAAGTACCGGTCAATTTACTTTAATCTACTTTTGCATGTTGCTTTCCCTTTCTTTCAATAGAAAACAAATACTTTTATACATAATACACATTTATCCGGATTCAAAATGATTATGACAAATATATTTCATTCTATATACGTCAAGAGGATCCATGCTTTTTAACTCTGTGTTATTGAATATTTCAATCCACTTCCGAAATCTTGCCATGTCCTTTCGTGGATTTGGAAATCGATGCCTAACTGATATTCGATCCTTGCAACCTGTCACCACACATTTCACATAACCCATGATCCTAAACATAACAATTTTTATTGACTAATCATCTCAGTTAGATACACAATTTTAATGCAGTAATCTTTAGCGAAACATCGGATATGGTTTTATTCCAATGGCTGTAGTTGGTTTAAACCACATATGGGAAGGATCGGATCATACTCTACATATTTATATGTAATATTAGGACACATGAAAATCATAGATAAGCAAACCATGTTTGTCAAAAAATTACTGTACAATTAATATGAACAAACAACTTACCTTTTTTCACTTATCACAGAATATACGTAATGTTCAGAATATTTTAACACTAGTAACTATGTTAATAAAAAAAAAAATCTATCCTGAATCTACTAATTAGTTAAATAGCACTTAATCCTATTTAACAAATAAACACTAATGTAATACACTAAATTCAATTAAAATGTCCAATAAATAAAAACTTCAAACACAGAAAACGAATAAAAGGTGATATTGATATATAATTAAATTTGTGATTTAGATGGTTCATACAGCGCCACATCTTGTTTGTCAGCGAAAATATTAGCATCTACAAAACCTTATACTTACCCGTGCATTTAAGAAATCTATCTAAACCGTTACTTTATGGTTTGGACCGTTGACTGAACGAATGGGTTTGGACTATATACCCTGCCATCTCGTGTTTGTAAGACAAACTATTTGGCGGTAATTTTAAAAGTAAATCAGTAGCATATTGCAATAACTTAACTACTTATTGCAGTTATTACAATATAAGTTTATATCTAAAACCACTAACCATGGTAACATGAATCATAGTTATTACAATGAGTGGTTAACCAAATTTAAGCTTACATTGGAATAATCCTAAGATTTAGTTGAATTCATCATTTAAAATTGTAAACACAATGGTAATAAAACTCAAAACATTCCCCATGGAATGATATATTTAACAAATTTAAAGGAACATAAAAGTGATGGAACTTTTATACTTGTTACAGTATAGAAAGCGACATGTTTTGGCAATATAAATTGTCATCATCAGGCTTCTAGAACTAATGTAAACTTAGAATAGAGTTAACAACAATAAGAATACTTACTTAAATAAATAGGTTAAACTAATCTAAAAGGCACTGTACCAGCCCTAAAATAAACAGTTGATAACAATAAACAAAAATTTATAAAGACTAATACTTACAAAATTGAATTAGTAACAAAGTTGAAAAATAGCAAATTAATTAAAAGGGTAACAACTTATAGCCTAATCTTCTACCATAACAAGAAGACAAGAGGGCTGAAGGCCGCCTATGTCAACTGTCGGCAACGCCAGAAGTACCCTGAAGAATTTAAATCACAAACAAACAAGTAGAAGTAATGAAATTGAAATTGGAACTAACGTGTGGTCTATACCTCCCACCACGAATATACTTGTCGATGCTGAAGGCAAAGAAGCAAGTAATTCGGCAACTTCCGTTATTTCTGATCTGTCTTAATTATTAAAAAATCTTATTAATATGTAATATAATTAAGGTAAAAAGCAAAGCCGAAGCTGGGTTAAGTTTGAAAATTGAATATTGTAGGATCGACCTGAAACATAATAAATATTAAAACCAAATGCCACCTAGTCATCACCTGTTTACCATTCCTTAATGAAAAATCCTACAATATTCAATTTTCAAACTTTCAAAGTGTATTTGCATTTTTACATGTCCAAAAATTTACTAGAAAAGAAAATAAACAGTTTAAAATCAGTTATTTGATCTCTTTTTTTTCTTCAAATAAATTTCTAAAGCACGATTTTTTATAATATCATTAGATTTTATAGCTCTGGAGTCTTTGCCTCCAATAATGTTGTTTATGTTACTGCAATATGCATGAACTAAAGTCGGTACACATATTTTTATTATGTCTGGTATTAATTGTTTAGAACAAGCACATAGAAACCAATTAAAATTCACTTTCTTGTTGATTTCTTCAGTAAGAACACTTTTTAAGTTTATTATGTGGGGGGACTGTTTCAAAACATCTTTAATTGTTTTATTAATATCCGTAAAACATTCACTAAAATTTTGAGTGGGATAGCACAGACGGTAACTCCAAGCACCACCATATTCCCTCGCATAAATTAGTCTATTTCCAGGGGTTATAGTATTGCAAAACAATAATTGTCTGCAGCAATTGTGTGTAACTTTTTTTTAAATTTTTTTGATAATAAATCCAGCAGCATAATTATTGCTTAGTGAACACAGTTCGTCAAGAAGTTGAGGAGTAGCAGGCATTTGAGTACACATAGTAGGAGGTACAGGCAGAAGTGGTTGTGCCAACACTTCTGGTTCTGCCAATACACCACTATCCTTAACTAATAATTTGTTTATACTTAAAATCAGATAATTACTCTTATCATCTTCACAATTAAATGTTCGATTATAAAAATTCAGTGACTGATTTATCAATAGTGATTTAAATGCACCCATGAACATTGCAGCTGTTAAGTTTCTGTTACCTGCACCATGAAATCTGATTTGCCCAAACATATTTTCTAGGGGGTCTTGATTTAAATTCCTTCCCAATAAATATTGAAATCCATTATTCTTCAAAATATTCCAGATATTTCTAATGTTTTTTATGGTAAAAATACAATTTTTAATGGAAAGTGGTATTTTCCTATCGGAGGTTTTTAATATTTGGAATTCCATAGACTGTAAAAAGGGCAGGCTTCTATTGTCCAAAATTTCTCATGCTCACAATGATACGAAATTCCACATCTTAATGTTTTCCCCTGTCGTGGACTCTTTTTACTGCCATTAACATAATCGAATAATCTGTCAATAAAATACAGAAATTCTGCAGTTTCAGCAGCCCCTTTGAAAACGTCACTTGGTCCAGCTATAATTTACAAACTATTAAACACATATCAATTAGAGTGTTTATATTTACCTATATTTGCAACAAGTTGCATGGTGGATGACAATCTTTGACTAAATATTTGTGCAGCACGTTTGACTTTCATTTTTTTAATCTTAATGTGCTGATCTGTTAGATGGAGCATGCACCTCAACCTAGAAATAAGATTCGGGCCATTATCCAACTCATACAAATGCTTTATATGAGCCCAATGAGCTGTTTTTCCATCACCGTACTTTACCGATTTATTTAAGAAATTGTTTCTTATTCCCTTACGCAAATGAAGAGGATCATAAATTGGAAATATAGTAAAATCTTTTATCTCAAAATACTCATTTATGGTAGTCTCATTTTTTCTTAGGTAATTAGCCTGTGCATCACTGATTAAAGAATTAATGACTTTCACATTAGTACTCGACTGATCGCAAATTGTTGTAATTGGTTTTAAACCAATGTCAATTAGTGATGACACAATTTGCTTCAATAAGCTCATTAATTGGGGAACTCCACCTCTTCCAGAAAACATGTAACAAATGGGATATTTAAAGTTCTTCTTTATCCCTCTTATGATAAACATTAAAACATGGTCAGCTAGCTCACACATTCGTTGCTCATTGCCCATGTCTTGGAAACCTTCCATATACCCAAGCCTTTCGTTGAATATAATTCCTTCACTAATTGACATCTCGTCAAAAATTAATGATAAAAATTTATCACTTTCATCTAGGTGCTCAACAGCTTTTTGTAGACCTTCAAATATATGAATGTTGATGCCAGCTTCAAAATTAATTTGCCTTAAAAAACGAGTTAATGTGCCCTTGCTTAGCAATATAAACAATTTAGACAAAAAGCGATATAACTTTGGGCCTTGATGGTACAATGATAAAGCTAAAATTTTGTCAGCATCAGTAAACCTTCTTTGTTTACTACTTTTGCCAGCTTCTCGAATCTGGCATGTAATAAATTCAGATGCTGCTGTATCTAATGCTGCTAAATGTTTTTTAAAACGATCCTGTGCTGCAAATTGTGTTGCGTAAGTTAATCTTGTTCTAATATTTTTCTTTGCACAGTTCAATTGTTGAATTTTTTTGTACATTTTCTTTACATGGCCATAAAGTTGACGTTTTTTCGGAGTCATGTTCTTCCGAATATTTATGTCAGAAGCTTTCAAAACTTCTTTGGGAGTGATTGTTTCTAAAAAAAAACAGGTTATAAGATGTATGCACTATAATGTAGTAGGTAAATAACCTACTCACAAAAGAACTTCCAATTTCTACACTGCCAAATGAAGTATTTTGAGTACTAGTACTACATGAAGGTTGCACATTTGGTACAATGGTAGCATCTAGTGCATAAATATAAGAAAAAATATATACATTCAAAAATACCTTACCTGGTTCAGATAGGTTGTCTCTGCCTGGATTAGTTAGTTGTAAATCTAGCAGATGCAAGTTAGGCACTGCATTTAAATGTAGACGTTGTGAAGTAGTTCAAAAATATTTACTTTCGAAATGACATTGGCACACTCTTTTTACGACATACACATCTTCTGGGTTCATTTCCAAAAGTGATGGATTTCCTACAGCAGTTAACCAAAGTTGATATCTTGCCCAATCCTTCTTAAAATTTGGAAATCTATGTCTCGTTGCAGTGAGATTGGTGCAACCAGGTACACAGCATTTTATAGGTCCCATATTATACTTAAACAAAATACTGAAAGACACTTGTAAATGACATTACTATCATGAAATTTTACTCACCAAAAGATGAATATTAAAATAAAAAGTGATCTAGTAACTAATCTATAATTACACTAAACAAACTCAATTATGCACACACTAATATACAAATAACGAGAACTAACTTATAAAACTATCGATAGATACTAAAACTTGCGCGATACTAGATAACAATAAGGAATTATCAAAAACACAAACTTAAAAAAACACGTGAAACACGGAATGCCGGTAATGTTTGGTTATGTTAACCAGCCACCTGTTTTGTGTCGGCAATTCGATTTATATCCGACAATAAACGACCGTGTTGCAGCTCCATCTAGTGTTTGTAAGAGAATTTTCTTTAACGGTTCAACTTAATAGAATTAGCGTAGAACGTCTATAAATGTGACTGGTTTGTGGGTATGATGAAAGTGTAATAAAAAATAAATAATTCTCAAATCCCTTTTTTAAAATTACGTTCGCAATATATCATATATAAGGTGTGATTGTTGCGACATCTTTCAGATAATAGCTGCACTAATTGGAGATAAAATGGTAGTAAATTGTGACATCACAATTTTTCGACACTTTTTTTTTTTAAATTTTGGCTTTATGGTACGTATTTAAACACCGGTCTTTTAGTATATGGTTTAATTAACTTTTAGCTACCCGCTGAAATATTTATTATTTTTAAATTCATCAATTTTTATGTAATGTTTAATTCTTAATTATACCCAATTTCTAATAATAATTTTATAATAATTTGTTTCAACCACTAGAACACGACCTGAATTATCACTGTGGGTCCTTCCCCACCTTCAATTTTACAAGATTTTGCCAAAAATTACATAAAAATATGTATATAGTACCGCCATCTGCTGTACTAGAATATTAATTGCCTCTCTATATTTGTAGAATCCCTCTTGTAAAGTAAGTTAGAAAGTGAATACCGAACTATAAGTTTTGCTATCGTTCCATAGAGGACTCTGTATGATGCATTTACATTTGAGGATACTATTATACTTTTTTATTGAATTAATTAATTGTTTTTATTTCCTGTTCTCCTCATCGAAAAAACAGCATCGATGAATTCCAATCGAGCTAGTTTGATTTCTGTGTTTGTATGTTTTTGTAAACTGCAAAAATAATTAAACCTCAAAAGTCAAAATACATATTTATTATGATCAATTATTTTTTACCAATTGTATTTATTTCTATTAAAAGTAAAACATTGAAAATCAAACTACAACTAATCAATTTTTAAACCTTTTAAACCCAATTGTACAAAATAACCTTAGTCAATTAGAAAACTTGTGTCACGGAAGGTATGAAAATGATTTGAAACAACTACCAAATGTATACAAGTAATTTGGAAAATTTCCACATCCAGATGTAAATTATAATGCGCACATTATGTAAGTAAATGTTGCACTATAGTGCAACAGTTGTTTTCTGTCACGACCACTTAAGAGCACATGAATAGTCCAGGCAAAATGTACAATAAATTAAAAAATAGATACATGGGTTTTTAAAAAAAAGTTGATTATATAGCATCTAAATCAGGGATTCCCCCACAAGTTCGTATTTGAAACTTTCAAGATACTGTGTTATGCGTACCAACTTTTTCTAAGAATGATTAATACTTTAGTAGAAAGTATCATTGTTGTACTTTTAAAATTTGACGCACATGCGCGTTTTAAAACGAACGAAATCATGATCAAGTTCAAGTCCAACATGATCCTAATATTTTACTATATAACAAGCTTGCACTTAGGTTGAAAGTTCATTTGCGTTTTTGAAATTCGTTAGAGCTTGAAAGATAATATAATACACTCATCTACCAATTTATTTCAAGAGATCACATAAGTGATTACATAGTTAAATAAAGTGATTGAAAAAGAATTTACAAAGTGCTTAGATACCTACTCGCGTAAGTAACAGGGTAAGTACCAAAAAACGTTTTAATATTTTTTGAAATTACTTTAGAAAAGTTGTTACCTAAAATTGTGTTCAATTTTCTTTGTTTTCGTTTTTCTCTGATTGGTACCTAATACAAATTTTCCTTACTATCCCAGTTTATCAATGAGTAAGTTCGTAAGCATATCTAAAAAACATCTCGTACCTAGGTATGATAAAAATAAGCTCGTGTGCAAATTTAACAGTTTTATTGTTGTTATTTTTAAGTAGTTTCTTAAACATTTTTGTTTGATTTGCAGGTTTACTGCGAGTTTTATGATGGCAAATACGAATAAAAATTCAGGCAATACAGTTTGGACTACTTGAAGTTTGGATTTATTCCATCTCTATCAAATCAACACTTGCCGATGTGTCTCATATGTGAAAAGTATTCAGTAACGATGCCATGAAGCCTTCAAAAATGGAGAACCACTTATCAAGAGTACATGCTGACAAAAAAAGTAAGCCCTTGTCATTCTTTCAAGCACTTAAAGAAAAACTAGAGAAAAAGCCATCCATAAGATCGATGTTTGCGTCATCATCTATGCAAACACAAACACATACACACACACACATACACGCACAACCACACGTGCCCGTACACGCACACACACACACACACACACACACACACACACACACACACACACGCTCACATGCACTCATGCACTCATGCATGCACGCAGGCACTCAGTCGCACACACACACACGCACGTACTCACGCACGCACGCACGCACCCACGCACGCGCGCACGCACGCACGCACGAACGCACGCACGCACGCACACACGCACGCACACACACACACGCACGCACGCACGCACGACACACAGCACACACGCACCCACACACACGCACGCACGCACGCACGCACGCACGCACGCACACACACACACACACACACACACACACACACACACACACACGGACACACACGGACACACATGGACACACGCATACACACGCACTCGCACACGCACATGCACACGAAAACGCACACGCACACGCACACGCACAAGCACACGCACAAGCACACGCACAAGCACACGCACACGCACACCCACAATCACGCGCACAATCACACGCACACGCACACGCTCACGCACACGAACACCCACACGCACACGCACACGCACGCGTACACGCACCCGCACACGCTCATGCACACGCACACGCACACGCTCACGCACACGCACACGCACACGCACACGCAAACGCAGGTACAGACATCGCGGACGATATTGGCGAAACGTGGCCAATTTGTTTATACATGTACCAAACAAACTTAATAAAACTTTAAAATTAATAAACTTCGAACTTTCGTCAAAACCAGAACTGTTGTACCCTTTACCCAAAATCATAACGATAGCAGCAATATCTATAATATCAAATAATTTCTTCCGTTCATACCAATAACTAAATTTCTCCACTGGTTCAAGAAATGTTCAATAAATCTACTGTACGTACCAATATGTTTCAGGTAACGGTTATTTTGAGGGTTAAACCACCTCTGAGAAATCTAAAAATAGGATTTTCAAGGTCAAAGGTAATAGATTTTTCTTATATAAATCATATAAATGATTGGTTAAAGGATTTACTAGGATCCACGACAGCTGGGATATATATATATATATATATATATATATATATATATATATATATATATATATATGCATGGGTGTCTCGCTTATCTTTAGAGATAAACAGTTCGTTAAATTAGAACAAAGTAGTGCATTTTTATGTTGAACAATAATCTGAAAGAAAATTAGAGCTGTCATTTTTTGTTTTTGAATTAATGCAAAAAAAATAGAAACTTCAGTTTTCATTTTTATTTTTTTAAGCAAAAATCATTAAAACTGACCGTATTGAACTAAAACATTGTGAAGGCAGGAATCTAAATATATCAACGTAGTTTCCATGGCACCCCAGACACAAAACATACAACGTCCAACTTTTTCTAATGAAGAAAAAAGAGACATGTTGAGGATTTATTATGCTTCGCATAGAAATGCAGTGGTAGTTACGGAAACATATTTGCAGCGTTATCCAGAGCAACCAAGTTTAAGGTTTTTTCAATATAGAGATACAAATTTGGGTGAATATGGTTCGTTTAATAAACGTAAACAAAATTATTGACGATAGGCCCATTGAAAATGAACAGGAATTCTTACAAGCGGTGAAAATTCACATGATTCTTACAGCGAACACCTAAATACTAAGTGTAAATTGTTTCATTAGGTACAAGACAAGCCTTTTGTCTCAACGAGAGAAGTTGCAGATCAGCTAGGCGTATCACACCAAGTCGTTTGGAGATCACTCAAAAAACATAAGTATCGGCCTTAAGCAATCCATGTCGCAAGTTCTTCATCCAGGAGGCAGTGATGAACATGTAGCTTTTCGCAAGTTTCTGAAAAATCAGCTACAGAACAATCAAAATTTCCTTGATGATGTCCTATGGTCTGATGAGTGCAAGTCCACTAATACAGGAATGTTTAATCCGCACAATGAGCGTTGCTGGTTAGTTGCAAACCCACATCAGTTTTAAAAACGGCTACCTTAATGTGCTGGTTGGTTTATTGGGCGATACAGTAATAGATCAATTCATCTAAGAGGAAAATTTAAATGCCGATCGTTACTTCAATTTCTTAAGGATGTTTTTAACGGACTTTATGGACAACAATATTGCTCTTCAGCGTTTAAATGCAATCTGGTTCCAACAAGATAGCGCACCGCCGTTTAATGTTAGGAGGGTTAGGGAATACTTGTCGGAAATATTCCCCAATCGAGTTATTGCTAATAACGATGACGTACACTGGCCAGCACCGTCTCCCGATGTGTCTCTTCTAGACTACTATTTGTGGGAAACAAGGAAAAATAAAATTTATAAAACGTTACCAACTGATCTAAGTGAACTTCGCGGAAGAATTATCTCCACTCTTAGACTTGACGTTAGGAGAAGAGATGTCTCAAGAGCAATACCTAATCTAAGAAGGCGAGCGGGATTCTACCTTGAAGTGGAGGGTGAGCAATTTGAAAACTTGCTGTAATTTTTTTACGATTTTTTCTTCTTGTGTTTAATACTTTTCTTTTAATAATAATAATGTTCTTTGGAAATTTTGTTTTATTGTGTCAAAATAATGGTAGAACTGTCAAATTTTTCGTTAAAACAATCGAATCTTGTTATCTGTAAGGCAGAGCTATTAAGTGTGATACACTATTGTATTCAGAAAAGAAAACACTTGGCATAAAAATAAAAAAATGCAAAATGGCGTCCATAAGAAAAAACAAAGTGGGGTATTCAAGATACAGGGTGTCATACCTCAAAAATCCTGTTGCCGATTTTGTTTTCGAAAAAAAAAATAAAGCCAGTTCATTGTATGCCGAAAAATTGTTAAAATGGAATCAAGTTAACTTTGCTCGTTGCTAGGAGATGCTTTGTTATGAACATAATGTTTTTGACATTCCGTTACAGTTTGTTATTATTTTTCCTTTGGTAAATAATTATTCTAATGTGGAGATGACACAAATGCATCTCCTTTATGGGCTTGCCAATGGAAATGCCGCCAAGGCCCGACGACTCCATCAAGAAAGGTGTTCTGATCGTGTCATTACACAAAAAAATATTAATAAACATTCATCGTCGTCTGATCGTTTCAAACGTAATACCTCCGGGGAAGACCACCTACAATTGGAACTTCTGCAGTTGAGGAGGCTGCTCTACGCGCAGCCGAAGAGAATGCAGCAAATAGAAGGCGAAAAATTGCTAAGGAAATAAATATTTGCTATAAAATGGTATAAACATTTTATGAGATTTTTGGTTGTATCCTTACCACCTACAAAGAGTTCAGACACCTTTTACAAACGATTTTGAACCGCGTACGCATTTGTGTATACAGTATCTTCAAAGACTTGCAGAAAATCCTCACTTTGATTTCATCCTTATGCTTATGGATGAAACGCATTTTGTGAGAAATGCAATAATTAATTTCCACAATAATTACAACTGGACCCATGAAAAACCTTATGCAACTACAGACACATTTTCAGGAACAGTTCTCTCAATGTCTGTATCGGTACCATAGGTACAATTACAGCAACAACTTTGGTTAATGTATGATGGTGCTCCAGCTCACTGTAACATATTGACCCGTGAGTATTTGAATGGAGCTTATCAAAATCGTTGGATAGGTCCAGCCACCTAGATTGTCTGATTTGAATAGTCTAGATTTTTATTGGGGCACCTAAAGGCTTTAGTTTATACTACACCAATAGAAACCGTAGAACAACTCTATTCTCTCTGTTTTACTCTCTTCGGCTTACTTTCACTTTTTAAATAGTCTTGCCAGTATGTTCTCAATCACTACAAATCCCATACTATCCTGTTTATACTATTCAGCACCCCTATGGTGTACTGCTTCGCCCCATGTTCTGCATTTCATCTAAAAATTCTTTTTGTTTTCTGGCGCCTTCAAATACCCTCTACCCATCGTTACTATTTCGCTCGCATCTTTCCATTTAATCTATACATTTTATACACCCATTTTTATTAGTCTCATTTCTTGCAGCAATCATTGTCATGTGCGCATTTTTTTCTTACATACTAAATTTTTTTTACAAATTCACTCCACAACACGTTCTTCTTCTTACATACAGTCGCAGCACTACTGACCACAGTGTCTTGCAAGAAAATCCACGCATTTTCAATATCACCGTTTGTCATTTGGCCGTTCCATTCCAATTTCTGCTCAAAACTTTTGCATACCTCATTCCCAGATCGTCATATACTAGTTTTTCTATTTTAATTCAGGACATTCGCACTACGTTGAATTTGTTTCCCCACATCCACTTTTGTCCTAAGCACACTCTAGTTACAACCAAAAAGTGATTCGTTTCTCTCTACGACTCACTTGTTGCTTACGCGTCTCTAACCAGGATTTCAAGTACTTTATCATAAACGGTCAGGTCAATCTAGTCTTCACCTTTCTGCCAAGTACTTTTTGAAAACTTTCTGTGGATTGTATTTTCTTTGACTAAGAGATGTAAAAAACTGATTAAAACCGGTTTGGTAATATGTATGAAGGGTAAATGGGGATACTTTTCTGGTAATCGGACAAATTCCCTCAAGGAGATTGTTTTGTACACTAATGACCCCAAAGGAAGAAATGTGGATGTGTTAAATTCGGAGATCGTCGTGGCCACTTTATGGGACACCTTCCAATACGTTGTTCCGGAACTGTGTGATTGAAAAATTGGCAAATAGCAGCGTCATAATGAGGAGGTGCCCAATCTCGTTAGAAATAAAATACATTTTCATTTACATTCAGCTGTCCACTAGTGATTCTGTGATGAAAGGTTCAATATTATTTTGTAGTCGGCTTAGGTAGATACATCTATTTAGATTTTCTTTGAGAAACAGCAGACTAATAATTGTATTGC
Organism: Vesta saturnalis; assembly: GCA_036346205.1. NCBI lineage: Eukaryota > Metazoa > Arthropoda > Insecta > Coleoptera > Lampyridae > Vesta > Vesta saturnalis. The sequence continues at coordinate 45,608 of JARFJB010001902.1, read as the reverse complement.
TTAAAATACATGCCCAAACGTTAATACTTGGGGTCAATAGTGGCAGTTGTATTTAGTTACTGCCCTATTTAAAGAAATACTTTTCACTAACTCTAGATTATTTTGAATTTTTTTCGTCATCCTTTGACAGAATTGAATTCTTTGGGCATAGTCTTTGGTCAGTTCTTAAAGGGATTGCAACTTATAAGGGTTGTATTTATTAAACATAAGTGCTCGTTGTACCGTTTTTTACGAAATTCTTGTTACAGTGTCCACTTTTCAAATGTTACATATTGCAATTGCAGCAATATGGCCTAGAACTTGCATGTGGGCAACTTCATCGTCAGACTCGTTTCTTAGTTACCACTGACTCCATTTCTATAAAATTGCTTTAAAACTTTGACACATAGGTCAGACCGCAACTTTTTTTTGGATCTCTGACTTTAAAACCACAGCTGATCTTAATGTAGATCTCAGAACGGTAAATATAATTAATTTCAACCGTTTTATCTAACATGTAGACGATCTTTATGAACTTGGAGTAATATCAGAGGTTTTCCGATAGGAAGGGGGGGTTGTTCATTGGACAATACTTCTTTTTAATGAGATTCAGTTTTTTTTGAAACCAATACTTTAGATTAGTAAGGCAAAGAAATCCCTGCCTTTTATATTAAAATCCTTCTCCATGCATTTCTATCCCTGCATACCTCCCGCAAGATTCATACATCGCCTCTGACATGCCCTTTTATATCTAAAATTTCTTATTTTTTTTCTTTTACCATACATTCTACTGCATTTAGCCAAGGTTTACGCTGCCTACCAGGCCCGGCCTTACCTCTAACTTCTCCCACATGTATCTGCTTTGTTTATCTGGCGATGTTTATTATTTCGATATGACCATATATATATATATATATATATATATATATATATATAGTCTTTTATTCGTCACACTCTTTCATTATACACTCATTGTTCATCCTATCCCTTATCGTTTCACCGCACGTGCTTCTTAGGAATCTCATGCCCACGGCATTTATTTTACTTTCGTGATTTTTTGACATACCCATGTCTCACTTCCATACAGTACTGACGAAACAAACACGCCATTATAGATTGCTTATTTCGGAGCTACGCTCATGCTTTCGTTTTTCATTATCGTCCATATACTTCCAATCACTTTCCTTCCAGCACTGTCCTATCATCCAATCTCGCTATCCATTGTACCACCTGAAATGAACATTCTGCCCAGATATACCAACTCGTCTACTCGTTCCGCAATTTCATCGTACAGGGTAAATACTCTACTATTCTTTTCGCCTTCCCGAGTGAACACCACAATATTTGCCTTGTTCATGTTTACCGTTAGACTGGGCCATCTGTTTACACCACAACTCGTACATTTCCGTCACCGACCATTACACCAGTTGTGTCAGTACATGCTTGCCTAACACATTTATTCGTGTATACATTGAATGACTACGGTGACATCACACAGCCTTGTCATACTCCTTGCTCAATGTTAAAGTATTCACTCACACCTCCTCTCACCCTAACACCTTCCCGTGTACAATTATAAACTGCTCCTGTTCCGTTTATTAAACGTTTACTTACGCCATATTCATTTAATATTTCCAACAGCTTCACCTTATTCACTCGGTTATATGCACTATTACGGTCGAGAATGAAACTGAAATGGCAGGTAGCAGATAAGTAGAGTGTAACGGACTAGCTCGGTGGGACTGAGGGCGTGGGCGTGTTTTAGAGTTTAAAAATACTGAAGGTGATTAGTCGAATTGTCGAAAGTCGCAGATAAGGGTGCGTCGTAATTAGAATAAAGTCAAGTAAAAGGGCTCCAGGCTGTTATCAAGACGAAATCGGCCAGAATACACCTGGACACACGTAGATAAATCATTCTTCAACAGTCAAAAGATCAAGAATAAATCTTAAAAGTATCCACACCCTCAAATACTAAAGCAGCGTGGGCACAAATCAGCTGTTGGGTTTCAATGACTTCTTTAACTTCATATTTCGTTACGTTACCCCCAACGCTTGTGAACAAAATAATTCAAACACAATAATTAAAAAAAGTAATGGACGTTAAATGTTACGCTTAAATCTTATTAACTCAAATTTAAATACTACTCAACTTCAAAGCTCTGTCATTAACTCCAAACTAAAATAGTAAGACATAATCTAGATAAACGCCATTTAAAATTCCTCTAAACGACACAAAATATTTAATAAAACTAAAAAAAAACTGTATGATCCTGAATGCTTCAATTGTAGGAAATTACCACTGGTTACTTTTAAAATGAATCAATAAAATAAATAATGAAATCAAAATTTAGCTCTCAATTAATTCTTTAGTTCGCATGATAAAATTACTACTCCTTGTAAATTATTGCTTTTGCTGGACGAGAGGTGATCACAAATTAACACCATAAAACTTAATTGATTGTTCGTCTATTATATCTAAATATATCTCAAAAAGCACACAAATACATATATTTATTTACAATGGTTTCGGTTTGATTTAAAATATTAAATGCTTGAAAACCGGAAAATAAAATAGTCAACCTTGTAAGCTTACCAGATTTAATTTTAAATTACGGAAATTGAATTACCAAAATATGGTTAAAATTCAAAGCATTACGTAACCAAATGGTCACCCAAAATCAATTTTACCAAGCGAAATATTCATATACATAAATTTGCAGTACATTTAATTAAATAATAAAAAAAACAAAATACCAAAGACATCTCAAATAAAAGCAGTTCGTCAACCTTTAAATTGAGATTAACATGGATCATCAATTGGATGGATCGTCAACCAATAATTTCACGAAGTTTACCAACAAAGTTATTATAAAGCATTCACAATAACGTACAATATTGGCTTACCTTCTCCAACGGTAGCAACAAAAGCAACGGGAACGGTTCCAGGATACTAGTAGAACGTCCTCGATCGGAAAACCAATACGGTAATTTCCCAGTTTTAAATTTTGATAGCGATACGTTTAGCTTAATTGGTCAGGGCGTTATATAGTTTATGTGCACAAACCGAGTAACTTTTACACACGAGATATTCACACTTTAATGTTCAATTAAATCGGTAGCTCTATTTGCAAGTCTTTAATATTAAAACGAAAGAAAAATATCTACAAAATATTTACAGTGAGACTTGGTCTATCAAAGGTTGTTTACAAAAAAACAATCCATCAAATCGGCAAAAGCGACAAAAAACTCCGTTTTTCAGGAAGCACTGGTTAAACACTATTCTGATTACGAAAAGGTAGGTCTAGTAGACCACGATACACCACATAAAGTTCTCCGGCCTGGCGAATCAACAACAAAATCCGCACATAGCGAAACCGACTCTCAGTTTGCGATACATTCGATAGAACCGGGAACATCGACGGTAAAAGCGGCGCCCTCCCGCATACCACAACTTCCTCCACCAGATCAAGACCAAGACTGAGCACATACTTTCAAAAATTCTTCAGTTACGCCATACTCGATTTTAAACCAATTATACTGCTCATACATTCAAACTATAAAACGCGGCACAAACGATAAGCACCTTCCCGTAAATGATCAAGAAAAATTTCGTCTTATCCTCGCCTTCACACAAAAAGCTGATAGGGCTGCTTATCTACTCTACAATACATATGCACTTGAAGTTTAATGAGTTCATATTGTAATCCAGCCAAATTTTTCTCAATAACAAATGATTGCGATACGACCAATTCTAATCCGAAATACAATAAGCAAACGATATATCAATTTAATTTAATTGTATGAAGGCCCATAAAAACAACAAATTTCATTAGCGTGAAAACGAGAATTGAGTAAACTGAAAAAGAAACGAATACAAAAAATATTACGCATATATACAAGGCGTTAAAACACACATTGCAGCATTCTCATGATCAACAAATGCACAGTACAGCTTCTTTTTTACACTTAAATACTTATCGATCAACTCGATCAATTAGTACCCTTCGGGCAAATATAATATAAATATAAATATAAATACGGGCAAATGCATTTTTGCATATTTTTTGTTATTGGCCATACGAAACTTTTTCTTAAGAATATGTACGTTTTAATAAGGCTTTTTACATTATTAGAGCATGTACGATGTGGTAAGAGCATGAAAGTGCATGTTTGCGTCTTTTTTTCGTGCTTTCTTATGTTAGAAAATAAATTTACCAATATTTGTACCGAGATTTTTAAAACTTTAAGCTTGCAATTTCGTCAACTCTCTGAAAGTTATTTTTAACAGACACAAAGATTTGTTTACTCAAATCTTATACCTGCTTTTATACCTTAAGCCGCTTTAAAACTTCTTGGAAACTTAGGCATTTGGGAACTACGTTTATTAGTGCTTTAGTAATATGCACAATAACTACATTGCAGTTATTGACGAAGGTACGTTGGTATTTTTGATGTTGAAAATCTTGGAATATCCGGTTTTTTTGTCCAAGACTGGTGGGGTTGTAGTTGTTTGCAAAAATTTCATTCACTTGTAGCCGTTTGAAGTCAACATGCCAAAAGTGGGCAGCTCTAGGAACGATCTAATTAGAAAGTCGTTGAAATCGCACAGCTTTGTCGCACTCCTTGCTCAATATTAAAGTATTCACTCACACCCCCTCGCACCCTAACACATGCCCGACTACCGTCGTATACTGCCCTTATTCCGTTTATTACACCTTTATTTACGCCATATTCATTTAATATTTGCCGCAGCTTGTCCCTATTCACTCTGTCGTATGTTTTCTCCCTATCTACAAACGCACAGTACAGCTTCCTTTTTACACTTAACCACTTTTCGATCACCTGCTGGAGAGCAACCACCTGATCAACACATCCTCTCCCTCTCATGAAGCAACCCTGCACTACTGCACTACTCTATCAATCAGTATTCTTCCAAATACTTTACCAGAGATGCTGAGCAAACTTATTCCTCTGTAGTTCTTGCAATCACTCTTGATTCCCTTACCCTTATACAGTGATACAATGAACGCGCTCTTCCAATCCCTCGACACTTTTCCACGCTTAAGGCGTCCATTGAATAATTCACACATTCTTCGTATAAGCTTTCCACCACCATACTTTAGCATTTCACCAGTGATTTCATCTACTCCTGTTCGCTTGCCATTTTTCAACCTTCCCACCGTTTTCTTTGCCTCATTTATCCCAATGTCCTTCTCAGCTTCATTCACCATTCCCTCTACATTCTCCTTATTTAACCCTTCAGTCTTACCTTCCTCACTACTGTACAGCTTTCCGAAAGATCCTTGCCAGCATTTCCTCACTTCATAACCGTCCCATACTATTTCGTTGCTCATATTCATCACTCCTGCAGCGTTCTGTTTCGGTCCACGTTTTGTATTTTTGACCCATTTCGAGAAGGATTTTTTGTTTCCCTCTAAATCATTCTGCATTTTCTCTCCTTCCACAGCTATCACTTCCTCTTTACTTATCGTCACTGCCTACTTCACTTCTTTGTTTCTTAATCTGTACACCATATACAACCGCTTTTTTTCAGTCTCATATTTTGCAGAAATAATTGCCATGTACGCATATTTTTCTTTACATATAGACATTTTTACCGCCTCATTCCACCGAGCACTTTCGACGTCAGTATCTTTCATTTTTCGTTCCGCATTGTTTCATTCATATTCAACTCTAACTCTTTACTCACAGCATCTACGTACTTCATTCTCACACCATTCCCCTCTAATTTATCTACCCTAATTCTGGACGTTCGCACTACGTTTGCTAGTAGAATATCTACTGCACTTCTAACGCACTTTTGTCAATAGATTTGTCACCAAATTTGGAAAAAGTCACCAGAAAAGTCACTAGATTTCAAGGTTGGTAACATTGCCAGCTTTGAGGTCACGTGACAGGAAATTTTCAAGGTTGGTAACAATGTCAAGTCTCTTCAAGGTCCCCCTTCAAGGTCGCTCTCATTTCCAAGGTTCTTAACGTACACACAACCCGCTTCATGGTCAAAGTTCATTATAAGGATTTCAAGGTTACGTATAGGGACCAACCTTCTCGTTTGTCAAGGTCACACGTTCAGGGTTCAATTTGGGGTATATAGGAGGATGCTCTTCCACCAAGAAATCAAAGTCGATTCTAAATCAAATTTTGATGGGGAATTTCAAGGCCAACATTCATCTTTTCAAGGTCATGCCCCCATTAATTCTAGCAAGTTCATTGTCCTCTGCCTGAAGCCCTGAGGTGTTATTACAATTCTCAAGGGGTATCATACAGATTGTTGTCTATGCTAAGCATGTTTCAAGGTCATCAAGCAATTTTTGAAAGTTTACTTTGCAAGGTCACGCCCCCAGTAAAGTTCATTGACTTCAAGTGGTTCCGTCTCCCAAATACAGATAGACGCTTTCCAAAAACAGATAGCCGTTTCTCAAAACAGGGAGCCGTTTCCTAAAACAGTCATCTGTTACCCAACACAGGTAGCCGTTTCCCCCATATTTCAAGGTCACACCTCTGAGAAAAGAACAAAGGCGATTCATTGTTCAAGTAATTCTTGGCTGAGTCATAATTCCTAGAAATCACCTGTAGGGCTATCAAATAGGTTGTCAATGGCTAAAATGTGTTGGTGTCAATTTTCAAGGTCTTAAGTCCTAGAAATCAACCTTCAGGGGCCGGTAAAGGAGGATACTCTTCAAGGTTACGTATACTATAGAATAAAATCTCTCGATTTCAAGGCCATTGCGTACACACATTGCCTGCGTATATTCTTCAAGGCCACGTATAGTGGCAAGTGCGTTAGGTCAAGGTCACGTACAATTTCATTGCATATTCTTGAAAGTCACACCTCTGTGAAATTTTTTAAGGACAAAGGCGATCCATTGTTCAAGCAATTCTAGTCGGGATTCATAGAAGTCACATGCATGAGGTATTAAAATGACTTTTCAAGGTGTGGGGATTCCACTTTTCAGAGCCAGGTCACCGAACAATTCCTGGTTGAAACCATGAGTCGAGATATGTTCAAGGTTAGATTTAGTAGCATTCCTAATCAATGACGTCGCGTGGCTTTCAAGGTCACGAGCTGGGCACTAATCCGACTTTAATTAATTTTCAAGGTTAAACTAAACGATAGGTCAAGGTGTTCCTGTATTGGCGCTCTTCCAGTAGCGAAATAAGCGTGGCTTTACGTGGGTGACCTGTATTTTCCAAATACCCAACCATTTAAATGTCAAAGGCACAATTCTGAGAAATCTAACGATAGAATTTTCATGGTCAAAAGTGATAAGGTCAAGCTATTCAAAATTCTTTTATTGGCTCTGTATCTGCATATCTAGCATCAAGGTCAAAGAAGTCGTAGGTTGATTCTGGACGAATTTGTCAAGGTCAGGCTATTCGATAGTAATACAAGCGTCAAATCTTTACAGGAACTTTTACCAAGCAATTCCTGCCATCGCTCCAAGGTCAAAGTTTATTCTTAGAATTGTCATTGAAGGTGCGAGTGATCCTTGAGGGTAACGTCCTTTTGGCGGGAAATGGTCACCAAACAAATTGTCAAGACCACACTGTTCAAACAATGTTTTTGTATAAGCCTTAGAATTTATTACAATTGCTAGAAATCAATTCCCAAGGCTAACCGTAGGGGTATTCTTAGAATGGGTCAAGTTCATTGAAGCTGTGAATCATCCATTGAAATTTTTCAAGATACCACCCTTTTGACGGGAAAATTTCAAGGTCACCAAACAATTCTTAGAATTTAGTCCAGTCAGAGTCATATGTTAATTCCTAGAAATCAATTTTCTAGGTCACCTCCAGGGGTATCATATTACAATTCAAACAGATTGTTGTTGTCTGTGCTAAAGTAGGTTCATGGGTTCGAGGTCAAAATTTACTGATATCAATTTTCAAGGCCACCTGAAGGAGCAATTCTTATAAATCTAAACGGTTCGCAGAATAGGTGTTTGTTGAAGAAAGGTTGTTGCCTATGCTAAGAAGTAGGTCAATGGTTCCTGTATTGGCACTCTTCAAGGTCAAATAGCAAAATAAGCATGACCCCCACCCCCGCCATTTAAACTTCAAGGTCACACCTCTGAGAAATCTAAAAATAGGATTTTCAAGGTCAAAGGTGATAGATTTTTCTTATATAAATCATATAAATGATTGGTTAAAGGAATTACTAGGACAGCTGGGAATATATATATATATATATATATATATATATATATATATATATATATATATATATATACAATTGACGAATTACGTAAAGCTAAAGTTATAAAGTAAGATCTATTCATTTAATATCCATTGATACAACGATCATCAATACAGATACTATTACATACAGTGATGCCATTAGATAAATTCGGTAGACATCTTCACTAGCAAACGACAACAGATAAATTTGGTAAACATATTACTCACCATTACGGTGATGTCGTAAAACCAGGTGTTGATCTCTATTATGAAAATTTCATTTCTTTCTCTGGTCTAGTCAGTAAGAAGAGAGTTTCTATACGCACTGGCTCAGATGACTGTTATATCTTTCCCTGTAACGAAGGCGTCGTATTACATTGAAGACGGACATTCAGATTATACTATCTTTGAAAATCGTTTATTATCATTTCATTTGTGGTGTGGGATACATTTACCAGTTTCGCTTGCACGTGCAGGCTTTTATTATACTAATCATAGGGACACTGTGGAATGCTTCAGCTGTAAAGTGAGCATTAATAAGTGGAACGAACAGATGATCCTCTATCCGAACATGTACGTTGGTCACCAGATAGTAAATACGCTAAATTACTAAGTCGTCGAGTTCTGTGTTTGGAAATGGAAGTGGAAAAGAGGTACTGTACTTGTAATAGAACTAAATGTATATTTACTCATACAATAAATTATTACTATTCAGAATATGTATACAATAAAAAGACATATATTTTTTTAAAATACAAAGAATTATAAAGATTACATTTAATATAGTAATTGCGCGCTGTGTATTTTTAAACAGATGAATTAAATCATTCAAATTTGGAATTGAGTTAATGTCTTGATGTCCCCAAGCTAGAGTTTTAACGGTGTTTGGGATAACAAAGCGTTTATCGTCGGATGAAGATAAGGCTATCTCATTTTTCATTTCGTTGTACATATTGTGTAAATGAGAGCGAAAATCATTCTTTATTACATATTTTTTTACACCCTTTGCTTTTTTTCTACTCGTTCACCCAAGTTTACACAATATGGTTTCGCAACTGCGCCGTAGAAACTGTGAATAGGAACACCCGAGTACTCATATTTCATTTCACCTACAACAGATATGTTGCGTGGAATGTACATAGTCTAGCGGAAATTTAAATGTATCAAATTTATCAAAGTGTAGCTTCATGTTATCATAAAAATTGTCTGTAAATATTTCTAATATTAAAGAGTCCGTATCTGTGTATAAGGGCGATGCATTGTTACCATAAATAGGTTTTAAAAAATCATAAAGTAATTCGTACATTACAGTTTTGGACATGTCTAAAATTGAAAAACCAACATACTCAAGCTTATCGTATTTTACGGGTGCTTTAGACATCTCTAAGGTTACCAAATTTTCGGAAAATATTGCAAAATTTTTAAAATTTGGTTTTGATATGTAACCCTCAGCCCCTAATTTTTTACCTAGTTTTTCCCTATGACTAATGAGCTTTATATCTCCTATACTCTCGACGTTATCCATAGTTTTACCGTACATGCTGTTATTCATATTCTTTGCAGTATCTCTACCCGATTCTGTTGTTTCGCGATTACGAAGAGCCGTGTTTAAATCTATGTAACTTTTTAATCAAGGGGACTGCTTGAATTTAATTCCTCTATGTATTTGACGTAAAATTAGTCAGTGTGTTAGACATTGCTGTAGCGCCCTATAGTGAATTATGTATTTTTCCTTATTATTCAAATTTGGAATAAGTTTTGTGCACTTTAAAGTCGAAGTTGGAGGTATTATAGATTCAGGACAAAAAGGCATATCGTTATGTTTATAATGCAATTCTTTGGGATATTCTAAATCAACTTCTAAAACGTATCCCACACTAGACTCATTTGAAATTTCAAGTACGTTAGAATTTCTAATTTCTTCGTTTGTGAGCAAAAAAAAGTCGCTTTGAGGTAGATATTGACTCATAGAATGGCCATAAAGGTTAGTAACATCCAAGTACACGATATACGATGAGGGTTCAGAAGGATTACAATTCGGTAAAAACTATTGTTGGCAACTGCTTTGCGCTTAGTACACATACTTATACCCCCTCGAATACTTTTCTTAAAGAAGTGCAGCAATTCTAATTCAATACCGGTACTTTTCAACATAGCATCCCAACTGAGTCCGGGAGCTGTAAGATACTGCGCAGGGTCCAGTTTATAGTTAAGTTGACATACTGTTCTATAATTTTCGAAAATGTCGGTTAATAGAAGAACGTCAGATTTTAAATAAATGTCAGAGTAGTCCCCTAATGTTGCACAATTGAGTTTACTCCATACATCTTTAGCATCAGTAATATGTTGTTCGTGTAATTTATCAAAAAAATCATTTTTTGCAGATAATTTGGGGTATTCAAGTTTATCAATTGAATCTACAAATGAGTATGGAAGTACATCTTTTTATCGAACTAATTCAAATTCGCGACCGTTTCCAAAGAATTTCTTTATTTCAACGTATTGGAAATGACAAAGTTTTTGAGAGCGAATCCAACGAAGCTGTCAAAAAACGATAACTATCAACAAAACTCATTTCCCAGACGATTTTTTTTGATACATTACCAGCTACAACTTCATCGACACAGATATAAATATTAATTACGATTAAGGCAGATGGATTGTTGTCATTTTTGGTAACGATTATATACAGGGTGAATAAAAGATGCGAAGTGTAAATGGTGAATGAATTATTATTTTTGATGATGCTTATGCACAAGGTGAGGGAAAATATTACTTTTACAAAGTGTAACAACTAATTTGAACATTTAGGTGTAATTCTTGTGCCTCTCTGTGCGAATGGTTAAATTTTATATCAACCCATTAATGTTATAGGAACAAATGTATATAGTATTTTCATGGTCTCTATTTCCGCACTATTAGGCCCTCATTCCACGTGTTAAAAGGCGGACAATGTTGCTAATGTAGGTAGTAACGTACGGAACACGGCTAACAAGACGTTATTCGTTGTTTTGGTGTACTTAATTATTCTGAATCACACTTTACACCTCTATAACCGAACGGCCTTTGGAGTAGCAATATCGTAACCAATTTGTTTGCTTTCTGGTTGAATTGCAAATTCGTAAACGTTTCTTTAAAAACTGCTATCTTATTTTATGGATTATTTGTTATTACCAGTTTTTGTACAAAAATTGAATCTCCGCAGTAGATGAGAAAGTTTCAATGTCCCAGAGGCAGTATTTGCGTAGTTTATCTGACATTCTTACAGCCACGTGAGCGCGTATCATAGATAAGTATGCGCATAGAACAAAGGTAGTAACAACGTGGTTAAAGGTTCATTTCCCTTGGAAGTGGATTGGCTGCAGAGATCCGGTTGCCTGACCGCCAAGGTCCCCAGAATTGCACCCACGGTACTTTTATCTATTGGGACATATGAAAGAACTTATTCACAGGTTTCCAACAGGAAATCGGAAACTAATACAGTTCGCCGAAAATGAAAAAAGCAATTACCCTGACGTCTGACCTGTCATGCTTGTATTATAGCCGAGGGAGGACGCCTCGAACACTTATTTTGAGTGTGACTATAAATATATATATATATATATATATATATATATATATATATATATATATATATATGTGTGTCTGTGTGTGTGTGTGTGGTGTGTGCGTGTGTGTGTGTGTGTGTGTGTGCTGTGTGCGTGTGTGTGCGTGTGCGCGTGTGCTTGTGTGCTTGTGTGTTTGTGTGCTTGTGTGCGTGTGTGCGTGTGTGCGTGTGCACGTGCGTGTGTGCGTGTGCACGTGTGCACGTGTGCGCGTGTGCGCGTGTGCGCGTGTGCGTGTGTGCGTGTGTGCGTGGCAGTGTGCGTGCGCGTGCGCGTGCGTATGCGTGTGCGTGTGCGTGTGCGTGTGGGTGTGTGTGTGTGTGTGTGTTTCTATTTAGATTTCCACAAATATTAATGTTTAAATAAGACATTTTTTCTTTGAAACTTGTGTAAATAAACATACAAATTAATTCAACGTTTCGGGAACGTCCCTTGTTCCCTTTGTCAAGAATTTATTTTGACAATTACAGAAATTGAAATAAGGTAACTATTTTTAACAAGTACAGAATATGAAACAAGTTAACTAATTTAAATTTAATCTGGACGAGTGTGTTTGACTTCCGGTAGTTGGTCTAGTACATGATGTAGAAGGTGCAGAAGTGGGGACGTCAGGAATAGTTGCAGCTTAAGCGTTTGAAATTTCTAGAAGATTTGGAGTTGGTTGAAATGTAGAATTAACTTGTTTAATGATATTCTTCCAAATTTGTGGCATTCTAGAAGTGTCATCTCGTTTATTGAGGGCGTTTGGTCTTCTTTCAATTTTAACTGCTTCTCTAATAATAAAATATATACATATATACTATATATATATATATATATATATATATATATATATATATATATATTATACATATATATATATATATATATATATATACACAATATACAGGGTTACAGTTTTCGACTTTAAGCATGGAGATCTTGGTAATTTGAAGAGATGCAAGGTCGGTTAAATTAGGGGAAAGTGATAACTTAATTCGCAAATGAAACTAGTGTCACGTGGCCAATTATCAAAACCGTCATATTTGCTCTACTCACTCCATGGAGCGTCAACTCAAACGTGTTTGTGTGTTTGTGTCTTTGTGTGTTTGTGTGTTTGTGTGTTTGCGTGTTTGCGTGTTTGCGTGTTTGCGTGATTGCGTGTTCGCGTGTTCGCGTGTTCGCGTGTTCGGGTGTTCGCGTGTTTGCGTGTTCGCGTACTCGCGTGTTCGCGTATTCTCGTGTTCTCGTGTTTTCGTGTTTGCGTGTTTGCGTGTTTGCGTGCTTTCGTGTTTGCGTGTTTGCGCTTGTGCTTGTGCTTGTGCTTCTGCTTGTGCTTGTGCTTGTGGTTGTGCTTGTGCTTGTGCTTGTGCATGTGCTTGTGCTTGTGCTTGTGATTGTGCTTGTGTTGTGCTTGGCTTGTGCTTGTGCTTGTGCTTGTGCTTGTGCTTGTGCTTGTGCTTGTGCTTGTGCTTGTGCTTGTGCTTGTGCTGTGCCTGTGCCTTCTGTGCTTGTGCTTGTGCTTGTGCTTGTGCTTGTGCTTGTGCTTGTGCTTGTGCTTGTGCTTGTGCTTGTGCTTGTGCTTGTGCTTTTGCTTTGCTTTGCTTTTGCTTTTGCTTTGCTTTTGCTTTGTTGTGCTTGTGCTTGTGCTTGTGCTTGTGCTTGTGCTTGTGCTTGTGCTTGTGCTTGTGCTTGTGCTTGTGCTTGTGCTTGTGCTTGTGCTTGTGCTTGTGCTTGTGCTTGTGCTTGTGCTTGTGCTTTGGTCTTGTGCTTGTGCTTGTGCTTGTGCTTGTGTTGTGTTGTGTTGTGTTTGTGTTTGTGTTTGTGTTGTGTTTGTGTTTGTGTTTGTGTTTGTGTTTGTGTTTGTGTTTGTGTTTGTGTTTGTGTTTGTGTGTTTGTGTTTGTGTTCGTGTTCGTGTTCGTGTTCGTGTTCGTGTTCGTGTTCGTGTTCGTGTTCGTGTTCGTGTTCGTGTTCGTGTTCGTGTTCGTGTTCGTGTTCGTGTTCGTGTTCGTGTTCGTGTTCGTGTTCGTGTTCGTGTTCGTGCTCGTGTTCGTGTTCGTGATCGCGTTCGCGTTGTTCGCGTTCGTGTGTGTGTGTGTGTGTGTGTGTGTGTGTGTGTGTGTGTGTGTGTGTGTGTGTAATGTGGGTGTAGGTTTCGGTGTGGGTGTGGATGTGGGTGTGGGTGGTTCTTTTAAGTAAATTATTTTATTATCAGCATGCTCTATTACACAATTTTGGCAGTATTACATGCATTTAAATTCCAAAAATATCGAATTTAAAAAATAAACTTATAGTAAACAGTAACGTATCTTATACTACATATACTTAAAATTAAAATACTAAGTCTAATTTAACAAGGACATTCTAATGTGAATAATATAAGTTATCATTTTAAGATTAACACTAAGTGAAAAATTATATGGCGTACATTACATGGAATGTATTACGAGAATGTTCTACAATATAATTTTAATTAATAAATATTCTAACGCAAAGATTACATATTATTCTACTAACAATTCAAAATTTACTGTTCTAATGAATTCTAAAAATGGTTTCAAAAGGTATTGTATTAGTTCTAATTTGGTTACTGGCCAAGTTCCTTCTTTAGTAGTCATAGCACTAATTAATACATTTCTTTGTAGGTCTAATCTACTACAGTCATAAATTAAATGTTCCGCAGATTGTTCACCACGTTTACATACACATTCTGAATTGTCAATTAATTTAAACCTGTACAAATAGTTTTTAATTTTGCTAAAAAAGGTAGTAATTTCTGGTGTTATTTTAGTATTGTTCTCTAGTCTCTGACGTACTGATGGAAAAAAAGATTTAGTGAAAATACCATTGGTTGAATCATCCCACTCTGATTGCCACTGTGAAACACTTTCTGTGGCTAAAAATTTCAAAACTGATTCTTTTGGAATTTTATTAATACGTCTTGCAGCTTTGGTTGTATTGCTACATATTTTGCATATCTATTGGCCGTTTCGATACCTTAACTAAAATTATGAAATCTTGTCCACTGAAAATATATTTTCAACTATTCTCAAGCATTATTTGTATATTTCTTCTAATGTCATGAATTATAATTTTGATTAGAAAAATTTTCTAAAGAGCTTATTGATGTTTTATTATCAGTAATAATCCTTAATCTTTTTTCTGAATTTAGTAACTTTTGAACTTGAAGTTTCTTTAAAGCTTTTAAATTTGCTACATTTTCCGCTTGTTGAACAGTACATTTATTGTTTAATTTCCTTTATAATAAATTGTAATAACATATTTTTGTAAACAGCAGCAGCGTAACCAATGTTATTGTCAATTTTACTGCCAGCTGTAAAAAGTTGAAATGTTGTAACGTTCATTGCTTGGCTTATTATTGGTAAATCTGCTGGATGAAGCCAATTATGCAGATGGATTGGATATTCATAAACTAAATAATCATAAAGTTTCAATGCTTTGGTAATATAATAATAATTAGCCGATTCCTCTAATTTAATTGTAATTGGTGTCATTCCAGAGATAATGCAAGATGCTTCATAAGATATTGTGGGAAAGGATTTTATTATATTAATATTAATTATTCTCTGACCTCTTTTAATTTTTGTTTTATTACTTCTTTTTCTAACTGTTTCAATCCAAATCGGAATTCCATATGATAACAAAGGTAACATAACCCCTTTGTATATGACTTTTAAAGCTTTATGCCCAAGACCCCATTTAATTTTTGCATTTCTAGATATTATATTAATAATTTTTTCAGTTTTTAAGGTTACGTAATTAATATGTTGATTAAAATTAAATTTATTATCTATAATAATCCCTAAAGATTTCATTTCTTTAACTTGTTCTAGAATAGAATTATTCATATAAATATTAACTTTCGCACCATTAGTTATCCGTTTCCTTGATATTAAAAGTACTTTTGATTTTGATTGATTAAAGGTAATTTTATTACGTTTAGCCCAATTAAGAATTTTATTTAAATCTATATTAACGTAAATCAACGTCATCCGCAAAAGCAATAATGTTTGACTTATTTGTTAATTTTATATTTAATAATGAATTGTATAGAATTGTCCAGAATCCTGGGCCACTACAAGATCCTTGTGGGTAACCTTTTGTTATGGATTCTTCAATACTAGTATAATTTAGTCGAATCTTCCATATCACGTTTACCAAGCGCAAATGAATTACACCAATAGTTTATGCAAACAACATTCCGCTAACACAAGTCAACGAAGTGAAATACCTTGGCCTACATCTCGACAAAGGACTAACCTGGAAACCGCATATATGGAAGAAACGCAAACAACTTGGTATAATGTTTAGCAAGCACTACTGACTACTTGGAAGGAAATCCAAGTTATACCTAAAAAGTAAACTTCTTGTATACAACACGATTTTCAAACCCATATGGTCATATGGTATACAACTATGGGGTACAACAGCCAACTCAAACATTCAAGTCATTGAAAGGTTTCAATCCAAAGTGCTACGGACTATGTGTAACGCACCATACTTTGTCAGAAATAAGGACATACTATGTGACCTAAAAGTTGACACCGTAAAGGAAGTGATAGTGAAATGCAGTGAAAATTACTTTAGTAAACTAGATCATCACCCAAACGCCCTAGCCCTCAACCTAGTGGACAATAGTGAAACCATGCATAGACTTAAAAGACACAAACCGTTAGACCTTCCACACAGATTTGATTAACCATAAACAAAGTCACCTGTATAATATGTCGCTCTGTCATGTTCTTAATTAACTAATATAAGTCTTGCTTATTGTATAAACAGATTGCAAGAAGATACAATAAACATTAAAAAAAAAATTAAAAATTTTTGTTTGTTACCTCGTTATTTTATGTTCATTTTTGTGCTATGTTGTGTTCTTGATAATTTGTTAATGAACACTACTATTAAAAGTTTTGGTTTATGATAATTTTAAGACTTAAGCAGCTATTAAGAGTATTCTCTGTAATTACTTTTATATTTTTCTTCAACCGCCCATGCCTCCTTAGGGGTTAAGAATCGGGAAAAGTTTGCACATAATCATTTTTGCTTAAAATTGTTCAACGAATACGTATACGAATTCTACATAGTTCCTCACGGACACCCTATATATAAAGATACAGGGTGTCCCGTAAAGTGTAGGCCATAGTTCAGAGGTAGTTTCCTTGGGTTAAAATAACCCCATTTATGCCAACTTACCTTAGTCCTATACAGCTTACTTAAAAAGTTATAACCTTTGCTGTCTCATCTTTCTAGATATCTTATCTAAACTTCATACAGGGGAGGAGTTTTTTGTTTTTTTATGAACGAATAAAAGTAAATATGTAACTAAAAATTATTATTAATTTTACTAAATACATGAATAAAAAGTTTACCTCGTGTAGGATTTGAACTTTATAGATTAATAAAATTAATCATAATTTTTAATTACATATTTACTTTCATATTTTACTTTCATAACACATATGTGTGAATCCTTGCGATATTGCAGGCTCTAATAATATTAATATACAGGGTGGCGCATTAGTGTCACAAAGTCCCATATCTCCTTTATTCAAAGAGATAGAAAAATTAAATACAAAAGTTGTAAGATATGTTCTGGTGCACATTCCAAAAATATTTTTAATTATACAGGGTAGATCATAAAAGCTTAGAAGTAATTTTACATTTTTTTTAATAGAAAACCCTATATATTATTACATATTTAGATTCTACATACAATTTTAGACACATTTTATGTATAATGTCCTATACCTAAGTCTAACCGTTTTTGACAAATTTCAATTTTATGTCAAAATGACGTTTGCATGCCAAAACATAGGTGGAAATCTTTTATAAACGAAGCCTTTATCAATTAGTTATGGTTGGTTTCCTTGGAAATGGGGACCTACTCTAATGGGCTGTATTGATATTTTGTAATACATTCATACAGGGTGATCAAAATGGACAATAAAAGTAGATTCAAAAAACCTATAGTCATTTTTTGAATGGAAACCCCTATTTTTTAATTCTATCTTATTTAGCATTAAAAATAAGGGTGACTTTATATAAGAGTGGATATTCCAAAAATTGTAGTTTTTGAAATAATGACAATTTAACATTTTTTATTGTAAAAGGCTATACGGCTTTCAAGTTTTGTTGTTAGTTGGCCGGACGGCGGGCGCGGCGAAACAAAAAAATCGAGCACTTCAGATCGAAATATTACAATTTATTGAACCCCATATAAATAATTATTTTATTAAACGAACTTAAAGTAAAGACAATATTTTTTTGATTCAACAAATTATGTCCTAATCCTAATCATAAACTTAACACCTCTAATGTAACTAAACCTGTAACTAATTATACGGATAAAAGTACTAGAAACACGTCAAATACGTACTACCTAATAAGTTGTTCGAAATGTCCGCCTCTTTCTTGAATACACAATCCAATACGTCTCTCAAATTCGCTGCTTAAATTTCTACACCTTTCAACACTAATGTTTTGAAAACAGTTTCTAATCCTAATCTTCATGTCTTCCTTTGTTGTAGGCGGTATTTTATAAACCTACTCCTTGACGTACCCCCATATGCTAAAGTCCATTTTAGTAAGATCTGGGGATCTAGCAGGCCAAGCAACAGGTCCTCCCTCCCAATCCATCATTCTGGATATTTAGCATTTAAAAAAGTTATTATCGGACCTGTATGATGTACTGGGGCCCCATCATGAAGAAACCAAATTTCTTGTTGCGTATACTGTGGCACTTGACGCAACAAATTAGGTAGATGGTTTTGCAGAAAGTCTAAGTATACTACCCTGTTACTCGTTGATCAAAAAATATGGTCCAATTATATGATTACGGACAACACCTCCCCAAACATTTAAATACCATCTAGTTTGAGAAGTATATCTTACAAAATGTGGATTTTCGGTAGAATAGTAATGAAAATTGTGTCTGTTTACACTTCCGTTTCTGTGAAATGTGGCCTCATCTGTAAATAAAATGAAATGAACAAAATTTCTTTGTTGATTTATTTTGTTTTGAGCCCATTGACAAAATTCCAGTCGTCTTTGATAATCTTCAGGAACCAACTCTTGAAGTAGTTGAATGTGATAGGGTGCATTTTTGAGACTTCAATATCCGCTGTACCGTACGTCGTTCAACACCAACCTGTTCAGAAATGGGTCGTTGTCCAATCTATGTATTTTCGGTAACTGTTAATAGTACATTTAATTGATTTTCATCAGTCTGTGCAAGTTTTTCCCTAGTATTTTTTTCATATAACACATTACCAGTTCTTTCAAAACGCTCTAAAAGCTTTTCAAATGCCCTTCTTTCAGGTTGCCGTCTCTCTGGAAACCGTTGTTGATACAGTCTTCTTGCTAAGAGCGTATTCTTATCACTAGTTCCCAAAACAAAAATCATATCAACCATCCCGACTTGCGAAAAATTCATTATTAACAATTTTAATTCAAGTTTTAAATCAATTTGCTGTAAAATACACTAATGCATCACACAAATTATCAATTGGCAATAAATAATGACGTTTCTGATGGTCTCTATTATTTTTATACGCCACGCCTCGCCATGACGGCCAACAAACAATAAAACTTGAAAGCCTTATAGCCTTTTTACAATAAAAAACGTTAAATTGTCATTATTTCAAAAACTACAATTTTTGAAATATACACTCTATACAAAGTCACCCTTATTTTTAATGCTAAATAAGATAGAATTAAAAAATAGGGGTTTCCATTTAAAAAAATCACATAGGTTTTTTGAATCTACTTTTATTGTCCATTTTGATCACCCTGTATGAATGTATTACAAAATATCAATACAGCCCATTAAAGTAGGTCCCCATTTCCAAGGAAGCCAACCATAACTAATTGATAAAGGCTTCGTTTAGAAAAGATTTCCACCTATTTTTGGCCTACAAATGCTCATTTTGACAAAAATTTGAAATTTCTCAAAAACAGTTAGACTTAGGTATTGGACATTATACATAAAATGTGTCTAAAATTGTATGTAGAATCTAAATATGTAATAATATTCTATTTCCATTTTAAAAAATTTAAAATTACTTCTAAGCTTTTATGATCTACCCTGTATAATTAAAAATATTTTTGGAATATGCACCAGAACATATCTTACAACTTTTGTATTTAATTGTTTTTGTATCTCTTTAAATAAAGGAGATATGGGACTTTGTCACACTAATGCGCCACCCTGTATGTAATTTGATTGTAATCTGATTATATTTATAATTTACATCAGTTCTACATACATAAAGACAAAATTTACATTGATTGGGGTTTGAATCTCGATGGTGCAGTTGGTTAGCGCAGTACTCAAGCAAAGTACAGGTCGTAGGTTTAAATCCTACTCGATGTAAACTTTTTATTTATGTATTTAATAAAATTACTAAGATAGATGGCGCCAACAACACCTTACTTATGTTTCTGGTCTCCGCTGTATTTCTTGTGGATAAAGATTTTGAAAGACATGTTAACAATTCTGAAAGGTCATTTTATTTTCTTTAAAAAAGGTACTCATTGTATATCGCTAAATGGTCCCGCTTTTGAGGAAAATGCACTTAAAGTGAACGCTCCAGAATGTACATTTCCTTTGCATAAAATTTAATGCCACTTGAATGTGGTAGGTATCCATCACAAAATCGTAATTCTGATTTGACTTCTCATAAAATATCTTTGGTGTGTTTTTAACAATGAGTGATATTATGCAACTTACGCTCAACAAAATTTCAATAAACGTGCTGCGGCCAGAAGTTTTGGAAATATTTTTCCAAATCGTAGACAACCGGACAGAAAAATATTTTCAAGTCCTCTAGTGCGTACCGTCGAACAAGATGAAGAGGTCTTAGATCTAGTTGAAATTAATTCGTCCATTAGCATTCGGCGAATATCTGCAAATACTGGGTTATCTAGCAGGGCAATATCAACTGTTTTGCATGAACAGCAACTTCACCAGTACCATTACATACCAGTCCAAAATTTATTTCCAGATTTTTTCTTGACAAGAGTGAATTTTTGTAACATCATCGACGTGATCAATCTTTTATAAACAATATTATGTTTACGGATGATGGGTATTTAACAGCATATCTGGTCTGATGAAAACCCAAACTTCACAAGGAAGCGCCATTTTCAACACGAATTTAAACTTAATATTTGGTTTGAGATAGTGAACCATTCTCTTGTAAGTCCTTTTGAACTCCCAACTAAACTGAATGGCCGCGAGTATCTAAACTTCTTTCTGCTTAACTTGTTTACCCTGCCGGATGAAGTTTCTTTAAACATTCGTCTTGAGATGTGGTTCTTTCAAGACGTCGCCACTGCCCATTATCCTCTCTCGGTTCAAGATCACTTAATGTATTCCTGCATCGTTGGATGGGAAGGGGAAGTGAACAACGTTGGCCTCCACGAAGTGCCGATTTAAATCCATTGAACTTTTCTGGGGAGCATAGAACCAATATCTTGTCGCTGTGATCCAATACAGGAGTATCTTATAACTTCCATTGCAGCTGAAGGTTAGTAACCTGCATGACATCGTTTAATGCAGTCTTAGATTGTTGGTCTTTTCAGGCGGACTATTATTCATTATCATCATTAATGACCTGTTTGATGATGACCGTTTTAGGTGCCTTTGTAGTATTGAACATATTTTCTGAGGTCTCACTATAAGACATCTTTAAAGGCTGATTTAAGGCGATATATCAATTATTAGCACTAGGACATTGCTCCTGCTTTTCGTTAGAAGTAATAAAAGATAGTGTTGCTGATCATTAATCAAATTCTTCATAATAATACTCATTTAATGTCCTATAGTTAGTTGTTTTAACCAGATATCAGTGAATAGTAATCTAGACTACTGAGGGTACAATTCTTATCGAACATTCAGGGCGATAAATCTCCCACCCATGATATACTCCAGCTCGCTATGTAGAGACACGTTATATTGTAGGTTGGCTAACCTTATCAAGAGCTATTATTCAAATCTTAATACGTGTGTGACGCACCCGTCGTTGGGCCGTTGCGATCAGTTTTCAACCAATAATCATGAATCATAACTAAGCTATGCAGAAGGCATATTTTTAATTCATCAGCATAGACATGCTCCCTGCTTTATTATCTTATAGCTCCGCCCAAATCAACTTTTAATCTATAATTTACTTTCACAGATTTGTAAATACCAGACGTACAATTCAAACATAGACTGGTTTAACCTATAGTCAAACAACAACATCGATTCAATTAATACACAGTGGATTCTTCAACTTATCAATCTACACTAAGAACCAATTTTAATTCTAAAATCCAGTTTGATTTAACTGACAGCTTGCAAAACCAACATCATTTCAAACCATCAATCAAATCTGATTTAACCTATAGCTTGCAAAACCAATTCAATTCAAAAATCACTTTCGTTTACTATATATTGATAAACCCTTCATTACAAATTGATTTAACTTACAGTGTGAAAAAACCAGCGTAATTACAAAAATACTCAATTATTTAACTAAGCTTGCAAAACCACATTCAATTCAAAAAACGGTTAGTGTGTTAATTAGTTGACACTATTCTATGAGTTGATTTATGCTAGTGTCGTAAAGAAGCTAATTCAAATTGATGTGATTATTGAGTTGCAAAACCAATTCGATTAAGATGGATGTATTGATGTGGTGTGATGAGTATGTGAGTGTGAGTGTGAGTGTGATGTAGTGTGAGTGTGAGTGTGAGTGCTGATTGATGTGAGTGTGGTGTGAATGTGAATTAGAAGTAGTGAGTGTGAGTGTGAGTGATGTGAGTGTGAGTGTGAGTGTGAGTGAGTGTGAGTGGAGTGTGGGTGTGAGGTGTGAGTGTGAGTGTGGTGAGTGTGAGTGTGATGTGATGTGAGTGAGGTGTGAGTGTGAGAGTGTGAGCGTGAGCGTGAGCGTGAGGTGAGTGTGAGTGTGAGTGCAGTTGGGTGTGAGTGTGAGTGTGAGTGAGTGTGAGTGAGTGTGAGTGTGTAGTGTGAGTGTGAGTGTGAGTGAGTGTGAGTGAGTAGTGTGAGTGAGTGGAGTGAGTGTGAGTAGTGTGAGTGTGAGTGTGAGTGTGAGTGGGTGTGAGTGTGAGTGTGAGTGTGAGTGTGAGTGAGTGAGAGTGTGAGTGTGAGGTGTGAGTGTGAGGTGAGTGTGAGTGTGAAGCGTGAGCGTAGCGTGAGTCAATGTGAGTGTGAGTGTCAGTATGAGGAGTGGTGTGAGTGTGAAAGTGTGAGTGTGAGTGTGATGTGTGAGTGGTGAGGTGAGGTGGGAGTGAGTATGTGAGTGTGAGGTGAGTAGGTGTGAGTGTGAGTGTGATGTGTGAGTGTGAGGAGGTGTGAATGTGGTGTGAGCGTGAGTGAGTGTGAGTGTGAGGTGGTGTGTGAGTGTGAATGTGATGAGTGTGAGTGTGAGTGTGGGTGTGAGTATGAGTGTGAGGGTGAGTGTGAGTGTGAGTGTGTGAGTGTGAGTGTGAGTGTGAGTGTGAGTGTGGGTGTGAGTGTGAGTGTGAGTGTGAGTGTGAGAGTGAGTGTGAGTAGAGTGTGAGTGTGAGTGTGGGTTTCAGTCTGAGTGGGTGTGTGAGTGTGAGTGTGAGTGTGTGTATGTGTATACGTGTGCGTGTGTGTGTTTGTGCCTGTGTATGTGTGCCAGTTTAATTTAAAGTTAGTTTTTGCAAGCTGTAGGTTAAATCAAACCGCTATTTTTGAATTGAAGATTGGTTTCGAAAGCTGTAAGTTAAACCAACTGCGTATTTTTGAAGTGAGTGTAGGTTTTGCAAACTGTAAGTTAAGTCAATTCAGTGTTTTTGAATGACGGGTTGGGTTTTGCAAGGTGTGAGTTAAATCTAACCGGTATTTTAGAATTAAAAATATGTTTTTGTAATCTGTGTTAAACCAATCCAGTATTTTTGAATTGTAAGCTGGTTATTGCAAACTGTAACTTAAAAATCAATTTGATATTTTAGAATTGAAAATTGGTTTTTGTGAGCTGTAAATTAAATTGAACCGCTATTTTTGAATTGAAAGTTGGTTTTTGCAAGCTGTACCCTTACGTTTAGGGGGAGTACCAGCTCAGAGTGGCTGTTAGCCTTATCTACAAAGTGAGCGTGTAACAAAGATTTCATTAATTTGGTTTGAATTTTTCATTTTTATTAACCTTAAATGCTATATAATTGAATATACCTTGAAGTACTTTTGGGTACACTTTCATAAAAACACCTTTTATTAATACAATAGTTTTTTCAATAATTCTTTATCTCTTACATTTGGCTGTTCAAAATTTATTATCTCTTGCATTTTATACACATTTGGCTAGTTTATGGTAGACATTCTTTTCTTTTTTACATGGAAGTTTATTTTGATTGAGTTCACTTTTGTGTCTGGTTACAGAAGCATTCCTAAATAAGCTTCTGAATTAATTTTCAATCTTCGCTTGAATGATCCTTAAAAAAGAATTGTATCACAAAGAATATCAAGTTTTTACTTGAGAGTGCTGAGTATTCCTTGCTTTCTTCGCATATTGCGGTTTTAAAAGTATACCATTCAAACAAAATTATAACGAACAGCTCGCCTTCTATCTTAGAGGTAAAACTATTAGTCTGTATCATTTCCTAATGACTCATTACAATTTTCAGCTTTTAAACTGCACCAGCGAATCGAAGACGCTTTCAATAAAATAGTACAAGAGCAAAGACTAAATCGTGTAGTATTTTCAATTGTGAGAAGACTGCAACAGTGTATACAGGAAAATGGAGGACACTTTGAGAATTGAAATGATATCATTATCGGTAATTTATTCATATTTTCTGTTAAATCTGTTTATAATCATTTATTTCAATAATATTCTACTGACTTCTACGAATTGTAATAATACCAATAATTGAGAATTGAAATGTGAAATTGAGTTTTATTCGGAAATGGTTACAGATAGCGAGCTCAATAAGGTATACCTTTTTTATGTAATATTGATCGCATAATCCAATCGTGCCTTTGGAAAGTTGATACCTTTTGTTAGAAAAAAGTTACGTCATTTTTAACCACAAAAACATGCGGCAACTAGCGCCATCTGCACAATACATTGAAATTAGATAAATCACGTTATTCGGCATAAGGATTATAGGCAATGCTACAAATTTGAAAGCTATTTATTGAAAACTAACGGAAATATTAAATAAATTAACTTTTCAAATTGAAAACTAAATACCCTGTATCTCCGTAATGGTGCGTTTTACGATCCAATTTGATAGGAACTTTTTTGTTTGAATTGCTATCCTGCATCAGCTCCCTAATTTTGACCACCTATTTTAGAATCACCTTGTATATACAGGGTGTTACTTAAGTGTATGTACTTATTTTAAGGGGTGATTCCTGAGGCGATTTGGAGCCGGAAAGTTCATATGAATGTATGTCCTCAGAAGCTTCGTTATCGATCTACACGCTGTTGAAGTTGTTGTGTTTTTTCGGTTTTTTCGAAATTTTTCGAAAACCCTTCTAGATATTACATTGAAATTTTACATATTGTATAAGGGCATGAAGACCCTTATTTCAACTGAAAAGTTCATTTTTAATTTAACCAGTGGCGTAGATACAGCTAGGTCATGGCATAAATTCCACAAAAAAAATGTGTTACGCCACTGTTTTATATGACGCGTTTACACGATATTCATCATAAATCAATTCCGAACAAAAAAGATCTCCATACAATTTCACGTAAAACTCACCGTTTAGGAAAAAATAATTAAAAAGTGTCGTGTCGTTATAACGTGCATTTATTCCTAACATAGAAACTATTTACAGAAACTGAACAATAAAGGGAAAAACTTTTGTGCAGTCATTCATAAAAAATGCTGAAAATGTCCACCATCCGCTTCTATACAGGCTTCTGCTCTTCTCCTCATTGAACGACGCACTCTTTCAAAAATTCCCGGTGTGTTCTGTATGGTTGCACAACCTCAATTATTCTATTGCGTAAGTCTTCCAACGTCTAAACTGGTGTATTATAAACTAGAGTTTTAAGATGCCCCCAGAAATAAAAGCTGTTCAGATCAGGCAATCTCGGTGGACAGAACTGAGGCCCCTCACGACGTATCCATTGATTTGGGTAAACTGAATTCAAATATTTACGCACCAAAATGCTGAAGTAGGCCGGGGCACCGTCGTGCATGAACCACATGTGCTGACGTACTAGAAGAGGGACATTTTCTAGTAATTCAGGCAAATTATTTTGAAGAAACGCACGATAGGTATTGCCGTCAAGGCGCCTTGGAAGAAAGAATGGTCCAACTGAAAAATCTCCAATAATACCAACCCATACGTTGACTGAAAATTGCTGCTGAAATTTTGTTTCTACTGTAGCATGAGGGTTCTCTTCGCTCCATAAATGAGCATTACGAAAATTTCTGATTGCTTCTCTGGAGAAATTTGCTTCATCCGTGAAGATAACTTGCCTGTCGAAATGAGGATTTTCTGCAATCTTCTGGAGAAACCACATGGAAAAATTCCTGCGTGCTGGAAAATCTCGTGGAAGGAGAGCTTGCACTCTTTGCAGATGATACGGATACAGCAAATATTCTCTCAAAATTTCCCATACAGTTTTGTGGCAAATATTCAACGCACTTCCAATTTTGCGTGTACTAGATCCTGGATTCTGTTCAATTTCATTGAGAACAGCCTCCTCTACTTCCGCTGTCCTCACTGTACGAGGTCGTCCCTCTCGGTTTCCATTTTGTAAACTGCCATATTGAGACAGTCGCAGATGGATGTTTGTGAATGTTCTACTATCGGAACAGCACGGTTGAAATCTTTCTTGGTAAAGACGCCTGGCTTGTTTAGCATTGCCGTCAGCCAGACCATAGACGAAATGCATGTCGGTCATCTCCGAAATAGCATAATTGACCATTTCTCTTACTTTTATGAAGACAAAACACTTGGAAAACAACAAAAAGAACAAATTTTTAAACTAGTTATTGCCTGTCAAGAATAAGACTGACATGACAGGATTATTAACGAAATACATAGCGATGTTTCCTTATCAACGGACAGAGCTCACTTGTGTTTTTGTGACATATCTTTATCTTGTAAATAAACTTCACGTTATAACGACACGACACTTTTTAATTATTTTTTCCTAAACGGTGAGTTTTACGTGAAAATGTATGGAGACATTTTTTGTTCGGAATTGATTTCAGATGAATATCGTGTAAACGCGTCATATAAAACAGTGGCGTAACACATTTTTTTTGTGGAATTTATGTCATAACCTAGCTGTATCTACGCCACTGGTTAAATTAAAAATGAACTTTTCAGTTGAAATAAGGGCCTTCATGCCCTTATATAATATGTAAAATTTCAATGTAATATCTAGAAGGGTTTTCGAAAAATTTGGAAAAAACCGAAAAAACAACTTCAACAGCCTGTAGATCGATAACGAAGCTTCTGAGGACATACATTCATATGAACTTTCCGGCTCGAAATCGCCTCAGGAATCACCCCTTAAAATAAGTACATACACTTAAGTAACACCCTATATATACATATATATATATATATATATATATATATATATATATATATATATATATATATATATATATATATATATATTTATTTATATATATATATATATATATATATATATATATATATATATATATATATATATGTATGTATGTATATGACAGTAACGTAAACTGTAACATTTGTCACCTCGAAAGGTTGAATCTTTGCTTATTACTAAAATCCTTTTTTATTCACAACCCAGTAATAATTAGATCATAAACAATATCTTCGTTAATTAAAAGTGCTATTAATAGGTATATTAATTATATGCGACACAAATAGGTGTAGACGTCTTCTAAGGAATAAGGTCACTTTGTTTTCGATTTAGGTAAGTACATTGCTTGTAAGTTCAATGTTGGCGATTCTACAGTTAAATATAATAGACTAGAAGCAATCTGAGTTAATAACAGAATTGAACAAAAATGATGAACCTGTAATTAAAAAAAAAAAGAAAAATTATTTCAATGTGTCAATCACCACACTTACAAAAAGTGAGTAAGAAAAATATGGTCGATCCCTCATGCTTCCATATAACGGTAACAGTAAATAGAAGTGCAGTAAGTAACTACCGTATGATAATTTGGAAAACACCTTAAAAACTGGCATTGAAAGAAACGTGTTGACGAATCCTTAAATCAAAGTAATTAATTAATGTTACATAAACTAGAACAGCACAATCATTCAATTACTAAACAATATTATTAAGCAGTGTAGTTTAATGGTCAATATTGATTTATAATTTCCCGTCATAATTTATAATCTGTCCCATAATAAACTATTTTTGTTATATAATGTGGCAACACTGCCAAGGGGTACTTGGGAACAATTAGTAATGGGTGCATAGACTTAAGATATATGTAACTTTAGTGCCAGAATGTATGGGGTAAAGGTAACTACGAGTAGTCCTCGTTATCCCAAGTCAAATGGTCAGGCTGAGAGTGGCGTGAAAATTGCAAAACAGTTTTTGAGAAAAGGATGTGATTTAGATATATCACTGTTAAACTACAGAAATACTGAAATTGTGGGAGTTGGGTTATCACCTGCACAATTATTAATGGGGCGTAAATTAAAAACTAAATTACCAGTTACGAATTTAGCTTTAAGTCCTGAAAATAGCGTAAATGTATATAAAAAATTGTTGAATAAGCAGAGCAATGCCAAGAAATACTATAATAGAAATTGTAAGGTAGACAATGAGTTTAGTTCGGGAGAAAGTATAACAATCCAAAGGGATAAAGTATGGGTGCCAGCTGAAATTAATAGGCCAGCCAGTACACCACGCTCATATATTGTACGTGATGAGGAAGGTAAAGAGTACAGACGAAACAGCACACACATTAGACATTCATCGAACAAGTATGAATATTTGCCTGATATATAGAATAATGACAAAATTGAAATTAAAGAGACAGTAGAGCCAAATAATATAACTAGAAATGATCGCCCTCAAAGACAAATTAAATTACCTAAAAGATACAATGATTTTGTATTGTAAAAAAGGGAGATGTTATTTAATGTGGCAACACTGCCAAGGGGTACTTGGGAACAATTAGTAATGGGTGCATAGACTTAAGATATATGTAACCTAATCATTGTGTATTGGACTAATAAATATTAATACAATGTTTATGATTAATAAACATAACAATTTTCAAATTAATTTTAGTGTACAGAGTGCTAGAAAATATAGTAACCTTCTATGAACAAACACCCTATTAAATATGTGCGCTGGTCACGTTCTCACTCTTAATGTACAAAGTTTTTCACATTCTGATAATTACACAATTTATTTTTGAAATCTTGATTGTATTATTATTAATATTTTCATCAATTAAAAATTTCCTTTTATTAGAACTTAATATAATATATTAATATAAATCTCACCTTTTTTTTATTACAAATACGTTATTGTTACATAACTTTGTATAAAAATTATAATTCAAACTAATGCATTTGGTATATGTTTCGGTATGTCGAGTGTTTTTTTTGTTTTGAAATGTTATCATTATTCTTTATAGTTCTTAATGTTGTTAATAGCTATTTATCTAACAAGCACTCCTTTTTAGTTACTTACTTAAACTGATAAACCAAAATACCTATTAACGGGTAGCTAAAAAATACGTTTGTTATCCGTATCTAATTTCAGGTAAAAAAATACTAAAATATACCGATAAACTGCATATGAAACAACCTTCGTACACTCGATAGCAATAAAAAGATTTTTTCACCAACTTAATCGTTTGAAGTGCGGTAATTTTAGCTATAACAGTTTAATACTTGAATAACGTCATTCATTACTAACGAAACGTTATATTTGTAAGAAAAAAGGTTTGTGTTTATAGTAATAGAAACGTTTAATAAAAAGAAATCTGTAATTTAAGCTACTAATGATACGGTTCAGCACATTATTAATGCATTATTCACTATTTAACTCTCAACATCATACGTCTCATTATAAAATATGAAACGTTTCAGGTTGTTGTAAGATTACCGGAGATGTACGTACCCAGTTTAGGTTTGAGATCATGTTTAACTTTCTCTCTCTGTACCCGGCCGAAAGTTTTGTCTACTTAATAAAACGTAAGCTTACTATTGAAACAGAAGCATCTTCTCAGAATTTTTCTATTAACACTTCCCTTTCAGTAATTCGAACGATATATGCTTGTTTTGCTGATGACACTATTAAGAGATTTTTCTTATACTTTCCATATACATTGGACAATTAATACGTTTTTCATTGAAGTAATTCCGGTGTAATCTACTATTCGCAGAATTCGATTCTAGGTAGTACGCCGCTATATATCGTATCGATGCACGTCGTATTTGCGTACCTTCTTTCTCTATTGCTCACTAATTGACTGTGTACCATGCACCTGTAGCAACTTCTTTTAAACTTTAAAACTTGGTCAGAAAGTGTTTTTTCTTTGACATCCTTTATTTGGTTCGCTTAATTGGTAGTCATATCGTTGGTTACAAAAATATAAGATAAACTATTTCGCCGTACTGGCAGCGCTTACAGTAGCAGTCCTTACCTTCATGATACTTGAGCATTTTAACCTTTTTTTCTAGGTGAAAGGTAAAGGGGGTAACCACGCTATTTTTTAGGTGAAAAGTGCGGAATGGCCACGCTTCTTCTTTCTATATCAAATGAGAGTGGAGAGGTCAAAGGTCATTAAAAATTTTTAAGGTCAAAAAGGGACGGGAGAGATCAAGTTGGTCACACGTGCTTATTTTTTTAAATCTAACAAAAGAACCAGTTCCAGGAAGCGAAAAAGGGACAAGTTATGTGATGCTTCCTAGAACTCTAAGCAATTCCTAAAAACCCCAAAGGGGATCACACGTGGTGTTTCTTAGTAATCTGAAAATAGAACAAGTTCCTGGAGGGGAAGAGTTCAAGGTTTAATGACGTCTTGGGGTATCAATTGTAAGAAATATCGGAATGGGCCAGTTCCTAGCAACCCCAAAGCTAATTAACCCTTTTTTGGGTCAAAAGGAGGAAGAATTAGTAGAACTTCGTTAACCTTTTTCTGGGTCAAAAGGAGATTGGATGGTTGACCAATTTTTGGAAATCTATAAATAGAGTCAAGTTATTAGCCTAGACCGGAGGTGAGGCTTGGACCAATGATGATGAATTAGGCAAAATATTACAAACACATACCTAAGAAGTCGAAAATCCTAATGCACCTGGTTTTGTACGTGCTCGATACTACCCGGCTAAATTCGGCTACCCTCGAGTGTGGTGGGGGTCGTTGCAGCCCATAAGCGTAGTACTCTCGGCTTCTTGCCTCTACGTATGACTATTTCTGAACATAAACCAAACCTCACAAATGTTTTGATGGTAATAATAATGTGGTCATGCGTAATTATAGTATCCATCAATACCTCAATCCATAAAATTCTCCTACGGTCCTCATAATCTTCCAGTGGTCTGCATTCTAGAGCAGTCAGCTAGATAACAGTACGATGCCTATCAAGCTAAATAACAATACATTGAAGCGGTATGAAGAGTGAAGTACTCACTCCATAAGATGGCACCCTCATATTAACATTAAATTCTCAAACCAGCCTGGACAAGGGATCCAGTTTGAGGCAAAGGCCTAAGGAGGACTTTAACAACAATTTTTTAACAATGGTGGCCTTGCATAACACTCAAACAAGGAGGCCAGTTTGGTGGTAAAATCCTAAGGGGGGCCTGGCAAATATCCTTAACAAGGGGACTTTTGTAAACTTTTTATACACAAGACACTGTTTGGAGGGCGGGGGCAAACTCTTGGTAGGATTCTGGCAGTCATTTTTAACAAGAGGGCCTCTTATCACCGGCTTAAACGAGAAGGCTCAGTTTAAGCAAAAGTCCAAAGAGCGCCCTAGCAGTCATTTTTGACAAGGGCTCCAGCAAACAGCGTATACAAGTTCAGTTCAGTAGTAAAGCTCTTAGGTGTCTTATCTAAAGCAGTGATCACCTAGTTGTATATTACTTTCCTACATGTAAGATCCAGTGTCTCAGCGGTCCGCAAAATTTTCCCACGCTCTTCAAAATGTTGCTTATAAATCAGTATAGTAACTCATTATTTCCTGGTGTTGTTAATCGATTTTCATTTTGACCTGTTACAATATCTGAAGTCTCCAGATATTTATTTCAAATTAAGCCTTCACCGAATGGAAAAAAGTTTTGATAGGAGTTTCTTTGCTACGATAAGAAAATTAATGATTTTTAGGATCATTACAATGTTGCTGCTTCGCTGCCCCACTATTCTTCCTTACTGCAATGAATAGCAACGTGTACCAATCCAGTTAGAAGACGGAAATTCCCATTACTATACCAAAATAAGTATACCAACTACATTTAACCCGATCAGTATTTTGCCTGCATCATCTAAAGTGCTGGAAAGAGGTTTACACCATCAAATAACAGCATATTTAACTATCTACCTATTACTCAATATGGTTTTAGAGCAAAACATAGTTGCACGATTACATCGCTAAACGTATCCGATGATATTATAGCGTCAACAGATTCTCGTAAGCTTAGTGCATGTTGCTAGCCTTCTTGGATTACATTAGAGCATTTAACACCATTTCGCATAAACCACTGCTAGCAATTATCCAATACCCTGGATTTGAACGAAATTCTGTTATATTAATTAGTAGTTACTTACAGTCTACAGAATAGGTACCAGTTTGTTCGAGTTGAATCTAACCTGTCATCTACTAGACGACTTAAAAGGGGGGTTCCACAAGGGTCTATTTTGAGACCACTGCTCTTCACAATATATACCATTTTACTGTACAAGCAATTAAAAACCTGTCATGCACAAAGGTACGCAGATGATACGCAACTATACTGTTCCTTTTTTCCTACTTCCAAACCCTCGTTGACATTAATTATGATTTAGATCAGTTAGCCAATTTATTTTCTCAACATTCACTTACTCCTAATCCTGATAAGTCTCAGGCTTTAGTATTTGGAAACAGAATTAGAGCATCTTTTATGGAAAAATATACTTTCACTATTCATAACAAACAATTTGCTGTCATTGCAGAAACTAAAAATCTCGGTGTTAGTCGACTCCGATCTCAAATTTCGCCAACACGTCAGCTCAATGGTCCATATAAGGCTTAGAACTCTATATTATCATAGGCGGTACCTATGTCGTGCAAGTTATTAGTACTATCGTTATTCTCATATTGCGCTTAGAATCCATACTGACGGTTTATACTTGGAATACGAAAGTATGAACATGTTTCTCATACGTTAT
Organism: Vesta saturnalis; assembly: GCA_036346205.1. Lineage (NCBI taxonomy): Eukaryota > Metazoa > Arthropoda > Insecta > Coleoptera > Lampyridae > Vesta > Vesta saturnalis. Next base: position 12,491 of record JARFJB010001902.1, on the reverse strand, counting down.
CGGAGTTAAAATGGCTTAACATGAACAATATGTGAACACTACTTATTGCTTTTCACTAACATACAATAATAACCATTCGTGAACCAACATATTTGTTTAATAAGTTATTTTTCCAAAGTCATATTCACACACATAACCAAACGTCACTATTTGTGAGGGTTATGTTATAACGAGTCAGACAGAGTTTACTTTAAATTCAAAACACCTGTATGGAGGCTTGAACTTGATCTTTTTTCTTTTATATTTTCTGTTTTCATTGCGTATTATGTATAAAAAAGGAAATAATAATGCTGCATTACATACAAACACACACACACACGCACACGCACACGCACACGCACACGCACACGCACACGCACACGCACACGCACACGCACACGCACACGCACACGCACACGCACACGCACACGCACGCACGCACGCACGCACGCACGCACGCACGCACGCACGCACGCACGCACGCACGCACGCACGCACGCACTCACATATATATATATATATATATATATATATATATATATATATATATATATATATATATATATATACAGAGTGAGTCATTAGTGACTTAGATGTGCATCGAACAAAAATAGTTTCATCCCTATAGAGTGTTCCATAATTGCAGGACCGGACTCAGTTTTGTTTTGTTAAATGGAACCCTATATTTATTTAATTTTATTATTATTTGTCTTGTTGAATGCTAAAAAACGGTACTTCGTTTTTAAATTTATTTTGTGGCGTTGCCAATTAGAGCATTTTTTCTTAAAAAAAGTGAAAATTTACACCTTTACTTTAATTGTTCTGAAGACTTTAATATTAGCAGTAGAACTGTAAGGTTTGGCAGACGGGTAAACAAGACCTTGCTCTATCTTTTGACCTTCATACTTCCTGATTATACTATACTGGGTGTTTACAAAATATGGTCAATTTTTGCAAATTTGAAATGACCGTAACGTTTGTTTTTTAAACGGAACACCCTGTATTTTATCATGTCATCGTGTTCTGTTTTTAATTCTCTTACTTTTTTATTAAGCATGTAATATACCTAACGTTACGCGTTCTCGAAATATTTAAGATTTGTTGCAAAATTAATGACAATTGTGACAAACTGGACGGTCTATACAAAAGTAACAAAGCAAACAAAAGAATTTGTATTTGAAAAATCATAAATTATTGAGAAAACTATAATAAGTTATAACTAAATCAAATGCTCGATGTGTCCACCATTTTTTTGCAAACAGGTGTGAATTCTCCTCAAAAAAGAATCTTCAACATTTCGCAGCATATTTTGGTTACCCATTTGAAATGCACTCCGTATTCTAATTTTCATATCTTCTTTGGTGGTAGGAGATTCTTGGTATACTAAGCTTTTAATATAACCCCACAGGAAAAAATGTAATTTTGTCACATCAGGAGTCCGAGCTGGCCATCCTACTGGCCCTCCTCTCCCAATCCATTTATTGGAAAACGTTCTGTCTAGATATTCTCTAACAATGCGACTATAGTGGGGAGCACCATCCTGCTGAAACCACATCCTTTGACGTATGTTTAACGGCAATTCTTCAAGGAGCGGAGGTAACTCATTTTGAAGAAATTCAAGATAGGTTTGACCATTAATGTTTCTTTCAAAAAAGTAAGATCCAATTATATGGTTCCCTACTATCCCGCCCCACACATTCATAGACCAGCGATGCTGATGATCTATTCTTCTAATAGCGTGGGGATTTGTATTGCCATAGTAATGGAAATTATGCCTGTTCACAAAACCATTTTTGTGAAAGGTTGCTTCGTCGGTTATCAAAATGTGGTTAAAGAAATCATTGTCCTGTCTTAATCGTTCCAGTGCCCACTGGGAGAATTCCAAGCGTCTTTGAAAATCATTTACATTCAGCTCTTGGACCAGTTGAAAATGGTATGGATGAAATTTATTTTTTCGAATAATCTTGGAAAACTAGTTTGACTAATACCTAAATCAGCACTGAGGTTTCTTGTGCTAACGTTTGGATTTTCCACTACACTGGTTAGTACCACAAATATGTTTTCTTCGTATTGTACATGTCCTGTTCTTTCAAATCTTTCTTTGAGTTTTTCAAATATCCTTGGATCAGGATGCCTGCGCTCAAGAAATCGTTGTTGATAAATTCTGGAATAATTTCTTTCGCCTTCGTCCAAAGCGTAGACCATGTCAATACATTCATCTTGTGAAAATTTCATTTTTCACATTAAACTGAGGAACTAGTGAATGACGTTTAAGCCAAACGTCAGGAATTATAAATCGCAGGCCTACTGGATACCCTTTTTACACTTATTACCATATTATAAAATTATGATTTTAAAAACTCGAATAAGAAGTAAACCTTTGTCCATTAGTGTTTATTGGACCATATTGTCAACAAGATATTTACGATTTGTAAATATTCAAAGCAAAAGTCATGATTATTTTATTAATTTTGCAAAAAATCTTAAATATTTCGAGAACGCGTAATGTTAGGTATATTACATGTTTAATAAAAAAGTAAGAGAATTAAAGACAGAACACGAAGACATGATAAAATACAGGGTGTTCCATTTAAAAAACAAAAGTTATGGTCATTTCAAATTTGCAAATTTTCAAATAATAATAAAATTAAACAAATATAGGGTTCCATTTAACGAAACAAAGCTGAGTCCGGTCCTGCAATTATGGAACACCCTATAGGGATGAAACTATTTTTATTTGATGCACATCTAAGTCTGATATAGATCGGGGCTGTAACATTTTTTTTATTTTTAATAATAAAGCCAGGATCTTCCGACAGCGTACTAATGACTCACCCTATATATATATATATATATATATATATATATATATATATATATATATATATATATATATATATATATATATATATAACTGATAAAACAATCCAGATAGCACAAAATTAAAAGGTAGGCGTACAAAAACAAGCTTACGTTTCTGTATTATAAGTGTTTGTAACTGGTTTTATGTTAGTTGAGTTGATCGGCCTATTTCCATAGTTTCTGCTTTTTGAGCGCGACGTTTCGAAAATCCTGAGGACTACATATATATATATATATATATATATATATATATATATATATATATATATATATATATATATATATATATATATATATAATAATATTAAACCTTTTCCTGGTTGCGCAGGTGTTTTGCGCTTAAGCTCTTCACGTATTATTGGAATCCATATGGGTTTCATTTCCACACTAGCTTGGCTTATTGGATTTTCTGCTAGTGCTATGTATGTGGCTACTGTGAGTTTTCGGCGGGTTGTATTCTCGTCGTGTGCTACAATCGGTATGTTATCCCATTTGATGAGGTTCCAGACATGTTCGGTGATTCTTGATTTTTCTGTATCACTCCCACTATCGTCCATAGTGAGCAATAGAATAGATAAATGGAAGACTATGAAGATCAAGCGATATACGAATTCACGGAAGTACCAAGGATGTGGCTTAGATACGTGGACGATACTTTCGGAGTTTGGCAATCATAAGCTAGATGAATTCCTAGATCATCTAAATAGCCGCGCACCCTCCATAAAATTCACAGTGGAATTGGAATCGGAACAAAAACTGTTATTTCGCGATGTACTTGTACACAGGAATGACAACACTTTCACGACAAGTTTATACAGGAAACCTGCCCACTCGGTGAGGTACCTACACTACAACTCCAATCACCACAAAAACGTGAAGTTAGGCGTGGCAAAACGCTTGTACGATAGAGCGAAAGCAATATACTCAAAACAAGAGGACCTGAACAAAGAAAAGAAAAATATCGCTAAAATGCTCAAAGAAAATGGCTAGACCGATCTACCACCTAACCTAAACAGGGTAACCGAAAAAGAAAAACCTAAATATACTATATATACAAGGTACCTCAGACAAAATTAAAAAAAAGGATGGGTAGCGAATATAAGATGCACACTGCCTTCAAATTGGCCAGAACGTTCAGGGGATTACTAATCAAAACCAAATCACACAATGAAAACATAAGAACAACGTCCGCAAAGGCGAAACAAAAAAATTAAGAATCGCCGAACATGTCTGGAACGAAGACCACCGCATCCAATGGGATAACATACAGAGAGTGAAAAAGTTGTAAAAAATATATATTGGATTAGTCAGTGGCTCAGCAGTAAGGGTGTAAGACTTGTAAGTGAAAGGTACCTAGTTATAATCTTAGAGTAGGCAAGTGCTTGGGATAATAATCATAACATATGAATTGGACTCAAGTGCGAAAACAGTACTTCTCAGGACTAAGCCTGATGGCGGAGGCAGCGTCCGCTTCCGCTCAAAAACAAAAAACTGTGGAAATAAGCCGATCAACTCAACTAAAAGCTTACATTTATATTGTTTGTGGATCCTTTAGAAAAGCTACCTTAGAGATGTACTGCTGAACTGGGTGTTTTCTGTGGCCTTGTTAAAAATGACTGCCAAGATCTTCTCAGGACTCGCCCTCCCCCCCAACTGAGTTTTTTGTGTAAGCTGTTTGCAAGGGCCCCTTAACGAGAAAACATGAGTTCTAGTTTTAAATAATTGAACTGTTTAAGAAAACTGGCCCTTTTTGATGACCACCACACCACAACATTGCACTTAGCATAGCGCTTACGCAATCAGGTTACTATGTTATTGACGTTATTTCTTCTCCATCGCACAATATTGTTTAGTTACATTGATATAGAATTCTAATATTCTGTTTTTCATATTAAACTGTTATATTTTACATAATAAGGTATTTAACCCTTTAGAAACTATTTAATCGTTGAATAAGTAAAATACTACATGTTTAGTGGTAAAAAGAAAGTAGGGTGGTACAATCACCAGCGCGAGACTTTTGATTGCTTATTTGCGATTTCGACACACATCACACGTGGGAAATATTTGTTCACATTTGCGCCTTATGTCCAAAATATAATACCCTAACATGGTTCACACCTTCAGTCCAAGTTCTTCTTAGGACAACTAGCTATAGTTCAATAATTTTACCAATGTTGAACCTCTCCGTTCTGGTTTTCCAGAGATACTATTCGTTTAGTCAAAATTACAAGACTGTAAAAACATGACGAGATGAACTTATAACATTTAAAAATTCTATATTTTTGTAGTGAATTCAACAAAGGAGGGGGCACGTTTTAAATGTAAAATACCTTTCGGTCAGAATTTAACCAAATTTTTATATGTTCTAGAACTTGACCAATTGATCAAATGTCTTCATTGCCCGAAATCTCAAAGCTCAACAGTTTTTGATATACAGGGTCTGCAATATCACTATTTGATATTTTCAATATATCATAAAATGGACATTTTTGCCAATACTAACGCAAAACTTAGTGAAATGTTATTTTTTTGTGCTACTGGTTGCAGCCTTTTCTTTACTTTCATTATTTTTGTGCATACACCTGATATACAGGGTGAGACCAAGTATATGTATCTGAAAAGAATTATACGGTGGAATTGTTTTGATATTTTGGTGAATGGAAGTTAACACATATATATGTCCATTTAAATTATTATTGCAAGTTAAGTCCCCTAGACGTCCGTTATACAGAGTGTTTCATTTCTTTAATAGATTTAATTGAGTATTATTATACTTCCTAGTTAATTTTCTGATAACTTAATTGAAATGTCTATATTAAAATAACTATTTGCTAACTATATACACCTACATAATAGTCACGATGTGTTTATACTGATACTGGGTGTCCAAGTACAAAGGACCAAAGCGATATCTTAAACTTCATATAGGTACGGAAAAAACCGTTAACATAAAAAATCCCTTGCAATTGGATGTCGTTGCGAAATACAAAGCTTTTGGAGTTTGACAGATAGAAAGGTTAGATGTGCTTCATTTATTATGCTCACTATTTTCTAATAAAGTTTTCAGTAGATTCTTTTGATAAAGAAGTTGCTTGTCGAAGTTCATCTTTATTTTGCAAAACTAAGAAAAGAAAATTCTTTAAGATACTAGTGTCTTCACTGTTCACACTATCGACAGATCGGTTTCGTAGGTCTACCTCCAACATCACTACCGTTTTGTACAGTCATTGGAAATAAGAAATGTTTATGTAGAAACGTTAATGAACGTATTTTAATATATTAAAAATATCTAAGCTTAATAAGATATCAGTTAACTGAACTGATGAGACAGAAAACAATAAATAATTTTTGGTCTTGATATAACCATTGTCATAGAAATCAAAAAGTTGCATAATCAAATGTTAAATGTCTATCACCTGCACATTATTTGCATTTAGTATATGATTTAAAACATTTGTAGAAGGATATTTGATTAGCTCTTGATACCTAGCGTATCCTAAAAACCATAGTACAGCTGCCACATGAGAACAAGTACCTAAAGTTCTGGCACCAGTCTTGCAGGTGCAGTAAGTACCTAATATTGGGTTAGGTTCTTCTTCCTCATTATTCGGCACAAATGCAATCCACAACTGGTAACGAGTAGCATTTCTGAGGCGAGAATATATCCTTACCCGTATAAAACCGGGTTCGTAGTTTTCATCAAATTGATATTGAACCTGGCGGTCCTTTATTTCATTGTCCTGTATATAAGAAGGAGCAAGCTTTAATTGAAAAATACCTACAGTTAACTCTTTAAGGTAGTAATGTGACAAACGTGGGAATGAAGGAACGATAATTTCATTTAAATCAACCCATCTGCCCCTTCTGGCGCGTAAGTTTTCCTCCTCAACCCTGGCTTGAACAACATTTGGCTCTTGAACTTTTTGAAGAATATTTTCAGCTAGCTCAATAGTAGCATCTTGCATTAAAATGGGTTGAAAATATTTATTTATAATTGCTCCAGCAATTTTAAGAAAATCAGCAATATTACAAATGTGGGGTGTTTTTATCTTAAAGCTAAAAAATTTAAAAATTGATTTTAAGTGCCCATTGCGTGCTTCTACGATCCACCTGGTTTTCGTAACGAGACGACTCTTCTGTGGATAACTGTAGCTGACCTCTGGGCAAAAGGCTGGCATTTTAAAATTAATACCTAATCTATTTAAAGCTGGAATAGCATCCAAGTACCCACGGTCGAGAATGAAAATATCTCCTTCATTAAACCATTCACGCATTCCATTCACATCTCTATTAAATTCACTTATAAGTATGTTAGCATCGTTGTTTTCAGAATTTGAAAATATGGCCCTTGAATGTCTAGAATAAATCCGCTCGGGGCAACAAGCAGAGATGGCTTGATAAGATGTTTACCTTATAAGTACAGTAGGACTGTCGCAACACTTTAAAACAAGAACTTTTCTCTATTTCTAGATAAGTACAGTCATTATACACTATAACTTGAGGCGATCCAGGTTTTGATTATATAGACGATTTGCAAAAGGAGTTACATGATTTTCGATGTAGCTGTCTCTTGTTGTAGCAGTAAATCCAATATTTTGTGGTACAAATCTTCAGAAAGAGATTGTCTAACTAAGATATAGCTAAACTGGCTTGTTGTCTTGTGGAATAATTAAAAATAACCGCTAAAAACTATCACTAAGACCTTGTCGTAACTTGACAGGAATGCTAAGAGATCTTTTTACTTACATATCTCAAAGAATTTCCTATTCTAACGGGGTCACAAAATTGAAAATATTATTAAATTGATCTTTGGTTATAGGAGAACTGCTTTAAATTGAGAATCTGTGAAGTTATTTTCGTCTTCGTAAGCCGTGTGGTAGCTTTTTTCTTAATTTCCTTACGTAATGCTTGTAAAAAAATATAAATCTCATTACCTGATAATAATGGCCGATTTATATATCGTAACCCAGGGAGCAGAAACTCAAACAGATTACCATTCTCATCCAAATGAATATTACAGCAGTACGTATTTTCTCTCTCAACAAAATATTAATTCTACCTTTCATGGATATTTTATGTATATCATTCCCATCGTTACAAATGCAGCATAAGTGAGTTGACCTTTGTAGCACATTTAATCGCAAACAATTTGGGTTATTGTCTATTGCTTGAATTTCCCTTACAATAGAAATATTGCAGACATTGCAGATTCGAGTTTCTTCTATTATGACCCGCTCTGGTAGATTTGCTTCGCGGCGACGTGCAATCACAATTTCCTGCTTTCTTGCATTTACCTCACCACTTATTTTCACCATAACCCTAGGAACTAAAGCATTTCCACAAGCAAAACATGGAATTCGATTCATTTTTCACATAAACTCTTCAACGATTTTAATTCAAAAGTAGATTTGCAACTAGCATCAACAATATCACTTAATTAGTGGATTAATTTTGACGTTTCATAGCCACCTACTATATTGTTGTTATTTTATAAGTTTGGGAATAGAAAAAAATAATAATTGTAGTATGAAAAACGGAAAGAAAAGTGCAAAATCAGAAAAAAATCTAGTTGTACGAATAAAAGCAGAAGAAAAAGCGCAATACCACATTACGGTTTTGGTTTAAACGAATAAGTAAATACTAAATATAACTTTATTAGAAAATAGTGAGCATAATAAATGAAGCACATCTAACCTTTCTATCTGTCAATCTCCAAAAGCTTTGTATTTCGCAACGACATCCAATTGCAAGGGATTTTTTATGTTAACGGTTTTTTCCGTACCTATATGAAGTTTAAGATATCGCTTTGGTCCTTTGTACTTGGACACCCAGTATCAGTATAAACACATCGTGACTATTATGTAGGTATATACAGTTAGCAAATAGTTTATTTTAATATAGACATTTCAATTAAGTTATCAGAAAATTAACTAGGAAGTATAATAATACTCAATTAAATCTATTAAAGAAATGAAACACTCTGTATAACGGACGTCTAGGGACTTAACTGAATATATATTAAATATATATATATATATATATATATATATATATATATATATATATATAGTATAGTGTTAACTTCCATTCACCAAAATATCAAAACAATCCACCGTATAATTCTTTTCAGATACATATATTTGGTCTCACCCTGTATATCAGGTGTATGTACAAAAATAATGAAAGTAAAAAAAAGGTTGACATAAAATTCACTAAGTTTTGTAATATTGCAAATGTCCAATATATTAAGTATCTAATAGTGATATTGCAGACCCTGTATATCAAAAACTGTTGAGCTTTGAGCTTTCGGGCAATGAAGACATTCTGATCAATTGGTCAAGTTCTAGAACATATCAAAAATTGGTTAAATTCTGACCGAAAGGTATTTTACATTTAAAACGTGCCCCCTCCTTTCTGTTATAAATATAGTACTTATCTACATACCTCCATAACCAAAATGGCAACTGTATACAATCCAAGCCACTGCAAGTGTCCATGCAGGTTTTTTAATAGAATGGTCAAAACATAATGTTATTATATTCCATTCCGGATTATAATTCTTCTGAAATATCACTGCACAAATAAGTGTTAATAAACTAACAATCCAACATGTACTAACAACAATTTTCTAAAATTTAAAGCTACCTTTACGGAATATTAAAAACCATCAACAACTAAATACTTTTTTTAAAGTTATTTTTTCCTTTTCCTTAGCATCGGATATAAAGTAACCGAGAATCAAACCCATAACAAATGGACCAGCTCTTGTGTGGGTAAAAAAATAGTAATAATCAAAACTGAAATAATTATTGTAAATAGTCTTTGTTAAGAACGTTTATTACCTGTATTTGCCCTTAATCCATGTAACTAAAAATCCTGCGATCATAGTGCTTATCGTAACCAGGCTTGCCAGAAATATACATAGTTTAGGTCGCTTAAGTAAAGGAAACAATAAAAGTGGTGCAAAAATGTAGCAATGCATCTCCACAGCCAGGTACCATACATGAGGAACACACTAAGCAAAAGAAATTACTTTGTTAGTTACGATCTGGAAAAATACAAAAAAACACATTTTACGTAACACAGAATAATGAAATTAAAATGAATGTTAAATGCAAAGTGTATTTTTAGGATGGTTACAAATGGTATAATCATATGTTATACAATTGATTATGAAAATGTTGTACATATACTTGGGAGTAAATTTTATGATAAGAATGTTTACTTAAGCAAAATTTGTAAACGGGAAAAAAATATGTTTAAAAATGCCAGCCAAAGAAAGTCGTCTATTTTCCAAAAATCTTATTTCAGAGCTTGTCCCCGCATTAAGAACACGATAACAATTATTGCAACATGTCTACACGATTTAACTGCGCTAGTATACTGTCGTGCTCATTAAATGGAGGTGGGCTGAAACTTGACTTCAAACACCCTACACTTACTTCTCTATTGGACTCCATGTTTGAAACTCTAAATGGGACTGTGATAATCATAAGTATACTTAGAAAACACTAAACCTTCCTCACAATGTTTTACTTAAAAAGTTATTTAACAATAAATTACAAATGGTGACTACTTTCCACAAACATTGTCATCTTCAGACCTTAAACTACAGTAATTTTAATGAAGTATATTTAAAAGCAAACGTACTCTCACTAAATAGTAAGTACGAATCCACTGTTCCTTAGCTTAAGATAAACTAGGCTTAACCTCAAATTAACTTGAAAATTATATTCTATCAAATATTTTTGTTTTGAATTTTATTATTAATATAGTAAACGTTCTCAAGTGTGATTTACCTTTGTTAAAAACGAAACTTTTGTTTTATGTAAAAATGAGTAAATAATGGGTAATAGTGTCGTCGTTTCGTTGTCTGCAAGCAGAGCAATGAACATTGTGTAAGCGTACATTGTTGAAAGCTCAACCGTCCGCATCGTTTTCACGATGCCGTGTAGAGAACTACCGTACCAGCGTCGACACCCGTACACTATTCGGAGTTGTTACGAGAGCAATAGGACCCCCCTCCCCGATGACGTACTGCCGATGGATGAGCCACTCCAGTTCGTTCCCATGCCCATCCACGTGGAAGACAGTCCTAAGAAAAGCAAGAGGGAAAAGAAAAGAGAAGTGTAGAAAATGGAAAAAGAGTTTGCTGCTACATCGCTTCCGGCAGCAACACACGGTAGCAAAAGTGTCGCCACCGTCCGACGGGTTCCGCCTCTAGAAGAAGTAGTCGAAGAAACCATCGAGTGACCTCCCGACCACGCCCACAACTGTAATCAACGGATTCGAAGCCCAGAGACGCACGGACATCAAAGAGTTTCCCGCCGACAAAGAGATGGTGTCGCCAGTAATCCTTCGTGAGAAGGAGAACTGGATTACGTTCTCCCGTGAATTAGACTACCGAGAGATTCTCTTCACACGTGTGAAGGAAATCACCGAGCGATACCGGATTCAGACTGCCCCTGCCAAGGAAGGCGACAGGCTAACGCCGTATATGAATAAGCATGGTACACCATACAATACCTATTAGACAAAAAAGTGAACGTTTGTTCAAGATGGTTCTGCGGGAATACTCGTAGAAATCTCCGAGGCCGACGTTTGCTCGGAGCTAATCCAGCACGACATTGACATAACCACATGTTTCGATATGAATAAGCAAGGAAGACCGATCCCGCTTCTGCAGGTCCATCTACCAACCGAAGAGGACCTTAAGAAGATCCGGCAGATGGAGTACGTGGCACGCCTATCTATCTCCATTGAAGACTTGTGGTGGAGACCAGACAGGGCAGTATAACCAGTGCCAGGGATTCCGTCACACACAGCGTAACCGTAGAACGGCGGCACGCTATGTCAAGTGTGCACGACAGCACCACTCCAGTGAGTGCACCAAACCTTGCACTGGCCGTGCAAAGTGCGTAAATTGCGATGGCGATCATCCGGCCAACTACAGGGGTTTCCCGAGGTACCCAAGTCTCCCGAAGCGGAAGAAGACTGAAGCTCCACCTCAACAGGGGCTGAAGAGGGCACCGCCGACAGCGGCACGCTCTCTAGTCCGAACCGGACTAGAAGTTAAGCCAAAGTGACGGCGAGCGGTAACAAGATGGCTGAAGTAACGAATTTGCTGAAAGCCGCAGACGTGAAAATGGCCCGCTTCACCCGCTCCAGGATTCGACTATATTCTTGGACCACTCGGAGGCTTAGATATGGCGAAGGTCCTACCTTGTTCCAAGGTGGACAATTGTTCGACAAAATCACCTACTTATGCACAAAAGGATATTGGTAGAAATTATGACCAAGGTGCAGTAAATAAAGAAAGCCGAAGCTCAGTCTCGGTCCACTTGGATGCATGGGCGTTTTGGCAGGAAGGAAATACAAAATTTAAAAAGGGCACCACTTGATTGACTTCTTTATCGACCCTCTATCAAGAAAAGGGCTACGGCCACCTAGGACAAAAACAGCTAAAGAAAATGGTGAACTAAGTCCACACTGAGGAGGAACTGGTTAGGAATGGAGTCGTAGATCACAGGATTAATGAAAGAACGTACAATCGTTTAACACCTACCTATACTACGTTAAATTTTAATGTTACAATCAACAATCGAATCATAAATATCTAAACAAATATAATCAGAGACCATGTCTCC
>JARFJB010001901.1:0-21915 GCA_036346205.1 Vesta saturnalis | reverse complement strand
TGTTATGTCTTCTCTGAAAGCAAGAGCACCGACCTGACGTTTTCCTTTTAGAGCAAGAATTTTGAATGACATTTTGGATTTACTTTGATTCCAGTCTCATCACAATTGTAGATACGATCCCCTGTTAACTTGTATTTATCTACAGTTTCAGTTAGAAGTTTAAAAATAGGGCTACTGAAACGCGATTAAACCCCATGGCTCGAGCACTGGATATGCTTCTGGTTTTCGTAAGCTTAATGTTGGTTGTCTAGATAGAAATTTTCCATCCAATCCGGTCCAGCTATTTGATTGATGACGTTGAACTTATGACAACACTTATTTTCCTCGGCTACTTGAAACGCCGGTCGTCGAAAGTCAGGTAAAGTTAATCCAAATAATCCAACAACCAAAACCAAATATACATTTGCGCAAACAGGTTAATTAATGTTGTGATGTATGCAGCGAATTGCCTGTGTCTTCTTCTTTATGCTAGATTTCATCTCTATATTATTTTACATACATACATAAAAGTTCTGTCTCATCAGAAATACCTCTATCAAAAAAACGCATGCATTCTGACCGCTTATTAGAGTACTATTTTTAAATTTTCTTTTACCGAGAATGGGGTAGGCATACCATCACATATTCCTATTTTACATACAAGTTCTGCCTTAGCAGATATACTGTCAAAAAGGAGCTTAGATTTATAAACAGGCCCCTAGGGAAGATATTAGAGACGGTTACAGAAACAAGCAGCGTACACTATACATAAACCTGTAGTTAGAAATTTACTCGAAATGGGTACATTACTTTACTGTATGAGAAATCTAAGTAAATATAATTATATAATTATATACGACGGTTATCGATGTATTTTGCAAGATGGCATGGACACGACTCTGAAGCTGAAAAACTACAATTTGAATTTGTGTTGTCGTCTAGTTGTGTATGAACTAATGAATACTTTCTGTCATAAAGGTGGCACCACCTATCTTTACATTTCTAGGATTAATCAGGGTTTTGTTTGTGGCACTATCTAGTGGTATATTTTAAACTAGCGAATGTTTTCTGTAGCGGTATATTTCTAGGACTAATTAGGGTTGTTTGTGGTGTCATCTAGTGGTGTAAAGACTAATGAATGTTTTCTGTAATAAAGGTTGATCGTGTTCGTCTCTCCTCGTCTCTTTCTCAAACAAACAAATCAATCAATCAAATCAAATTAATCAATCAATTAAGCAGAGCAATTCTAAACTAATCACGTTCGATCAAATCAAGCAATCAGTTTAATCAATCTCAATCAATAAATCCAAATCTCACACTTATTGTAATTACCCATCTAACCTTTGGCATTAACTGTAGTATTGTTAGTGCAGGTTCAAGCACCGTTAGGAAAAACAAGTTTATTAACAAAAATTGAAGGAAATCTTAGCGTTGGAAAATATACTATTATTATTATTATTATTATTATTATTATTATTATAATTATTATTATTATTATTATTATTGATTATAAACAACAATACATCATTTATCTAATCACATCCTTTATCGGTCTTCTTCTTCTTGAACTGTTATTCGTCACTATTATCATCATGGTTTTGAGACTCGTCCTTCTCTCTACCTCGTCACCCTTAATCCTCTTCTGTGAATCATCACTATCACCTTGGATGTGAGATACCACTTACACCACTTATGAGAAACTTTTGATTAAATAAATCCTAGTGCTCGTAACCAATCATCTCAATCTGTTTGCTGGTCGCTGCAAGTACTTGATGTTTCGAAAACCGTTATTTGCATGACTCATATAGGGAAAATTTCACGACGCGAGGCTTTGGGCGAAGACTGTTTCGAGATTGTTAGACAGGTGTAAGACGTCGAAACTTGTTCTCGGTCTTCGCCCCTTGTCGTGATCGAACTTGTTCGTAGCCTTCCTGCATTGTCGTGGTATCCTCTGCAGGTTATGGCTGGAAATATGAATTTGTATTATAATAACTTGTAATAAAAATGACAATTAAATTAAACTTTGACACTTTCCAATGCTGCTGTGTGAATTATAATTCTAAATTTGTTTGTACCACCAAAAAGGAATCTTTTTATGAATTTATTTATTTATATATTAAGTTCATATGTCGCCAATTTATTAAAAAATCTCGTAATTGTAAGTAACATCTTCGTATTTTATAATAATTGTTTGTAAACCGTATTTAATTGCTTCAGATTGAAGAATCAATAACGATTCTAAAGCTTGATACAAATAAAAGACTTGTCTTTATTAGAACCCATTGACTATAATTCAGTCGTTTCTACAAATTGAAAATTACATTTCTTATAACCTTTATTGATGATGGTTATTAGTTAAACAAAACGTTGTAAATTTGTCAATTGTGCTACATAGTTGTATTAGGTTTTACAAATTCTGTAAAAAAAATTAATAAAAAATACAGGTCCGTATTTGAAAAAAAATGTATGATTTTCAAAGACACGAAACGTCGCAGGGAGAATCTAGTTCTTCTTGAGATAACATTTTTGATATTTTCAAAATAAACTTATTACTGGCAAAAATCGAAAATTGAACTGTTTGGTTTTTCTCGTATAACTCTTAAACTGAAAACTTTTAAAGCATGTTTTGATACAAGTGGATTAGTTCCAAAGCTGCAACTTTTCGTTATTTAACTAATTACTTATCTTTTGCGGTTTCAGAAATCATAATGTTGGTACTATTTAAAAGATTCAGTCTGAACATGTTTATATATATATATATATATATATATATATATATATATATATATTGTGTGTGTGTGTGTGTGTGTGCGTGTGGTGTGTGCGTGTGTGCTTGTGTGCGTGTGCATGTGTGCGTGTGTCGTGTGAGCGTGTGCGTTTGCGCGTGCGCGTGTGCGCGTGTGCGTGCGCGTGTGCGTGTGCGTGTGCTGCGCGTGCGCGCGTGTGTGCGTGTGTGCGTCTTGCGTGCGTGCGTGCGTGCGTGCAGGCGTGCGGCGTGACTGCAGGCGCCGGGCGTGCGTGCGTGGTACTGGTGCGCGCGTGTGTGCGCGAATTTATCATGTAAACTTGGCAAAAGTTATATTCAAGACAAACTTCAAAGAGAAGAAACTAATATTCTTCAATTTGACGAATTGGACATCCGAACATTATACGAATCCGAGTGTACTCCAGATTTCGTAATATATGTAAATATATGTTGTGGATATCTTTTACGATTGACGAAAATGTCGATCATCAATCTTTAGAATTTCACTATTATTGTACTTGCAAGTCGGAGCTAGAACTTTAGGAACATGTGCTCATGTGGCCAGTGTATTATGGTTTTTGGGTTATGCTAGATATGAACAAGATATGAGATATCCATCTATTCAACTCTTAAATGAAATTACTGATGCAGCTGAAAGGATGCTGCCTGAAAATATTGATCATGGTCCAGAAATTGTAGAAAATAAAATATTTTCAGTGCCTACCTAACTTTAGTTCATTTCGTTTGTTTCTTCTTTCTTGACTTGGATTAAATTCTACATGTACTTATTTTTGTTAGTATATTCGTTTCTTAAAGTATTTTATATATTTGTATGTTTCATTACAATAGACCTGCATTTCCCAGGTTAAAGTGGATTAGGCTTATTGGGGATACCACTTAAAAAAGCGCGCCGAACTCTAACTCTATAGTGGTGAGATTACTTATAATCTAGATACATTACACCTATAAGTAACTGATTGCAGATAGGTATGTAGATAAATAACATAATAATATTTGCGTCTTCGGATATTTGGCTCTAATAATATTTGTATCTTCGGAGGTTTGGCTCACTATTAGTACATTATTTGTTGATATTATATGTTACATATTATTTGTTTCCTTAAACAAATAACGTTAGAGTGACATAAATCATGAATGATTAAATAAAATAAAAACATTTATGAGCTCAGGTATAAGCGTGTACATTGCGACAGGCTTGTCATCACAAAGTCGATATAAAAAACTGATCATAGTAACTTCGCAAAACTTCTATAGGGGACCAACAAACTCAAATTACAGACAATAAGAAGAGTAGAGAAATTAACGGAGGAAATATTAAATTACAGGGTGATTCGCAAAAAAATCAATTTTCGTAATTTTCTATTTTAAATATCTTGTGAATCACCCTGTATTTAATTTATAAATTATATATTTTTGAAAATGGTTCAATGTCGACTACTGACTTGTATTACAAAATATAAAAAATTGTAGTAAAAATAACCTGCAGAGTCGATCAACTTTTTGAGTCACCCTGTATAAAATATTTGTATATCTTGTTATAATAAGTCCAACTAAAGTAAATTCAGACCAAATATTAATATTTTTATATTCCTACTGTAAAGTAGAATACACAGCATCAACAACTTTTTTTGGTAATTTTTGAATCACCCTGTATCAAATAATACTTTTTCTACACAAAGCAATATTATTTAATGTTATTAAAATACTATTACAAAAAAAATCCTTAATACATTATGAAAATTACATTTTAATACGTTTTAAAAATGGCCATTTTCAACTTCATCACCCTGTAAATTGAAAACTGGCCATAGCATTGAGTTGTGCCCATACTATTGTTCATGAAGTCGATATCTTCAACATCCAAAAATTAAGGCAAATTAACCGGAATCCATTTCTCCATAAGCAGGCTGCCTGGTCCTTTATATAATCACTTCCCGTTGGAATTTTAACGTGATTTTTTTTTATTTTTCTTTAAGGCGACAAGTTGTACCTCAGCGTATTTTCTTTTGGAAATAACGCTTAGAACATCTTTTATTTGAATTTTTAAGGTTCTACCCCGATTATTAAGAAATTTTGAACCGACGTAAATATTTACGAACTATGTATCGATTCACTATAATTTTGACCTCAAAAATAGGACTCCCATGGTCAAGAATTGAAAAAGTCGAAAATTTCGGCATCGAAATCGAATTTCTCGTTTTTCGAACTAATAGAGTTCGAATTTCGAAAAAAGAAGAGATGAAAAATGGTGTGGTTGTCAAGACAAGTACGACAAATTTTTCCTTTGTTTAATCTGAGGATATTAACCGACATAACAAACCCGACGTCTGGCGCAGGCGGCGCCGGTAGATCTGTACGGTTTAAACGGACGCTTTTTATCCGACAATGTAAATATTTTTACGATTTGCTATCGAATAAACACTCCTCCCATCGAAAATGGTACGTATCCTGTGTTTTATATGGGGAACATATATATATATATATATATATATATATATATATATATATATATATATATATATATATATATATATAATTTATATAAGGGTAGCGCTAATAAAATAAACTCTCAAATTCCGAGTATGACCCGATTTTTATCAAATTTTTCACAGGGTCCGAGTTCGACGAGATAAGAAACGTGCCGGGTACCGTTTCGAAGGGTCGAGAGTTCGCGACCGACGGTAAGGGTGGGAAAGAATTAGGGCGTCGTGACGTATAGTCGAAACAGCCGTCGCACATCTTCGAGGGATGGAACACACACATATGGTGCTGGAGGATGGTTTTTCCACGCGCATCGATTCCGGGGAAAGTCGACTTTGCGCATCTCTTATTAACTCCGTTGTTTATGGAAAAATTTTTTCGAAACTTTACATCAATGTAGATCGACATCAAATGCTAAAACAAGATTTTCAACTTTTTGTATCCAATCTACTTTTCGAGATATATAGCCATCTTCCTTATCTCGCGCATCCGATCTCAAGTTTGAAATATAAGTTCTCTGGGAACCTACATGGAGAATCCTCAAAAACGTAAGTCGGCTTTTGGCCCAAAACTCGAACTTGGAATGGAGCTAATGTTCAAGTTCAGGTTCTACTGTGAGCGTGAAACAAAATACATTAAAACTGATCCGAAATTAACCGATCTATACAATGAACGAAAACGTATCACCCCAAATCGATCCAAACTACACTTAAAATCATTTTTAGACCTTTTACAAACACTTTGGGTTTTAAATAAATCTTAACCATTTAACCTCGACCCTTTCCGAATCGCTCACAATGTATATTTATACCCAGAGTTGTTTTCGTTTATATTCCGTAGAAATTCATAAATTAATAAATAACATCTAATTTAGGAGCAAACCCTTTTATATCAAATTTAAATATATAGGGTGTTCCAAACTGATGTGACCACCATATAACTTGATAACGAATAAAGTTATTTTAATAATTCGGTCGGATACAACATTTTGCAAAAATGCAATAACTGAAACATATAAATAAATGAATAAACAAAATCGCATTTCCTTCCGCAATTAGTGATCGATTTTAATTCTGTAAAATTGTCACATTCGTGGACATAACATGCACCATAATTTATAAAAAATATAGGAGTGTTTAATAAAACAAAACTATTTTTACAACTGCCAATGCACTATATTATTGGCTGTTAAAATTACCCCACTTGAACTACCCTTGAAAAGACAACCCCTTTTTTAAATGCACCCCTATATTTTTTATAAATTATGGTGCATTTATGTCCACGAATGTGACAATTTTTACAGAATTAAAATCGATCACTAATTACGGAAGGAAATACAATTTTTGTTTATACATTTATTTATATGTTTGTCGTTGCATGTTTTGCAAAATGTTGTATCCGAATTGCTGGAAGACATTCTATTGAATGAAATAAGAGTGATGTGTTGGCAATAAGATGAATCCCCTGTTCATAATGCGAATACTGTGACAAACTTCCTTCATAACACTTATGGAAATAATTTTATCGCAAATTTGGCACCAGAAATTAAGTGACCAGACATATCACCTTTAGATTATTTCGTCTGAGGAACTTTGAAAGACATAGTTTACCAATCTAAACCAGAAAACATACGAGGATTTAAAAGGAAAAATCACAAATGCATGTCACCAAATTACCCCTTAGATGATTCATGCAACATGTAACAGAAATCTTTTAGAAAGGGTTGAACATAGTGTTCAGCCCGGAGGATTGCATTCAAACATTTAATATAATGAATTATCAATAATTTGTTCCCAAGTTTCTTAAACGGGTAACGTATTTCAGTTTGATTTGTTTTATTATGGTTGTTTACGTCGTCCATCATGACCGACTTGACTGAAACATAAATGAAAATTGCATTTTTTCCGTAATTAGTGATCGATTTTAATTCTGTAAAAATTGTCACATTCGTTAAGATTACACGCATCATAGTTTATAAAAATATAGGGGTTATATTTAAAATTTTAAGGGACACGAACACGAATACTAACACGAACACGGAAACGAACACAAACACGAATACAAACGACCACTAACACTGAGACTAACACTAACACTATCACTAACGGTAACACGAACACGACGACAAACACGAGCACGCACACTAACACGAACGCGAACACGACCACGACCACAAGAACACTCACACGAACACTAACACCAACACCAAAACCATCACCAACTCCCACCGCCCGATGCACACACAGACACAGAAACAGACACAACCACAAACAAGAACACGAACATTAACACAAACACCAACACAAACAGAACACGAACCAGAACGTGAACACGAACAAAAACACGGACATGAACGGAACACAAACTGTAATGACTAAATTTCATCTATTTCAATATATTAAACCTAAGTAGCTAAACCTTTACAATGATAGATAGGTACCCCACTTTACTTCAAATTTTATTTATTACAATTTGTCAATAACAGAAAAGGCAACACACTTTACATGTAACTTCCAAGTTTGATTTATTATGTTTAAATTATTGCAATATTAAGATGATAGCTAACTTCATTTTGTTTACATTTCCTTTTAATTTGAAAATCTTTTTATCATTTTTCGCGGCACAACTAAAAGTAATCAGAAAATAGAATTTCACCGACTAGAAAAAGAATTTTATTTGATACTTCCTGTCCACTTTTACAAAGTACATGTGTGAAGGTTTGAAGCACAGGAGTTTTTAACTCGTACCAAGTTTTATTTGGGATATTCTGCTTCACCTAAAATTATACAAGTTAGTAATTTACTACAACAAATTTCTAAGTGATGTCTAAATGGTATATCGGAAAGTTTTCGGATGTTACACACATGATTCACGAATAAACCAACCAAGATATCGAGTAGCGTTACATTATATCTGGCGTTGTTAGCCCTTCTACATTCAACGGTTTCTTTTAGGTTTTTTTTTCTAGTTGCTAACCAGCAACGTTCTTGCTTCAAAAGAAAGAAAGCATATTGAGAGGTAACGAGAGCTGTTACTTCAACACGTAAAACTTCAATTGATTATCATCTGTGAATTGCTTTACCAACTAGTCTACCTTTTGACATCTTCAGAACATATCGAAGGAACTAAAAGCTCAGATCATTTCAATTTACTCTCACTACTACTGCCCTATAATTACTTACTTCGTACATGTGGTCACTCTTGAACTTACACTCAATCTATAAAACACCTTAGTGAATTGTCAAGTTGTTGTTAGAATTGGACAATTACCTCCAGCAACAACACTGATATGTAGCACATTAATCGCATAAACGTCATATACTTACACACAAGTATATGATAAACGTTCTATTTTTTTTTTTGAGGTTATAAGAATTCTTTTAGTGTGACAATTTTTTTTGTCTATTGGAACTACTGATAAGTACTGTCTGGTACTGTCCTGAGTACATATAGATATATAACCTCGCTATGAGTAGTATTTTTTTTGCAATATAAATTTCACTATTAATTAAAATACAGAATTCTCTTTGTGTAATCTAAATTTCACTATCGCTACTATAAGATATTTTATTTTGGTGTAATATAAATTTTGTATAATTTAAACATTGAATTTCATCCATTAATTAGTATAATCTTTTTTTTTTAGAGTTAATTTACTGATTTGTTATCCTCAGGTAGGAAGTCGCACCACTACCTTTCTTTATTACTAATTTATTAATAACTTGCTATTTCTTTAAATTATATACTGCAGAGTTACTCGCAAACGTAACTAAGAACTCATTTTTTTAATCGTTAGTTGTGTTGCGGAAAAAAAGGATAACAAAATTATAACTTTGGTTTAGAGCTCTAGCCCGATTTTCGGATTATAATAATTTTGTTGTTGTGTTTTGGGTAATTTTTGTAGATATTGTAGGATTACGTATTGTCCTCCTATGCAATTGGGGTTTATGGGGTAATTCTTGGCGAGACCACTACCACCGTATTGTAGTACTGCTTCACTAACTCACTATTAAGACTTTTCGTCTTCTTTTTTTTAGTAGTTACTAAATTTATTAAAGTGGTAGTGTAACTCCCGCTGGGAGGATCGACTTAACTTTTATGTGTCAATCAAGTTCGTTTTAGTTTAAACATTGTTAATAGGTATTATTTTTGTTTGCATTCTTTCATTTTCCTCAGCTACAAATTTTGTTAAAGTGCATAATTAGTTTTAGTTATATTGGGGTTTATTATGCGAGTATTCTCGATTTACTATTTTTTCCCTTTTTGTTTGTGTTTGACTGTTCCTCTCCTTTCAAGCTTTGGGGACTAAATCAAAGTTTGTGGCGCTCAACGTCCCTCCATATTCTTCTTCCTACTCCCTTTCCTTTCCCTTTTCTTACTGTATTTCCGTTTTCACCCGCCATCGGATGCTCTGCCCTCCCGACTAGCCGGCACATCACTTTCGGGCACTGTGCAGCAAATTCTGCTGTAAATACAAAACACGAACACGAACACTAACACGAACGCGAACACGCACGAACGCGGACGCAGAACGCAGAACGCAGACGCAGACGCAGACGCAGACGCAGAGCGCAGACGCAGACGCACTCCTCAGACTCAGACGCAGACCAGACGCAGGCGCAGACGCGAACGCAGACGCAGAACGCAGACGCAGACGCAGACGCAGACGCAGACGCAGACGCAGACGCAGACGCAGACGCAGACGCAGACGCAGACGCGCCAGACGCAGACGCAGACGCAGACGCAGACGAACGCAACGCACGCAGACGCAGACGCAGACGCAGACTCGACGCAGACGCAGACGCAGACGCCGGACGCAGACGCAGACGCGACGCAGACGCGCCAGACGCAGACGGACGTTAGACGCAGACCCGTATACGCAGACCGACGCAGACGCAGGCGCAGACGGAGGCGAACACGGTCGTGGACGCAGACATAGACGCGGACACGGACGCGGACCAACACGGACACGGATATAGACACAGGTACAGGCACAGACACAGACACAGACACAGACACAGACACGGACACGGACACGGACACGGACACGGACATGGACACGAACACGAACACGAACACGAACACGAACACGTACACAAACACAAACAAATTCAAACACAAACACTCTCTCACGCCCCCCTGTCCGACCCCAAAAACAACACACACACACAACACACACGTAAACACATTAAACACGCGCACACTCATAAAGCGTTTTCATATTTTCATATTTCATAGATTGGTTTTAACGTCTAACGGAATTCTTATGAGCTTTACCATTTACTGAGGGCATAACTGTATGGAAACGTTTAAATTTTTGTACAAAAAGAAATTGTGAAATAAGCGATTTAAACACCAAAAATATAAGTATTTTAATTATATACGTATTTCAGTTTGTCATTGATTAAAGAGAACTGCCTTCAATTTATCATATAATACACAATTAATGTGTTATGATGAGCATATTTTCCGGGACAGAATGTTAATCATAAGGATATTTTAAAACTAATTATTCCACGGGCATAAAAGCCCATTAAGTAACTCACACGTTATATTATAATTAATTATTAACGTATAAAGCCACGCTTGCGGATGCTTTTAGCAATTTTAGCAAAATGTTCGTAACAGTTGAAGTAATCTTAACTTGTTTATTCATTTACTCCAACGGATTGGAATTACGTAAGTCAATTACTTTTAAAATTAATACATTTACTGTAAATCTTCAGCATCTGAGTTCGAAAAATGTCATCGCAATGACCCAAATATAAATGATTGTTTGAAGTCTGCGATACAAACTGCACTGCCCGTGTTATTAAAGGGTAACGTATCGTTAAAACGTAAATTTTGTGTATCTGTTAAATTATGTAGGTTTGCCTGAATTTAATTTTGAAAGCATCGAGCCAATTAAGGTGGGAAGTATGACTATTAGTGAAGGAACGGGAGCTGTCCATGTTGTCCAAAATTACAACAACGTTGAAATACACAATGCTGCTTCCGCAAAAGTGGAAAATGTAGAGTAAGTATTTTCTTTGCGGTTAAATATTCACATACCTTATTGGGGTATATTCAATAAACAGTGTGCATACAGAACGTTCATATTCATTCTGTTCGTTCATCTGTAGCAATAAAATTATGATTTTCCATAATTTCGAGTTCAATTCAATTGACCTGTTGAAAATAGTTATAGAATTGTTTAACAGCAGGAAGAAGTTCAAATACGCAATTTAGAAGTTGTCGAAGCTTTTAGAAGAAACGTCTCTTTGTTACGCAAAAATTTGACTTAAGTATAGTAATGTGAATCTGAAAAAATGTTTTTTCAAATTATTCCGTCATCATTGAGTGGATGCGTTGAATATTCAATCTCTTTGTGATTTTTTTACTCTTCATTATTGTTTGCTATGTTGTTAAAAGCAAGCATGAGGTGTAATATATTACTTAACGTTCTACAGAACGGTAAGTCATTCTACACCACTAAATGCGTTATGTAAATTTTAATTGGATGAGCTTAGGTTTACTCCAAGCACCAAGTTGTGTTACGCCAAGTTTAAAAATCCGTTACAATTTTTTTCGTATTAATTTACCTCAATTTTTTAGGGCAGTAATCACAGATGATGCGTTTCTGGTAACAGCTGATTTAAGCATACCAGATGTTTACATGACCGCACAGTACAACCTGAACGGTAACATACTTATTCTGCCAATTTTAGGCGAAGGTGATTGCACCATAAAACTTAGTAAGTGTTTATCTACAAGGCTTAAACAATTTAGTCGCCCTTTTTTGAAAATGCAAGCTTTCGCGATTATCACTCATTCCAAAACACATATCTTTAGGTATTAAATCGTGATTTTTTTGTTTATCTTTATATAAATTTATACGTTTCGACAACAATTACAGTTATTGCCCTCACTAAATGTTAATATCTTTAAGAATTAATTAAGATGTTAAAATATATATTTAAGTTTAACATCTCAAATAGTTCTTAAATATATTTAAAATTACTGACTTATCGAAATGTATAAAGACACACACACACACACACACACACACACACACACACACACACACGCACACGGCACAAGAACACGCACACCACACCACACGAAACGCACACCACACCACGCACACGCACGCACGCCACGCCACCACGCACGCACACGCACCACACGCCACACGCACACCACGCACACGGACACAGACACAGACACAGACACAGACGCATAAAACACACCACACACGCACACATATATATATATATATATATATATATATATATATATATATATATATATATATATATATTTATTTGAACAAGTATTCATGTTTAAATAAAAACTTTGTAAATAAACGTAAAAATTAATTCAACGTTTCAGGAACGTCCTTTGTTCCCTTTGTCAAGAATTTATTATATATATATATATATATATATATATATATATATATATATATATATATATATATATATATATATATATATATATATATATATATATATTAATTTTATGCTCATAACTTCGAAGGCGTATTCTACTCTAAAAAATAATATAAGTTTTCGATATAAACATATATCCAAAAATCATTGGTTTCCAGGATACAGGGTGTCAAAGTTTTGTAAAATTTTTCGATTTTTTTAACAGCTTACACAGTTTTTCAGATATTGATTTGAAATTTGGTAAAGTTATTACCTTATCAAGAAGCATTAATTTGAGTATTTTAAATTTTTTAAATTCTACAGGGTGGTCCATTTTGGGGTGGTCAATCCCCACAAATTTTTGTGGTACGCTACTAGTGTATTTTAATTGCAGATTTAGATTTCTTTTTCAATTTAGAAAAAATTTGTCTCTTGAGTTTTTCGTAAAGTGCACGATTTTCGAGACAAATGAGAAAAACTGTTCAAAAACATAATAATTTTAGTTTACCGCTTTTCGCATGTTTCTCAAAAACAATGCGTTTCTCGAATAAATGTAACTTATGAAGAATTGTTTAATGTAATTGACATACCAAGTTTTTTTAAGTCAGTGTCGCAGAAAAATTTGGGGAAAAGAGGTTCTGAAACCCAAAAAATAGGACACCCTGCTAGTAAATCTGCGAAGATAATTAGAGTAGGCTATGATGCATAGCAATCATTTGATATCTGACATTTTGACAACTTAAAACGTAAATAAAGTTTAAACGTTTGCGTGTAAACAATTCAGTTGAATTTAATTAAGTGTTTACGTGTTTTTTAAAATGCCTAATGTGTTTACAAACGCCGAATATGCGGACATACATTTTATTTACGGTTTCACTAATGGAAATTCTTCTGAAGCGGTTAGGGAATATCGTCGGAGATTTCCCAATAGAAGACAACCTGACATAAAAGTGTTCAGGGTACCTCCCTGAACACTTTTATGTACGTCGATTTAGAGAAGGTGGTTTAAAAAAAACCATAAGAGGTCATGATATACGGAATGACAGACATAGACCTGAAATATTGCGTTTGTTTAACAATAATGGTCCAAAGTTCTCGTGCTGCTGCAAGACAACTGAATGCTCAAAACCTACGGGTATCCAAAAGTAAAGTTTTACGAACATTGCATAAGAATAACAGAAAATCATCTCACTTACAACCCGTGCAACATCTAAGGCCTGGAGATGTTCCAAAACGAATTGAATTTTGCAACTGGATTATAAGATCGGTTGAAAGAGACAACTCATTTTTACGGAAAATATTGTGGACGGATGAGTCTACATTTACTCGCCGAGTGGTAGTAAACTACCATAATCTCCATGTTTGGAGCAATCAAAACCCACATCAAATCAGGGGGTCCTTCCAGACCGAATTTAGCTTAAATGTATGGTTGAGTCATTGATAATATCTTGTGTGGTCCATTCCCCGGGTAAATTCACAAGTATTTTTGAATTTTCTTGAAAATGATTTGCCCATTTGTTTGGAAGATGTTCCACTAGATTTAAGCCACGAAGCTTGGCTACAAATGGATGGTGCACCAGCACATTTTGGAAGAAACTTACGCGAATGGTGCGATATAAATTTTCCCCAAAAGTGGATAGGACGGTTAGGAAGAGATGTGGACCATGTACTAAATAGGGCCAGCCTGGCCCCTAGGTCTCCGATTTGACCGTTCTCGACTTTTTTTGTGGGGGTATTTTAAAGACGTAGTGTATGCTACTCCAGTTGATACAGAAGAGCAGCTACATGCGAGGATCGAGGAAACATGTGAGACCCTGCGCAATAGACCATCATATATTCGATGCTGTAAACTCAACATATCGTCGTTGCCAAATGTGCATTAATTCAAATGGATTTCATTTTGGAACAAAATTTATAAAATTTAAATAAATATGTATGTACATATTTATTGTAGTTAATTAAATAATTGGTGTTTGTAATTTCGTTTATTAAAGTTAAAAATCTCGAAAATCGTGCACTTTACGAAAAAAATCAATAAACACAATTTTTCTAAATTGAATAAGAAATGTAAATCTGCAATCAAAATACACAAGGGGCGTACCACTAAAAATTTTGGGGATTAAGGTACCGACACCCCAAAATGGACCACCCTGTAGAATTTAAAATACTCAAATTAATTCTTCTTGATAAGGTAATAACTTTACCAAATTTCAAATCAATATCTGAAAAACTGTGGAAGCTATTAAAAAAATCGAAAAATTTTAAAAAGCTTTGACACCTGTATCTTGAAACGAAGGATTTTGGATATATGTTTATATTGAAAACTTATATTATTTTTAAAAGTACCCTCGAAGTTATGAGCATAAAATTCGGACCACCCTGTACACACACACACACATATATATATATATATATATATATATATATATATATATATATATATATATATATATATATATATATATAATAAAATTCCCGGGAAATAGCATGTACCTAAGAAGGATGTGATTCTGCATGAAAAATAAGACTTTTTTTCCTACGAACTTATATGCTCAGACGTATCGTTTTCAATATACAGGAGGTCAAAGTTGAATTTTTTTTTCAGTTTTTGGACAATATCTCGAGAACCGTATGAGATATGATATTCAGCTCTTATACACAATTTGTGCTCATTAAGTCACTTGTTTTCGCTGTAAAATGAAGGTTTTAAAAGTTCAGTGCCGTGTATTTTGGGTATTTGAGGGTTTCAAACCCCTAATTTCTACGCCACTAAATTAAATGTCATTCTAAGAAGCGCCTTGAACCGGCCATGTCTTCTACACCAAAAAGGGTCTTGGCTGATAGCTCTAAACTAAACTGTTTTCGAGAAAAATGGCATTCAATGAGAGAAAACATTATTTTTAAGAATCATTTTCATCAAGAATTTATTAACAGTAGGCATAACATTTTGGAAAGAATGCAAGTAATAAATTCCAAATTACTACTTATTGAATGAAAAACAAATGCTGCAAGTATTATACGTGGGCTTCGTTCACTTAAATACATTAGAATGGGAAATAACATGGTGGTAAAATTGAATTATTTTTCAAACCTAAATTGAGTTGGCGATGCCGTACGTAAAATGCATGTTGCTATGGTAAGACGGTTTGTTGATAGTACTTGTCAATACTAAGTCAATTTGTTTATTTGACAAGAACACAAGTTATAACGTGAATTATTACTTATCATCAATTGTTGGTGCAGTAACTGTAAAAAATGGCAGACTACTCTTTTGCGGAAATGGCCGATATGGTTTTTATGTATGGCAGAGCTAATGGTAATACTGCAGAAGCTCGCAGGTTGTATCAGGAGACCTTTCCAAATCGTTATCTTCCAGATAAGAGGTTATTCATGAGTTTATTTCAACGGCTAAGAGAAAGTGGTAACTTAGCGTCAAATAAAAGAAATTGTGGAAGAAACCGTACAACTCGAAGGGCGCAAGTTGAAGAATGGGTTCCTAAGAGCACTGTTTGGGAAATTCTGCACGAACAGCTATTGCACCCTGCTATTTACAACCGGTTCAAGCGCTTGACCACAAGATTTACCGGCGAGACTCCAATTTTGTGAATGGATTCAAATGCGATGCCGTCGAGACCGTTTTTCCTGAACAAAGTGCTGGTTACTGACGAAGCCGGGTTTACCACGAAGGTCTTGTGAATTTCCACAATAATCACGAATGGTCCGATGAAAATCCAGGTGCAATCTTTCAAGCTCGGTTCCAAGATAAGTTTTCAATGAACGTTTGGACCGGTATTCTGGGTGATCGTCTCATAGGACCGTATGTTATACCTCATCGTTTGAACGGATACAATACTTAATTTTTCTGCAAAAATTGCTCATTTTACTTGAAGATGTACCAGTGGCAGAGAGACAGCAAACTATTTTTATGCAAGACGGAGCTCCCCCATTACAGCCTTCAAGTGCGAGCGCATTTAAATGCAACATTTCCTGGAAGATGGATTGGAAGGGGTGGGTCGTTTCCTTGGCCTCTACGTTCGCCGGACTTCAATCCCATGGATTTTTTTCTCTGGGGATATTTGAAAACTTTAGTTTATGCAGTACCTATTGATAATATTCAACAATTAGAGCAACCTGTCGCCTATGCTTGCGAAGAGATGAGAAATAAAGAAGGGATTTTTGAATCTGTAAGAAAAACGATCAGAAATAGGGTAGCAAAAAGTATTGAAATGGACGGAGCCCACGTAGAACACTTTTAGTATTTGTTTTTCATTCAATTAGCAGTTATTTGTATTTGTATACTTTCAGTTTTCTCGAAATGTTGTACCTACTGTTAATCAATTGTTAAAAAGAATTATTCTTAAATTTTTTTTTCTCGTAAAATTTTTATCGGGAATGGTCAACTTTAGAGCTGTTAACCAAGAGTACCTTTTTGGTAGAGAAAATAAAGGCGGTTCTAACGCGCTCCTTGAAATTGCATTTATTTCAGTGGTGTAGAAAGTAGAGGGATTGAAACCCTCAAAATACCCAAAATCCACGCCACTGAATTTTCAAAACACTTTATTTTACGGTGAAAAAAAGGGACTTAATGAGCACAAATCGTATATGAGAACTGAAAATCATATCTCAAACGATTCTCGAGATATTGTCCAAAAACTGATAAAAAAATTTACTTTCCTTGTATATTGAAAACGGTATCTGGGCATATAAGTTCATAGGAAAAAAGTCTTATTTTTCATGTAGAATCACCTCCTCATGCTTTAAACACACACACACACACACACACACACACACACACCACACACACACACAATATATATATATATATATATATATATATATATATATATATATATATATATATATATATATATATATTTAAATAAGACATTTTTTCTTTGTTTTAAAGGAAAAAAAAATTTAAATTATTAAATCTAAATAAAATTTAATATATATATATATATATATATATATATATATATATATATATATATACATAAAGATAAATAAAAATACACGACTTAATATCTAAAAAAGGTATTTAATTAATCGTTGCTTTATTTGCAGAGAATGCAAAGATGATTTTTGATATTGTTGGTGAAATGTTTGAAAAAAAAAAGAAGTATTAAGAAATTAAAACATTTGACGTTGTTTTAAATCCTGAAAAAGTAGAATTTGATTTCAAAAACCTTTTTAATGGTGACCCTACGTTGGGATTGGAGATGAATCATTTACTGAATGAGAATTGGAATGAAATTTTTCTAGATGTCAAAGGTGGATATGAACAAACTTTTGGAGCTGTTTTCAAAAGATTGGCTAACTTAATTTTCAAAAGTGTACCATATGAAGATATGTTTAAAACCTTATAATTATATTGTAATCTTTAATGTGTACTACGGGTTGCAGTTGTGTTTAGTAATATAAGTGTATTTTCTAGTTACCCATTTCAGTTATATTAGCAATGACCTGACATCAATAACCTTATAGAGAAGTACAAGAATAAACAATTTTTTAGACATGCTAAGTTAGTATCCTCCTGGCACTTACCTTAGAGCAAAGTTTCTTAGTTTGGGTGTTGTACGACAAGGACGAAGTCATTTTTAATAATTGTAACGTGCCAATTTCTTGTCAGACGTTACCTTAATTTAAATTTAGAACTTTGCATTATTATCGATAAGTATATTTACATTACCTTAGTATTATTAAGCATTTCTTTTCATTCAATAATTAAATTTTTATATCGCAATATTTTCTCTTCAGTCTACATAATTATGAACGTCTCTGTATATATTTTAGACATTCAGTTTTAGTTCTATGCGCAGTGTAAGCTGAGCATATTCGAGGCATTTCCGTATATCATGCCGTGAAGTTCAGACGTTATTTTTTTAAGTTTTGCTTCCCTTTATAAGGGAAACTAGAAACTAGAAACTAGAACAAGAAATTAGAAACAAGAAATTAGAATCAGGAACAAAGAATACGGAATAATAATACAGTTTATCTTCAAGAAAAAGCTTTTATTTTGGTAAATTTACGTATCATTGTATGGCGTGGGTATGATGTCATGACAGTTACTTTGTTAAAATGGCGATTAATGCAATGTCATCTTTATGAACATAAATGGAGATACCTTTGTTTTGCATCAATCACATATGCTGTTAGACATATTCTGCGTTCGTCGTTATAAACAGCTTTCGTCGTTCGAAGCTGCATTCGTTATACGTTTATGTTTCGTTTATTTGCACGTTAATTACAAATGGAAATTACCTTTACATTATCGTATATAGTATATTATATTGGAATTGGAAATGAAAATTCTCAAGCTACAGTTCGTTTAAGACGAGATTAAAATATTTGTTTTGTACAAGTAAGTACTTATCCTTTTAGTGCAGTTAAGTAAATAACAAATCAGTTAGTGTTATTTTGATACGGTTAAGAAAAGGAACAGTTAGTCCTGCTCCTGAAATAAAACATTTGAGTTCATAACCTATCACAACTGTAATTTGTTGACATTGGTCAATATACGTTTCATGATTGAATACCTACATGTTGAATAAATTACATTTTGAATTCTAAGTATACGTTTATCTACTGTGTTTAATTTAGTACTTTATGATTGTAAGGCAGTACAAGAAGTATGGTTTAGTTATTTTATTCTGATATTATTCTGACATTTTGCTTTATTAAATATACATATAACTACAGATGTTTAGTGCTTATTCAGATTACCTATTATGTTCTGAGATACAACCTTTCTCAATTTTGTTGTATTTATTAATTAAACCTAGAAATTGAGTGGTGCAATTAAACAAATGCTAATACTGATTATATCTATGAAAATATCTCTGCTTTCCTCACACCTGATGATCGAGTTCTCATATTCAGTAAGTTTTATAAGTTTGTACCTCACTGAGCTAGACCGTGGTACAATTTACCTTACCTTTATAATGTAACAACACCTTTAAAATTTATTTGTTATATAATAAAAACGTCTTCTTTATAGTAAGTGGTCTATTTTAATTGTTATACCTACAGCCATTTTTTCCATTGGCATTTAACTTTCAAATGTGAAATTAATAGCAATCCCAGTTCTCTGGCCTTCTATCGTCATTAATCATAATCTTGTTACAGTACTTTTATCCGTAAAACTTTGTCAATGTTCTAAATATATCAAAATTAACTTTAAATCCGTTGTACTGTAACTATCAGAGCTCAACTTTCACTAGTCCCGAATCTGTTGTTGACGTATTCAGAGTATTTTTCCAGTATTTGTTCTCCTGTAATTACTAGAGATCTATCTTACCTTGACGAGATAATAACCAACCTACCATATTATCCGTAATATCAGCGTCGGTGAGGTACCTGCGGCTATACATAAACTAAAAGCAGTGACACAATTGGTCCTGACAAGATACTTGCTTTCCTAGTTAAAGATTGTGCAAATATTTGTGCTGCTCCTCTGTGCTATATTTATAATGTGCCTACCCTAATATCTTCCTAAAGTTATGAAAAATAGAAAATATTTGCCCAGTTTTAAAGAGACAGAGAAACAGAGATAAAGAGACAGAGATACAGAGAGACAGAGACAGAGGCAGCGAGGCAGGGAGACAGAGAGACTGAGAGACAGAGAGGCAGACAGACAGAGACAGAAACAGAGGCAAGAGACAGAGAGGCAGACAGACAGAGGCAGACAGACAGAGAAACAGAAAGACAGAGAGATAGAAGACAGAGAGACAAAGAGACAGAGAGTCAGAGAGAAACAGAGAGACATAGAGACAGAGAGCCAGAGAGACAGAGAGACAGAGAACATGGAGACAGAGACAGAGAGCAGAGAGACAGAGAGACAGATAGACAGAGAGACAGAGGCAGACAAACAGAGAGACAGAGACAGGGAGACAGAGAGACTGAGAGACAGAGAGGCAGATAGACAGAGAAACAGAGAAACAGAGAGACAGAGAGTCAGAGAGACAGAGAAACAGAGAGCAGAGAGACAGGGAGACAGAGAGACTGAGAGGCAGACAGACAGAGAGACAGAGAAACAGAAAGACAGAGAGACAGAGAGACAAAGAGACAGAGAGACAGAGAGACAGAGACAGAGAGACAGACAGAGAGAGAGAGAGAGACAGACAGACAGACCGACAGAGGGACCGAGAAACAGAGAGACATAGAGACAGAGACATAGAGACAGGGAGGCAGAGAGACAGAGAGACTGAGAGACAGAGATGCAGAGACAGAGAGACAGAGAAACAGAGAAACAGAAAGACGAGAGACAGAGAGACAGGGAGACAGAGAGACAGAGAACAGAGACAGAGAGACAGAGAGGCAGGAGACAGAGAGACAGACAGACAGAGAGACAGAGACAGACAGAGAGAGAGAGACAGACCGACAGAGGGACAGAGAAACAGAGAGACATAGAGACAGAGACAGAGAGACAGTGAAACAGAGAGACAGTGAAACAGAGAGGCAGAGACAGAGAGACAGATGGAGAAGGAGACAGAGAGAGAGAGAGAGAGAGTTGTGTTGAAAAATAGAATAGTGGTTGTGCTCTATCCATAATTATCTCGTTAATTGTGAACGTGAACAGCATAACTCTAATAAGGTTGTCCTTTATTCCTTTACCCGCAAATAAAAAATAGGAAGTGCGCCATTATCGTAAAAAGCAAAGATGATACCTGTTTCGGGTGGTCTTTAGTATCAGCTCACTTTCCGATACGCTACATAGTGATCGTGTATCATCCTCTCACTATTACGAAATCCTAAATTTTGAAAATATACAGTTACTGATTTAAATCGTTGAATTTCATTTCTGCTGGGTAAAACAATTATCAGGACTAGTGCGTTAACGGTTAATGAAGAATTTTAAGTAATTATATCTATGCGATAGATGCCTCCACTATTCTAGTTCCCAAATTAAGATAATTAATCACGAGTTAGATTGTAAGTTAATTAGTAAGTGTGAGATGGAGATGCCAGAGCCAGGTTCGAATGTGTATTTTAAGAACTACGAGTTTAAGCACACTGCACGATTTATTTTATATTACGACTTGGAATGTTTAGTGCAGGATTTTAAAGATGACAACGCGGAGTAACGTTACGTATAAGAAGCATAATGTATGCAGAATCGCTTATTATCTCGCTGCATTCAACGATCTCATCAAAATTTCTGTTGAGAGATGAGGAGTGTATTAACTGGTTTAGTAACAAGTCTGCGGGTATCCTGCAGCAGTATTTTGAAAATCGCATGTAATGCATCCACCCACTGTAAAATTTGCAGCATACCAGTTT
>JARFJB010001896.1:2300000-2383114 GCA_036346205.1 Vesta saturnalis | reverse complement strand
AGATTATTTATTTGTGGTGTGGAACGCCTAGGTCTAGTAGCTAGAAAATGGTCTGGTCAAGATATTTTCAATAAATTAACTTAAACGAGCACATAACTGAAAAAAACGACTTCCTTTTTAAACTGCTAGTAAAATTCATAACGCACCTAACGCACAGCCATTGCAGTACAATTGTTTGAAACTTATACCATAATTTGGTGTTAATTTTTTACCACAAAAAGAATTTGGTGCGCCTCTCGTTAACAAAAAATTAAAGGCTGTGTCTGCTTAACATAATGTTGGCATAGTCAAAGTACAAGTACTTAACTAACAATTGTATCGAAATCATTTATGTGCCATAAATTGGTGCTAATTTGGTGCTACTTTGCTACCCTAAACTGACATTTGCTGCTCGTATTTTTTAGAATATTTTTGGGCTTAATCTGTGTGAAAGTTACGAAAACCCGGTAACGAAGCATGCTAACAGGACGATTGATATATTATAAATTGGTGGTAATTTGGTGCCATTTTGTTACACTAAAATAAAATTTGTTTCTCGTATTTTTTGGCTAAAACGTTATGAAAATCCGGAAAATAAAAAAGGCATGATATCAGGATGCGTGATATACCATAATTTGGTGCTAGTTTGATAACCTGAAACGAAACTTTTTTTGCACTTGTAGAAGTCACTAACACCTAATAAAGAAGCATGGTATCAGGATGATTGGTCTACCCTAATTTGGTGCTAATTTGATGCTACCTTGTTACCCGAAAATAGAATTCCTTGCTCATACTTCTCATAAAATTTTTAGGCTAAAACGTTATGAAAATCATAAAAACCTCATAATAAAGTATGATATCAGTATGATTGATATACCATAACTTGGTGCTACTTTGTTACCCTAAAATGAAATTTCTTTTCATAAAATTCTTGGGTTAAAACATTCTAAAAGTCATGAAAACCTTACAACAAAACATAGTATCCGGATGATTGATATATTATAAGTTTGCACTAATTTGGTGATACTGTGTTACCCTGTAATCGAATTAGTTGATAGTATTTTTCATACAATTTTTGGGCCAAAACGTTATGGAAATCACGAAAACCTTATAACACAGCATGGTATCAGTATGATTATATACCATAATTTGGTGCTAGTTTGGTGCTACTTTGACCCTAGAATGGAATTTCCCTTCATAATGTTTTTGGGTTAAAAGTATAGTATCAGGATGATTGATACATTATAATTTTGTACTAATTTGGTGCTACTTTGTTACCCTGAAATAAAATTAGTTGCTATTATTTTTCATAAAATGTTTAGGCTACAACATTATGAAAATCACGAAAACCTTATAACGAGCATGGTTTCAAGATAATTAATATAAGACAATTTGGTGCTAGTGTCTAACTCCAAAAAGAAATATTTTACTTACACTGTACGAAAAATATTTGGGCTTAGATGATACGGATATCCGAGTATTCTTGTAAACTATACATGGTTTATGGGGGTGATGCTTAGATTGGATACTAGGTTGTTACTCCAAGATGCATTGCTCACATTTTAGCACTTTCAGATTTAAACGATACTAATGTACAGAAACATTTTAGCCATATTGAGATAACATAAAAATTTGATGTTAATCTGCCACTTCACTAGTACTGTTAATAAACTTGTGCAGTAGTAAGTCGTTGGGACATTCTTGTTAGAGTAAGTACGTAAAAGCATGGGTAAAAATGTACAGAGTATCAATGGATGTTTATATTTGTAGAAATATTATTTTTCTCAGTTTGTAGTATATAAATAAACTAACAGCTTTTATTTGCTATAATATTATTTAAATAACTGTTTTTAATGTTACCATTCCAACTTAAGAAATTAAATTTGATGATTATAACGTCATTGTGCGTTCTCTTCTGGGTGTGTATAATAGTACTCTTTCCGAGTAACATTGCATGCTGCATTTGAGTATTTAAAACGTCATGGCAGCCAAACAAAGCTGTTTTGCTGTTACAGCTACTGGTGAACGATTTCATAACGTTGTGAAAGCTCTGCCGCAGCCAAAATGGTGATGATTTTCCGGCTGTCAAGACTGTAACAGCTATTTCAATGTGTATTTCCCGGCTAAAATCTGTGGTTGTGAAATCGCTGATGAGGCGCTGCATTGCACACTTCTCAGCCCACAATTATTGGCTGCCATAACGTCATGGTAACCATTTGTGATGGCTAAAGTAAGAAACTGGTTCTGAGCTACTCGCTTTACAGAAATTATAAAATATTTAATATTAACAAAATTATTATTTATTTCGCGTAACTTTCTTTTATAGAAAGTAGTTTATATTAATGTATTTGATATGAATATTTTTTTATTTAGTGGGGATTTGAACCACTTCCACTGCCGCCTTTTTTTTGCCTTGGAAATGTCATTTTGTATGTTGCAAACGACCACGAGCTTGTCTTGAGTTATATTTTCGGTAAGTGTTTAAAGTGGGTGGGTAGGTAAGTAGGTAGGTATAAATTAATTAGAAAATATTTTAAGGTAAATATTTATTATCTGCACCAAAGATCATAAAATTTTAAAATAGCAATATTGGAGAAGTGTTCTTTGTTTATTAATAAAACAATTGTTATTTTGTTTATTTAGGTTGTGTATCTTCCTTTTATTAACCTTGAGAATTAAAACAAAAGGTGACTTACACATGATCTACATTTCTCATAAAACTTGATTGCAGCGTGGGATATAAAATTGTCCAAACTAACGAAGAGAGTAAGAAGTCTTTACAGTTGCTCCAGAGTCTTGGGAGATTAATGCATACCTTCATTGGCCCTCAGGAAGAAGTGGGTTTAAGAAAGAGTATAAATAAATTTCCTGACTGCGGGTGAAGAAAAGTTGAAAACTTTAAATAATTTATTTTAGAATATGTAAACATTTGTTTTAGGTTCGAAATAATGCAAAAAAAAGGGTGATAATAATAATAATAATAATAATAATAATAATAATAATAATAATAATAATGAAAATGACTTTATTGACACAAAAAAAAGGACTATAATTAATAAAGCAAAGTGAGTCAGAGGTGAAGTGCTGCTCTACCACTTATTCTCTGAAGATAACTAATACATTGAAATGTTGAGTTATACATGTTATATGTTATAGTTATACATGACACTGTTGGCGTAGTAGATAATGTTAGGTTTGTTATTCTGGTACTACCAGATTAGTATTTAATCAGAGTGTCCGGTCATTAGTTTAGAGATTGTAGACACTAAAGGAATAATTCAGGGAAATGCAGTAAGTAAGCAGTAGTTTATATATAAAAAGTAAAATAGAACAACGACAAAAGTTTGATAGCAAAGAGAAAAAAAAAGATTAATAAATAAGGAGTAAACAAAATGCTTAGACTCCATCCTCACCGTCAACTTCAAAACAACGATGACTTTAATTATTTGATGGCACACAAAGTTAATGTCCTATCTGAACTGCCATCCGTTCCTTTAATACGAGCTGCACCGGTGCCCCAACATACTGATTTACTTCTGGAAACTTTAGAGAGACGTGTAACAGATACCTCCAGAAATGAATCAAATAGTTACTCAAAGGAGTTTATGGCATCTTTGCTTCAGCTGTTTCCAATTTCAAATGTGGAGCAGTTGAACAAATTTGAATTAAGAGTTAAGGACCAGGATGTAAAAGCAGAAATTGTAAGTAAAACATTTCCTTTTATTTGACATTAATATTAATTTGTATACTAGTAACGGGTGTTCCAAAAATAACGATCCATTTCCATGAAAACACTAACATATTGATTTCTTTCACAGGTGTTTGAAGAGATGCTCTCCTTAGAAGAAAGAATAGCGATAGTTTCTTGGAAACTCGGTGGCAGAACACATGAAGCAATGCGTGGGAAACAGCCACCAACAAGGGCCCATATCTGGCTACTTGTGAACAAATTCAGACGTACCGCTATCGTGGTTAATGAGAAAAATCCTGGAAGACTATCAACATCTGACAACACCGTCAAGAGCATTTTTGATACAGTTGAAAGAAGGTCACGTGCTTCCGTTTGTCGGCATTCTTCGAACATTCCTCAAACCACTGTTTGGCGTACTCTTCGTTTTACTGTGAAGAAGAAGGCGTATTACGTGCAGGTATTGCATCACCTGCAGGAGGAAATTTATGCAGCCCATATGGAAATGTGTAGGACCTTTCGGAGGCCGTGAAAATGATGACCTGTTAAACAACCTCCTCTGCACAGACGAGGCCACATTTCACACATGTGGATCGGTGAACCGTCACAACTGCCGGATATGGGCCGACAGCAATCCTCATGAGGTGCAAGACACACCCCGAAGGTTAACGTGTGGTTAGGGATGACCAAGACTGAAATTTATGGTCCATTTATGTTTGTGGAGCCAACGGTAAATGGTCGCTGTGCTTTGACATGCAGAGTGGACATGTCGGACTTTATTAATTTTCTATGTACATATGTTCCCTGTTCTATGTATATCTTCGATTCCTACATTAAACATGTTTAACATGAAAATGGATCGTTATTTTTGGACCACCCAACACTAGCACATTTCAGGTGAAGCACTTCAGTCCGATTGGTGGCACCGATGGCAACAAAAATGGAAATCGGGTTACTTATATGGTGGGGGATCCCCTGTTCGATAGACTGTTTTTAACTTTGCAACATAAAGAAGTATTGGACATTTTTTAAAATATAATTCACTTAGTTGGTTCAAGGCAAAAACATACCACAAGTACATGTAATCATCCATAAAACAATTTAAGGTACACTGTGTATTTCTTAAAAAAAACTGTTAAAAGACAGTGCGAGCAGAGTTGTGCAACAAGCGGTCGCTAGTACATCTAATGCTGAATTAGGAAATGCGAATTAACAGTACTTTTTAAATAGTATGAATTTTTTTGTAACAGTAATGTATGAATTAAAGGAATAAAAACTGACTCATTTTGATGCTCTATTATCACTAACTTGCACTTGATACCGGTTATTGGAAACAGATCTAAAGGATTTTCGTCACAGATTCATATATATTTAAGTTAGAAACTTGAATGGATTTCTCGAATAAGGTCTATTTGTATTTCAAACTTGTACCATAGTGGCATGTTTCATTCCAATTATTTCATTATTTACATTTAAAAACCACTTATTTCTTATTTCTTGAGTTAATATTGCACATTCCTTTACTAAAATTTTGCGAAAGAGGATCCCACGTAGAAGTTGATTCTTTCGAGTTTATTTTAACCATTTGTTTCAGTTTGGAAAATGATGAATAAATGAAATACTGGCTGCAAGAGTAAATTGTGACGGCACAATACAACATCAAAAAATGTTGGTAAACATTATCACTTAAAGAATCTTTTAAAATAATTGACCCTGTATACAAAAAAATATGTACGAAACTCTAAACCTTTCCACGGTGAATTTCGTTTGGCATTCTGCACTGTAGCATAATATTACTAATCCTATTAATTTCCTGTGCCGACCACTTCAAATGATATTTTTAAAAGTTCCAACACCTACATGAATGCGATGCAGTGCATCAGCTACTGGAAAGTCTTGTATCATACCTATAGATGTGATATAAGGATAGGAAAATCTTCCAGGCGAGAAGCTTTTATATGGTGATCTGAGTCGCTTCTCGGTAGAAAACTTAAATCGGTTCGCTTTGGTAAATCAATTCGTGGGAAGCTCATGCGATGAGAATCGTGGAAATATTCACCAATTCCAATACATTTTGTGCAACCGTGGTATTCATTAAAGTTTACAATGCCTGAAGTGTATTTAATTATATCTACAATTATTTTGTTTGTTATAATGCACACCATGTACAAATGCCCTAGCCAGTGAATCACAAATGGAACATCTAATCTGGATTGCACACTGTTGACCATTGATTTCATCTCATTAACAAAGGGTGCCAAGAATTTTTGAAGGTTGGCAACCTTGGACGTACCACAATAAATAACAATAACCATGGGAGGAGAATTATCTTCATTGTATATTGGTGCCAATGTAGGCCAGAATTCGATATTTGAACTATTAAACGTTGGCAAACCTCTATATTGAAATTTAGACAGATGTTAACTGGTTTACAGGTGTTAGCGAAATATTTCTCACCATACGACTGTAGCCCGTTATACCAATATTTCCCATTTGCTAAATTACGGCATTGGTTGGTGTTTGCAATAGTGTCCGAGAGTATTTTGGTAAATTTGTTAATTTGTCTAATTGCCTCAGTATGCTCAATAAGCCTGTTACTGCAATATGCTTTATATTGAATGAAATCGTCCAATTTCTTAGCA
The DNA here is from genome assembly GCA_036346205.1 of Vesta saturnalis. Taxonomy (NCBI): domain Eukaryota; kingdom Metazoa; phylum Arthropoda; class Insecta; order Coleoptera; family Lampyridae; genus Vesta; species Vesta saturnalis. The sequence goes on along the minus strand of JARFJB010001896.1, from coordinate 2,376,805 downwards.
ACTCACAGATATCCAAGCCAAGATAATCGTCATCACTCTCCGTTCCATAAATGTATTCACTTTCACTGCCTTCACAGTTCTCATAATTATTGTCGACATCTCATTCGATAATTGTATCAGTGATTAAATCAACTTAATTTTTTTATTTACAGGTGCTTCAACGTCGGAATTGGCGAATTCCACATCTATTTCAATTGTAATGGGCTGATCAACTCCCTTTTCTCGCTTTGATCCTTTCTTGAGCCTTTCTTGGCTAACTATAATCTTTGTTCAACTCTGCGATAATATGTAGAACTGTACTTGATTTTTTTTATTTTTGCAACAGACAGAAAGTTTAAACTTTTATATTATGTTACAGTAAGTGTGTTTTTTTGAGATTTTTAGTACAGCGTAATTTTACTTAATACGTCTTCCTAAACAGCCCTTTGACTGTTAAATAGCATTAAAAGCCACCCTACAGCTAAACAGCTTAAATTTAGCCACAGACTAGGATTGGCTGTCGCAACCATTCCTGCAGACAAATAGCTTTAAAAGCCAAATGGCTTCAATTTGCTCATCCTTCTCAGCTGTGATAGCTACGAGAATCACTATATGGCAGTCAAATAGCTTTGAATGCCAAATTACTGGAATTTGGTCATCCTTCTTAGCTGTGATGGCTTGAGGATGACTATATAACAGCCAAATGGCTACAATTTGGTCATCGTTTGTAGCTGTGATGACTTAAATATGACAGCCAAATAGCAATAGTGGCTAAATTGTTTAGAAGTTTAGCTGGAAATGAGTAACAGAGTTAGTTTGAAAGCCAAAATCAAGCAGTTTTTCATAAATGAATGTGTTTTGAAATAAGATCATCTGAAAATGTCCGTTGTAAAGGTTTATTGTACGTCTTTAAATTTGTCATAAACCTGCCGCTTAGGATTAGCAACCGTAAATATAAATACAAAGTAACATTTGCATAAATCATCTGCACTTATTAGCTGTCCATAATAAGAGATTTTATTTGAATGGGATTGAAGGGATTAGTAGCACTTAATTTATACCTCTTAAAATACTCATACTTGAGTTGCGCAATTCCTTTAGAAAATTTGGTCTGTACACATTGATACCCCTGTTTGTCTGTAGCGTTTCTGTTGATTTTTAAAATTCCTGAACTACAAATTTATTCGAACCATATTAGTACGTAACTGACGTCTATTATCGGGTAACTGCTCAAAGTTACTTCACGCTGGTTTGATACATATATTTATATTGATCCCGATGTTGATTAAATCCGTAACTTTGTATAATATTCTACAAATGCTAACCTTTTTCTTGTATGTAGTAATAAAATGTTTTAAACTAAAAAGGCAAACGTTTGTAAATAATGGTTAACAAACTCTCATATTTTCAATACCTGCACCTCCTACAAATAGCTGTCGTTCAACTGCAATAATGGTGCTATAGAATGTCGCTGCCTAAATAATCCCGACGTATCTCTATTAAAAAAAGTTTATCAATAAATTATATCATTTAGTTCAAAAATTGTATTAGAAATGCCAGCATCAATTAGAAATTTGGAGCTAAAGTTTAACACCAAATTTACATCAAATCATCGTATATTATTCGTCTCGTTGTCAAGCTTTGTCATAAGGTTTGCGAGATTACCATAACGTCTTATCCCACAATTTTTATAAGTAATGTGACCAAATACCATTTTATAGTTAAAAAATAGCACCAAATTATGTTAAATCAATCCATCGTGGTACCATACTTTGTGGTAAGGGTTTGGTGATTTCCATGACGCTTTAGCCCAAAACATTTTACAAGAAATACGAGCAACAAATTTTATTTTAGGATAACAAAGTAGCACCAAATTATTATATATCAATATTTCTACTATCATGATTTGTAATAAGGTTTTCATGACTTTCATAACGACTTAGTCCAAAAATTGTATGAAGTCTATGAGCAACAAATTTCATTTTAGGAGAGCAAAGTAAAACCATATGAGAACCAATTTATGGTATATATCAATCAGTAGTAAGGCTATGTATGCTCTGCGATAGAAAGTGACGTCACAATCAGCGACGTAAACGAGCACTTAAGCCCCGCCCCCTATGGAAATTTGCGGTTGGTGAACCAATGAGAGACGAGGGTGTGACTCCGCCTGAGTGACGTCAATCCAATGCGATGCGAGTATGGGCTATATGTTGATTCAATCATTCTTGGCCTTTATTAACTTGATATATTGTTTATGCATTATTTTCATTCTTGTACTAAAAATTATAAAATTAAACCATTTAAGAGAAACCATCGCTGTAGGTATAATAAATTTATTATTAAACAATCAGGTAAAGGAAAAGCAAGTACAATCTAAAGCATGAAAGTAATTATATCAAATGGTGAGGACAATAATAAATACACAGGTATGTAAAAATAAATTTATTGTGCAATTACATACAGTGTATTTTATAATATAATAACATCCTGAGCGTATATATATATATATATATATAAGAGCGTTATACAATATGGCTGTCTCAGTCGTTATCGTGCATCAGGTAAGATTCTTATTATATTTTAAAAATAATTAAATAATTATTATAATTCCGTGTTACTATTATTGTATAAAAATTACTTGCCGCTATTTGAATCAGCTACCGTGTGCTGGGGTTAAATTTTCCTTTATACTTAAAGCGTTAATTGTATAGATATTTTTTTTAGATTTAACAGTTTAAATTCGTTGTCTTGCTATGCACCAGGTAATCTTCCCATCTACACCTTAAAAAACAATAACTCTACGATTGCATTTTAGGGCTATAAATACTGAATCCAATGGATATATAAATTCAGTTATTAATATTACATCCTTGCCAATTACTTTCGGTGCTTCCGATAACATATATTTATATTTGAAACATTAATTATATCGATAAATTGTAGATTTCATAGAATCTGCTATATATTACTTGCTGCTACAGTGCGGTCTCCAGATATTCAGGTAAAATGCTTATCATTTATAGTAAATCCATTCATAATGATTTATTTTAGTAAATTCCGCATTTTGCGCTGAATTTCTGAACCATCCATAAATAACGATGATGATAATTTAATGCACAGGAAATTTAGTTTTACCACGAAAAATTTTAATATTTTAAGATGCAACTTAAGAAAGGAAAGTTTAAAAAATCTACATAATATCAATGTAGTGGATTACCTAGTGAAGCGACTGATTCAATTTGAAGAATAGGATAGTGGTTGGGCTCTATCGAAAATTATTTCGTAAACTGTGAACGCGAATAGTACAACTCTAGTAAGAGCTATCTCCTTCAAATAAAAATAAGAAATGCATTGTTAATGTGAAGAAAATAATGATGAAGCCTGTTTCGGATGGGCTTTAGCATCGGCTCTTTCCCGTTACCCACCTCAACAATGCTCGCGTATCATCCTATCTTTATTACGACCAAATTCTAAATTTTGAAGATATACAGTTTCCCATGACTTAAACCAAATCCTTAAATCTTTATCCTAAAACGTATATGCTCCTTTTGGAAAGGATGTAACTACACATATCACAGTACCTGTATATTTATGCGATGATAAGATGCAGCAGTATGTTAATTTATTAATGATCCAGCAGAATTATGACGTTGAGGGCGAAATAGATGATGCTGGATCAAAAATTTATCAGGATTAGTGCGATCGCAGTTAACGAAGAATTGTAAGAAATTATATAAGCGCGATAGTTGCCTACACTATTTTAGTTTGGAAATTAAGGTTTGTGATCACCAATTATATTGCAAGTTAATTAATAAGTGCAGGATAAAGACGCCTAAGCCCGGATTGTTTACTTTAAGAACCGCGAGTTTAAGCAGACTGTGCCATTTATTTTATATTGCGACTTGGAATGTTTAGTGCAGTATTTTAAAGACAAAAGTTTCGATTGCAGAGGGACGAGGAGTGCATTAATTATTTTACCAATGAGATGTTGGATATTGCGTGTAAAGTACTTTGACAATCCAATACGTATGGATACGTTAAGCGACATTCAAACGCTGGAATTGAATGCATCCGCCCACTGCCATATTTGCGAGTACCCCCTCTTAGAACATGATAATCAAGTGAGAAAGCACTGTCATTTTACCCGTCGGTTTAGAGGTGGCGCTCATCAAGGATGCAATGTCCACTGTAAAGCTCCGTGAATAATACCAGTTTTTTACATAACTTATTCACACTTCATCATATCGCTTTATGAACGAGTCCCTGGATAAGATATTTTCCTATTTATGGTTTAATGATTTCAAAATTTGATGCAGCTGCAGTTATTAACCAAAAAGGGGGTGTATCCGTATGAGTATGTAGATACGTGGGCTGTATTTGATGAAACTAGTCTTCCAGGTTTTACAGTAAGTTGAGGTAATCACATATTACAGATAATGGTTATGGGTATGCTCAAAACGTTTGGAAAAAACACTCCGGCGTGGACTATTATCTCTGTCAAACCTATTCGAAGATTCCTAACCAATTTATTCGCGATAATGTAAATATTTAACCAGGATTTCAATCCAATTTGAAGAATATATATGATGAGCATGTAGGTACCGATATGACCTTCCATCAATTTAAACCAATGTGCTCGCAATGTTGGCAGACTAAATACGATTTCGTATGTATTGTAAAAGACTTTGATTACGGCAGACACCGAAGCGGATTTGATTGCTTTATCCCCTGCTTATAATGCTCATTCAGATTCAGTCAGTCGCAATGGATGTTCGAGATAAGGTTGTTAAGCGGAAGAAAACTCGTAATACAATCAAACCTAAGCTCGATGAGAGGGAAGAGAGGGGAACTTGAAACACATCTTGAAGCAAATCGGTAACGCGGAAATTAAAGTAGAACCGTTGAAATCAGAGTTCAAACAAGTACCTGTCGCAACGTGAACACCTGTCACGTTCAAGTTCAAACTTCCTGTTGCACCTTCATTTGTTGAAACCGATGTAGAACCGACACCTGCTGCACCGGGATTCGTCGAAGCAGACGTTATTGCTGAAACAGATACTATCGAAGAGCAGGAAGAGCAGGTGAAACCAATCCATTTAACGCGATTACTCGATGACGCAGGCTTTACCGATGAATTCTTAGAGCAATCTCATCCTTTACCTCGCTACTATGCAGAATTACTGATCCGCGGGAACCAAGAATAAGTTGATAATCCATACGGACTTCGTTTATAACAAATAAATTAAAAAAAGGTGTTGTTGTTATATTAGAAAGGTAAGGTAAATTGTACCACGGTCTAGCTCAGTGAGGTACAAACTTATAAAACTTACTGAATATGAGAACTCGATCATCAGGTGTGAGGAAAGCAGAGATATTTTCATAGATATAATCAGTATTAGCATTTGTTTAATTTGGGCACCACTCAATTTCTAGGTTTAATAATGAAAATACAACAAAAATTGAGAAAGGTTGTATCTCAAAAACATAATAGGTAATCTGAATAAACACTAAACATCTGTAGTTATATGTATATTTAATAAAGCCAAAATGTCATTAATATCAGAATAAAATAACTAAACGATACTTCTTGTAATACCTTACAATCTCTTAAAATCACTAAATTAAATACAGTAGATAAACGTATACTTAGAATCCAAAATGTAATTTATTCAACATGTAGGTATTCAATCATGAAACGTATATTGACCAATGTCAACAAATTACAGTTGTGATAGGTTATGAACTCAAATGTTTTTATTTCAGGAGCAGGACTAACTGTTCCTTTTCTTAACCTTATCAAAATAACACTAACTGATTTGTTATTTACTTAACTGCACTAAAAGGATAAGTACTTACTTGTACAAAACAAATATTTTAATCTCGTCTTAAACGAACTGTAGCTTGAGAATTTTCATTTCCAATTCCAATATAATATACTATATACGATAATGTAAAGGTAATTTCCATTTGTAGTTAACGTACAAATAAACGAAACATAAACGTATAACGAAAGCAGCTTCGAACGACGAAAGCTGTTTATAACGACGAACGCAGAATATGTCTAACAGCATATGTGAATGATGCAAAACAAAGGTATCTCCATTTATGTTCATAAAGATGACATTGCATTAACCGGCCATTTTAACAAAGTAACTGTACATGACGTCATACCCAAGCCATACAATGATACGTAAATTTACCAAAATAAAAGCTTTTCTTGAAGATAAACGGTATTCTTAGTCTTATTCTTGTTCCTGATTCCCTAGTCTAATTTCCCTATTAAATATAATATATAGAAAATGTAATTAAACGCCTTTACATACCTTATAAAAGGGAAGCAAAACTTAAAAAAAGATAACGTGTTAAAGGAACGACATGATGTACGGAAATGCCTCAGCATGTGATTTAATTCACGTTGCGCATAGAACTAAAACCGTTGATTGAGGAATCCTTTAAGATACGCAACGGTATGGTAATATCCGTAGCCAAAGTTGGGTCTCAACTAGAGACGGCGCTAGTAGTAATGTGGGTCTCAAATGTTTAGTTGCTCGTTAACTCTCGCCGTGAAAGTGTCTATGTACTCTTAATTGGCAAGCGTGTTTGACGTCAGGTTTCTCCTACAAACTTTTGATTATTTGTGTTTTTGTAAAGCGTGTCATTTTTCTAATAAAAACTTAATTTCTGAACTAATTGATTAATAAAATAAATTTTGTTTTTCTTTATAATTAAAATTACATTGATTGTAAGAATTGAATAAATTAAAAAGTAAATTATTCATGTTGTTTGAAGATAAATTATTGCAATTATTCATCCTATATGATTAATTGATGAATATGCTAAAATTTTTCGTATTCTAATTTGATTAAATGCCATTAATCCTCTTACAATTATTGCCATTAAAATAATAATTATTATAAAAGATTTGAATTTAATATTTAGTATTAACAGGACTATAGGGGCAATTTTCTGTCATGTTAATATTAATATACAATTTATTCAATCTAATCCTTCAAGAACTTCTGGAAATCAAAAATGGAACGGGGTTATTCCTATTTTCATTAGAAGTCTTGAATTTATAATAAAAATAATTAATGATTCTTGATTTATTTTTGATGAAAATTTCGAACTTATTATTATTATGACAATTGCTAATAGAATTACTGATGATACAATAGTTTGTGTAATAAACTATTTAATTAAAGATTCAGAAGAAAGTTTATTTTTCTTGAATTTAAAATTGAATAATAGATAAAACATTAATTTCAAGTCCTATTCATATAGCTATTTATGAATAAGAGGAAATTGAAATCAAGGTTCTATTCTAATAATTAATACTGATAAAAATAAAATTTGATAAAATTTTTTTATTAAAAAAAAGAATGTTTATATTTGGGGTAAGAACCCAAAAGCTTTATTTAGTTTATCTTTTATAAATTAGTATAAGATGTACATGAATTTTTGATGTTCACAGGAATAGTTTAATTCTATTATTTATAATGAAGGTAAAATTTTACATTTTTATTATATCATAATAATCCTTTTGTCAGGCACTTCATTTGTTTTTGTTTTTAATGTATTTGAATTGTTAAAATTAAATATTTAAATCACTTAAATTTTTTTAGTTAATTAATTTTAGCATCCAATTTAAATTCAAGGCCAACAAATCACAGGTGAATAAGGGTAGGTACAGATTTCTAGTTATTTGGAGAAAAAAAAGTGGTTGATTTTATTTTTTAACCTCAATAAAAATTTACTTATTATATGTAACTAATTTTAATGTTATATACCATAACTTATTTATATAAATATTTTATTATTTATAAAGTTTTATATATATATATATATATATATATATATATATATATATATATATATATATATATATATATATATATATATATACTGTGTCTCTTGAATTTCTGGACATAGGAATTCCCATGTTAAAATAAACTATTGTAAATATTTTCTCCCTAATTATTTTACAGTAAAATGTCAAATGTAAAATTTCTTAAGGAAAAATGCTGCTTCTTATGTTACAATTGCATTTACATTTGGTTCATCCGTTTTCGAGAAAATTAGGAAAAACTTAAAGGCTTTTTCGTAACCGGTAACGTTAATAAGCCATGTAAGTGTCAGGATAAATACAATAAGGAGCACAAATAAAATAAGTCTGTTATAAAAAAGAAGATGATATTCTAAATAAACAAATTAATTATGAAAATTGGAAAATAAATAACAAAAAATCATCATTTCCACTATTTGATCAAGTGTTCAAATAAATCTCCGTTTGCAGCTAAACAATATCCATGTCGATCATGGCTTATTAACGTTACCGGTAGATTTGAATAAGTTGATAATTTTTAAATTGTTTCTGCACTTGGAATTTGCCGGTTTTGATAACTAGCCGAGTACAAATCTCTAAGTGAGTTGCCAGAGTAATGCCATTCAATAAATTTTACTTTTTCTTCAATGGTGTAATAATTCATTTTTATAAACAAATTTTTCTTTAAAAAGTAATAATCTGTCTCAAATAAAGTTTTAATGATGAATGAATTGTTTTTGAACAATGAATAATTTACAATGACAATTAATAATTATTGTTAGCAAAGCAACCTTGACCAGTTACGAAAAAGCCCTTAAGTTTTTCCTAAATTTCTCGAAAACTGATGAACCAAATGTAAATGCAATTGTAATATAAGAAGCAGCCTTTTATCCTTAAGAAGTTTTACATTTGACATTTTACTGTAAAATAATTAGGCGAGCCAATATTTACAATAGTTTATTTTAACATGGGAATTCCCTATGTCCAGAAATTCAAGAGACATTGTTATATATATATATATATATATATATATATATATATATTAATTTATATAATTAAATATAGATCAATAAAAGTGGAACTATAAATTAATAAAGTGAAGATATTAGTTTATTAATCGTATATAAATATTATTACACGATAAACCTGAAAAAAAAAAGAAATAATGAATAGTTATATTTTTATTTAATAGTTATAACATCGTATTATATGATTGTTCTAATTTATTATTATTATTTACTGCAATTAATATATTAAATATTTATATATATATATATATATATATATATATATATATATATATATATATATATAATAGAATTAATATATAAATATTCAATATATCAATAAAATGTTATCTTAAGAATTTAACATTATTGCTATTGGTCTTTCATAAATGATCATTTATATAAAGAAAATAATAAAAAAAAAACAACTTACGAGTTACTAGAAATTAAATTTGTTATTAATGGAATATTAATTTAAAAATTAGAACTTAATTGATTTTTTATTGCTTATTAATGATTAGTTTATGATTATATTTTAAATATATTTGAGGGGGTTCCATAAAATATTTATATTAATATACGTATAAATAAATTTTGTAAGTTTTAGTTTAAATTATTAATTTTATAACTTTATTTTTAAATGAAATTGATTGTTTTGTTTTTAAATAAAATTAAATTTTTCATTTATTTTGGATTATTTTTATTTAAAAATTTAATTTAATGATTTATACCATTTTATTAATAATAAATTTGATTATTAATTAATTTATTAATAATTTATTTATTATTTAATTATTTTTAATTGGTTAATTTATTTAAATTAGAATTAATTAAATATAAATTTAAGAATAGTTTATTTTGGGGAATAATTTATTTAAATTTATAATTCAATTTGTATTAAATTTATTATTTAAAATGAATTTACAGGTAGAATTTTAATTAAAAGTTTTTTTTTTAGTATTTAACACTGAAAATGTATTAATATATGTTTCAGTCAATTTTAATAAATCTAATAAAATTTGTGCCAGCAATTGCGGTTATGCAAATAGATTAATTGAATATTTTTGGTTTTAAATTTTAATTTAATTAAATTTGATATTTGAATTTTTAGGTGAAATTTAAATTTGAATATTAATTATTATAATAATTTTAAATTCATTAAAATTAAAATATAAACTAGGATTGTATCAGGGTTAATTAAATTGAAATTATTTAAATGATTTTCTGGAATTTAAAAGGACTAATTAGTCATTTATTTATTTGCGATATAATATTTTAAAATAATTAATTTGAAATGAAATTTTATTCGTTTTAAATATATCTAGTTTTTAAGAAAAAATTTAATTCTATTATTATTTATTTAAGAATTAATTTTTAATTTTTAAGTTTTAATATTAAACATTTAATGGGATGAGCTTCTATTTAAAATTTAAATAATTTTAATATATCTATATTTTGTATAATTTTAATTGTTAATCATGATAATAATTTAATAGTTATTTATTATTTAATTATTAATTTATATTAATTTTAATTTGTTTATTAAAAATTAATTTTATATTTTTTATTATTAGTTATTATGATTAAATTAGTAAATTTGTTTTTAAAGATAAAAGATTTTTTAGATTATAAAAAGGAATTCGGCAAATTAATTTTCTGCCTGTTTATTAAAAACATGTCCTTTTGAGAATAATTTAAGGTCTAATCTGCTCAGTGATAATTAAATAGCCGCAGTATTTTAACTGTGCAAAGCTAGCATAATAAATAGTTTTTTAATTGAAATCTGGAATGAATATGGAAGAGGGGGATTTGCTATGCCTTTTATGGCTGAATATTCAAGAATTTTGTTTATGAGACTATTTGTTTTTATTTTTTTTGGTAGATTATTTTTTGTTTGTTTGTTTTATTTATTTCTTTTATATTTATTTGAGCTCGGGGGACTTTACCTCATTTTCGATATGACAAGCTTATATACTTAGCTTGAAAAAGATTTTTACCTATTTCTTTAAATTTTTTAATGTTTTATTTAGGATTGAAGTTGTTTATTTTTGTTCAAATTAGTTAGTTAATTAATTATAGTAAAGTTAATAAAGTAAATTAACTCTTTATTATATTTTCAAAATATGTACTTAAACAATATCATTAACTTAATTGAATATAATTTTATCTCATAATTTTGATATTAAAAGTATAAGAGGAAAAATAAGAAATATAACGTAGTTAAAATTTGCCTGTTAAAATGAAAGGATCTTCAACTGGTTTAGCTCCAATTCATATTAATATTAAAATAATTGTTAAAATGAACAAATTAAAATTTTATTTAATGGATAGAATGAGTTTCTTTGCATTTTTTTAAATATTGGTATAATATTTAATAGTTCGTTCTTATGGCAAAGATTATTTTCAGTCTTTTAATATTTTATGATAAAATTTATTTTTTTAATAGTTTTTATGATTCCTTTATGTTTTTTAAAAAATTATTTTTGAATTATTCAGTTTTATTTTTATTATATTTTATATATTTTTCTTAGTTTTAATTTTACATTTTTTATAGTTCAATTAGATATATATTTGGGTGGGATTATTTAAGATATTTAATAATTTTACTTAGTATTTGAATTTGTACTTTAATAATAGCTAGAGGAAAAATTTATATTGAGAAAAATTATAGTGATTTTTTTTATTTGTTGTTTTAATAATATTATTTTCATTATTTATAACTTTTAGTTCAATAAATATATTTATTTTTATATTTTTTTGAAATTAGATTAATTCCAACATTGTTATTAATTTTAGGTTGAGGTTATCAACCTGAACGTATTCAAACTGGTATATATATATATATATATATATATATATATATATATATATATATATATATATATATATATATATAATATACACAGTTGACTCGCGATAGTCCGACACTTGATAGTCCGACACGCTCGGTAATCCGACGCCGTATCTAGCCGCATTTCGCGCCTCGTGTTGTGACAGGATTCTCAAGTCTTCCTTTTGTTAGTAGCTCGCTGTCTTTACTAGTTCAGTGAAGTGTTAAGTGTCAAGTGATGGCAAGTACAAGTGGAATCACTATAAAACGTAAACATAAAACATTAACTCTTCCTGAAAAATGGGAAATAATTAAGAGGTTAGACCGTGGTGAACCTCCAACAACTATTTCTAAAGCTTATGACATCGGGCGACCAACCATCTATGACATCTTGAAAAATCGAGAGAAAATTGAACATTTTGTGAAAACTGTTGAAGACGACTCAAAGAGAAAAACTCTTAGATTGGCTGAATTTCCCCAAGTAGAAGAAGCTCTTTATCCTTGGTTCAAACAGCAAAGGAACAGACAGGCTCCGATTTCTGGGGATCTTTTGAGGGAGTAAGCAAAATTCTTTTATCGTGAAATTACAAAAAAAGATGATTTCCGCGCCAGTGACGGGTGGTTTGAGAATTTTAAAAAGCGACACGGTATTCGTTATGTTCAGATGAGTGGAGAGAAATTGTCTGCTGACGAGACAGAAATTCCTAACTTTATCAAGAACCTCACCTCGAAAATCACTGAATTAGGCCTTACGCCTGATCAAGTCTACAACGCCGACGAAACAGGATTAAATTGGCGGCAACTTCCCACAAAAACATTTGTGACAGATGATGAGAAAAAAGTGTCTGGGAGAAAACTTCTAAAAGAAAGAATCACTTTAATGGTTTGTTCAAATGCCGCTGGGAATCGTAAGTTGAAACTGCTAGCTGTAGGTAAAAGTAAGAACCCGCGGGCATTTAAAAACACCAAGATAGAAACTCTTCCAGTGGTATATAAGAATCAAGGACGAGCGTGGGTCACTCAAGAAATTTTCCGAGACTGGTTTTACAACCATTTTGTCCCAGAAGTAAAACAAGATTTGAAACAAAAAAACTACCGTTAAAGGCCCTTTTACTGTTAGATAACGCCCCCGGATATCCGGCCGTGGAGGAATTGAGAGTTAAGGCAGCTAATGGGTTCATTGAAGTTATGTATTTGCCAGCAAACACAACTGCTGTCATTCAACCGATGGACCAAAATGTAATAAAAACATTGAAGGCACATTACAAAAAGCGCCTACTGATGGACATCGTCAGCCAGCCCGGTGCAGACATCACTTCTGTTTTGAAGTCATTTAACATAAAGAATGCCATCCTTAACGCATCATTTGCATGGCAACAAGTAAAAACGTCAACTCTCATAAAATCGTGGAAGCATATTTGGCCAGAAAATCCACTCCTGAAAGAGAAAGAAAACGAAGATGAACAGTCTCAAGTTAATGGAGTTGTAGATGACACACTGACACTTTGTGGTAATATCACCGTTCCACAAGAATGTTTAGAAGACTTAAGAACATGGGTCTTAGACGGCAACTTAAATGCGGATGAAACAGATGATGAGATAGTACTGTAAGTCACGTCTACTGTTCAAGACGAAACAATCGAGGAGGTCGTGGAGGAAAAATGTACCGTCAGCAGTGATGAAGCTATGGCGGCCGCCAACACATTAATACGCTGGTGCGAGGAGAGTGAACTGGACTTCAACAACGTTTTTCTGCTGAAAGACATCCAAGAAAAAGGCATGACAGACTGTTTACGTAAGAAAAAACAAAAAACAATCACAGACTATTTTAATCCGTAAGTTTGCACAATGTTCGCTCTGTACTTTAGTTTTTTTGTAAACGCTTAATCGTTTTGTGTTTTTCAATTTTATATGCAATAAATCTCTCTTTTTTGTGAAAAATAATGCCTAAATTGATTATTCTACACCTTTGATATCGAAGAGTATACTAAATAATACGTCAACAATTAATTTTCATAACTTATATGGACAAATTCAGTAAAAATAAACTAACCTTCGGTAATCCGACACCCCCTAGGTCCCATAACTGTTGGATTATCGCGAGTCAACTGTATCTATGTATATATATATATATATATATATATATATATATATATATATATATATATATATATATATATATATATATATATATATATATATATATATATATATTTTTATACTTTAGATATTTATTATCTTTCTTTTCATTAAATAATATTTATTTTTATATTTGTACAATTTTTGTTTTTTTAATTAAAATTCCTATATATTCTGTTCATTTATGGTTACCCAAGGCTCATGTAGAGGCTCCAATTTCTGGGTCAATAATTTTGGCTGGCGAAATGTTAAAGGTTATAGGTTTAAAATTTAATTTTATTATTGTAATTATTGGTTTAATAGGGGGTTTTATTATTTCTTTAATTTGTTTACGTCAAATGGATGTTAAGTCTTTAATGGCATATTCATCAGTTTCACATATGAGATTAGTATTAGGAGGTTTAATAACAATAAATATATGAGGTTTATATGGTTCAATTGTAATAATAATTTCTCATGGTTTATGTTCATCAGGATTATTTTGTTTAGATAATTGTTCATATGAACGTTTATCTAGTCGTAGATTGTTTTTAAAGAAAGGTTTAATTAATATTATACCTAGAATAAGATTATGATGATTTTTATTATGTTCTTCTAATATAGCAGCCCCTCCTTCTTTAAATTTATTAGGGGAAATTATATTAATTAATAGTTTGGTTTCTTATAGTTGAATTACAATAATTTTAATTAGATTAACTTTATTTTTTAGAGGTTGTTTTTTTTTTAATTATTTATTAGGCATCAACTTCTAAGGTTATCTTGCCTTTAGTCTGTTATGAATTATTTACTTGTTCCAAAACGTATTCTGAATATGTGCATATTTGTTGGTTAAATTTTTCCGTGTAATTCTGATAAATGTAAAAATTCAAGCACCTTTTCATTTTTCTTTCATTTACTTCTAGCATTTTAGGAAATGGACCTCTTATATCACAGATTTCTCGTTGTGCTTGCACTGCTTGACAATCAGTGAAGAGATGTCGGATCGTTAATTGTACGTTGCATGTTTGGCATATTCCTCGGGGTGATCCTGTAAGTATGTGTTCGTGGGTCAACTTTGTATGACCTATGCGAAGTCTTGTAATGACTATACTGTTCCTTCTTGAGAATGCTGGGTATTTTTTGCGTTTTTTGATCGAAGGTAGATGTTCTTTAAGGGCCCTATTTTGTTGATTCCAATTATTTTGCCATTGGTCTAATATTTTATCTCTAATATACTCCTTTTTGGTCGCTTCTTGTGATGGGATCTGTAATGTGATCCTTTGTTTTGTTAATTGTACATCTATGAGCGTATTTAATGTCCTGCACGTATTTTAATTCTTAGTGATGATCTCGTAATTAAAATGTGTTGACTTCATGCTGATTTTGCAAACATATTTTTGTAACAGCCATATGCGCCTGAACTTTAAGGGTAGAACACGAGCTTCAGCGCATAAACTATATGAAGAGCTTGTGGGGAAAGCCCCCATGCAGTATCTTAGTGAGACATTTTGGATTGTGTCTAGTTTCTTCAAGAGAGATATGCATGCAGATCCGTATGCATTGCATCCATAATCTATCTTTGAAAGAATCATTGTTTTATAAATCCGTAATAGAATTTCCCAGTTTGCACCCCAGTTTGTGTTATTATTATATTCAAGACTTGTTTGGATACTGTGTATATATATTCTGTGTGGTTTCTCCACGAGAGGGTAGGGTTAAGAATTTTGCCAAGAAATTTTGTTTGAGACACAACTCTGATTCGTTTATTTCCAAGGTAAAGTTTAGGCTCGTAATGTGGTGTTCTTAGCTTGCAGAAATGCATAGACACTGTCTTTAAGTGAGAAAACCGGAATCCTACTTTTTGTGCCTGTTCCACTATGATGTTAATTGCTTTCTGTAGCTCGTTGTTAATTGCAGCGCCTCTTTACCCGGACCTATAAATCGTGATATCGTCAACGTATATAGAGCGGCCAATTGTTGGTTTTAGTGTAGTTGTGATATCATTTACCGCAATAGCAAACAAAGTTACACTAAGTGGAGAGCCTTGAGGTATTCCATTTTCTAAAATATGTTCGTCGGACACTGCTTTCCCTACCCGCACTTTAAAACGTCTATCATACAGAAATGACTTTATGGTATAGGCTAATTTTCCCTTTACCCCCCCATTTATGTAGCTTTTCCAATACGGCATATCTCCAAACTGTATCATAAGCCTTCTCTATGTCGACAAATACAGCTGTTAGGTGTTCTCTTCTTCCGAAGCTTTCATAGATGGCGTTGACAATTGCACCAATTTATCATTTGTGCTATAATTTTTCCGAAATCCCGCCTGATAATGATTTGTCCAGTTATTTTCTTCCATTAAATTGACCAGTCTTTTATTGATAATCTTTTCTAAGAGTTTTTCCATACAGCAACATAAAGAGATCGAACGGTATCTGTCCGGTTCTAACGGATCCTTACTAGTTTTTAAGACAGGTACTACCATTATAGTCTGCCACAATTCTGGATACTTGCCTTCGTTCCAAATTTTGTTGAAAGTATAAAGTAAATCCAGCAAACATGAGTATGGTAGGTTTTTCAGCATTCCGTTTGGGATATCATCGATTCCAGTCGCACCTTCCTTAGCTTCGTGTAGTGCTATACGGAGTTCTTCCATAGTAATTGGCTCGTTGTAGCTTTGATAGGTTATTTCAGTAAGATCTAAGGGTGGCTGCTGTGTCGTCATTTTAAATTTAAACTCTGCACTGTAGTTATTTGTACTGCTAACCTGTTGGTAATGATTAGCTAGTTGCTCGGCTACTGCTGCGGGTTCGGTAAATAGATTGTCTTTAATTTTCAATTTTGGGAGGCTTTTATTGTAACGTTTCCCGGAGATGGCACGGATTTTAGTCCACCACTGTAGTAGGCGTTGTTGTTTGTAATGAGCTGACATAACTTCGCCATGAGGACCTTTGTGAGGTTTTAATCTCTCGTTGTGCTATTGCTCTGAGTTTTTTAAAATTGATAAGGTTTTCTGTAGTGGGGTTTTTTGAAAACTTCTTCAGAGCGACTTTTCTGGCCTTAATAGCTTCACCGATTTTTGGGTTCCAACAAGGTACAGGTATTCGGTTTACTTTATGGCTTGTCCTAGGAATTGATATTTCGGCAGCTTGCAGAATCGATTCGTTAAGGTCGTTTACCATATATTTATTCATTATTTCTATATCTTTTATAATTATTTCTCCTAATTTAATTTAAAAAACGGTGTTTCCTTACCTTTTGCGGAGAAAATTAAAAATTTAGGTTTAGTTTCAGATCGTAAATACAATTTTAGTGATCATGTAAGTTACGTGATCAAAAGGGCCTAGATGAAACTACGATTATTATTTACTAATAAGTCAATAATATAATTTTAAGTTTAGAAAAAAAATATGTGAAGTATTAATTTCTCTGATTTATGGATATTGTTTAACTGTTTATTACCCATTTCTAAATTACATTAACAGAAACAGGCTCCAACATCTACAAAATACTTGTTGCAGATTTATGTATGGTCTACGTAAATTTGACCATATTAGCGATTTCATGCAAGAATTAAATAGGCTCTCCTTAAAACAAGGTGGAAATTTCATTTCTTAAATTTTATACATAGAATTGTTATAACGAACAGTCCTGCATATCTGCGCCGCAAATTAATTGGTAGAAATGAAATTCACTCTAAAAATATCAGACATGTAAATAATTTTACCATACCTGCACATCGTACAACATTGTTCGAATGTGGTTTTACGTATAATGCGACAAAACTGTATAACGCCCTGGATATAGTTTTTAAAAATTACCCCTTAAATATTTTTCGTAAAAAAATTCGTGGTACGATTTGACTGTTAGCAATTTATATTTTTGCTTTATATTGTACATTTATAAATAATCATTGGATACACAGGTAGCTATTTATTTGGTATCAATTTAGTGTCATATATTGGAAATAAAAATATTATTTCAAAGAATAATAATAGCCAGGGAAACAATACCGTTTATAGTATGTAAGGTTTTTATTTATCTATGAGTATGTAGACGGATGGCGCCGACCCGACAATGACAATCAGTCTCGTCATGACTCGTGCAGTCGAGTAATCAGTTCAGAAAATTTGCAACGATGTCGTTAGTTTACAAGTCAGAAGCTTGTAGGTGGTGGAGAGCAGGGGTTCCATTAGAAAAAGACAGCATGTTGGGAACGCAATTTAACATTACACTTGCGTGTCTTAAAATTTTTTAGTCAATGCTAAAACTGAATGTCTAAAATATATACAGGGACGTACGTAATTATGTAGACTGAAAAGAAAATATTGCGATATAAAAATTTAATTATTGAACGGAAAGAGAAATGCTTAAAATACTAAGGTAATGTAAATATACTTATCGATAATAATGCAAAGTTCTAAATTTAAATTAAGGTAACGTCAGACAAGAAATTGGCACGTTACACGTTATGATGCAAACTTATGTAAATGGGCTATCGGAGATTCTCCGGTGGATAAATAAGGCCCTAATCTAATTATAAAAGATGAAATATATGAAAGTACTTCCGAACTTTACGAGTTGCTTATATTAAAAGGGCCGTAAAATTACACGTTGAGAGACAAGACGGTCTATGTAGATATTCGAGCTAAATCTAATGCATATACGAAGAATCACGACCCTCACGGAACAATTATGGGCACCGAGTTGTCTAAATACCGGAAGATTATTAAGTCGCTAATCAACAAGAAACGTTACTTCTCGCGAATATCATGCACCAAACGAATCAGGTCATACTGGACATGATAACGAAATCATTAGTGTTGAAGCAGAGCGCCGAGAAGAGTGTACTGATAAATTTGGCAGACATTCGCTGTCGCATTTAAAACAAGCAACTGCAAATATCAAATTAACCTGAGATGATAGTTACGATATGCATGGTAAGAGACTGAAATACCTTTGAGCGCATCCTAAAAGATGATGTTGCAACTAGGAGATACGTAAATGAAGCACACGTGATTTTTCGAAACTAAAATTCTGTCACAAATTAGTTTTAAACCAAGAAAGCCAGAAGCTCAAATTTCAAATCCAAATTTTTTTGCCTTTTACAACAGTCGTCCAACCAATGCGGAAACACACTATATATATATATATATATATATATATATATATATATATATATATACAGGGTATTTCAGGAGGAGGAATAGTAGATATTTTAGGAGGTGGTAGTACAGGATACTCTATATTTCATGTGTCCAATTCTTATTGGTTATAGAATTGCGTCTGTTACAACGTAATCTAAAAAAATACTTACGCGCACCTCCGAATTCTCTTGGTAACATCATGTGTAGCTCTTCTGAGGTCGTTATGGCGTTCGTTTATGAGGGCAGCACGATTCATAATTCGGTCGATCAATTGGTCTCTTGTATTTACTTTTTACTTGTAGACTTCGCATTTTAGCCATTTTCACATGCAAAAATCTCCTGGGACCTTGCTGGCTAAGAAATGTAATCATTTCTGCCGATCCATCTTCCGGGGAATGCTAGATTCAGATAACGTGTCACCAGGAGACCAAAATGTGCAGGAGCTCCGTCATGCTGGAAGAACATTCTTATCCTTGTAGCCACAGGAACTTCTACTAATAATGGAAGTTCCTTTTCAAGAATGTCTAGATAAAGAGGCCCTGTAAGGCGATGCTGTAATATAACACGCCCCATCAAATGATTGTCTATCATATCACGCAAACACATTTGTAGAGAAGCGTTCTTGAAAATTGGTCTCCACAATGGCATATGGGTTTTCGTCGTACCACCGATGTCAGTTACGAGTGTTATTGATACCATCACGAGTGAAAGTTGCTTCATCAGTAAATATTATTAATGGAATTACTCGGCGGTTTTCAGTTAACCAACGATAAAATTCCAATCGTTTACCGTCATCCCCTTCTTGGAGGTGTTGAATCTGCTGTAAATGGTAAGGATAGAGCCCATGCACACGTAGTGTACGCTATATTTTGTGTACGGAACACCGATCCGTGTAGAAATTCTACGTGTGTTTGTTGAAGGACTGGATTCTATCAAGTGAAGAATGTTTTCTACTTCAGCCAAATTCTGTTCATTTGCTAGGTATCATCACACCCTTATCGGGGAAAACCGAATCTATGGTCAAGGATACGCAGCACTTCGTAGAAACCATCAGAAACTTCCAACCAAACCACGAAGAAATACTGGTAAGCTTCGACATTGTGAGTCTATTCACAAATGTGCCTACCGATAAGGCACTATCATAAGGAACAAGCTGGAAAAAAAAGAAACGTTAGACGAACGCACGCAACTCTCGGTAAACACAATAATGGAACTTCTGACAATATGCATTAGAACTACATATTTCCATGTAGAAGACAAATTCTACCAACAAGAGTTTGGGATGGCTATGGGTTCCCCACTATCACCCATAGTGAGCAATATATATATGGAAGACTTTGAAGACCAAGCGATATCCGATTTCACAGAGAAACCAAGGATGTGTCTTAGATACGTGGACGATACCTTCGAAGTTTGGCAACACGGCAAGCATAAGCTAGATGAATTCCTAGATCATCTAAATAGCCGCGCACCCTCCACCAAATTCACAATGGAATTGGAGTCGGAACAAAAACTGCCATTCCTGGATGTACTTGTACACAGGAATGATAACACTTTCACGACAAGTGCATACAGGAAACCTACCCACACGGGGAGGTACCTACACTACAACTCTAATCACCACAAAAACGTGAAGTTAGGCGTGGCAAAATGCTTGTACGATAGAGCAAAAACAATATGCTCAAAACCAGAGGACCTGAACAGAGAAAAAGAAAATATCGCTAGAACACTCAAAGAAAATGGCTACCCCAATCTAACACCTAACCTAAACAGGGAAAGGGTAACCGAAAAAGAAGAACCTAAATATACAGCGATAATACCATATATACAAGGTACCTCAGAGGAAATGCGAAGGATAGGCAGCAAATACAAGATACGCACTGCCTTCAAATCGACCAGAACGCTCAGAGGAATACTAACCAAAACCAAACCATACAATGAAGATCAGAATTCCAAGAATTGTGTATACAACCTACCATGCGAATGCGGCAGAAAATACATAGGAGAGAGCAGTAGACCACTCAAGGTGAGGACGCAGGAACACAAGAACAACGTCCGCAAGGGCGAAACAGAAAGATCAAGAATCGCTGAACATGTCTGGAACGAAGACCACCGCATCCAATGGGATAACATACAGATAGTGGCAAAGGACGAGAACACAACTCGTCGGAAACTCAAAGAAGCCACATACATCGCACTAGCAGAAAATCCAATAAGCCAAGCTAGTGTAGAAATGAAACCCATATGGATTCCAATAATGCGCGAAGAGCTTAAGCGCAATACACCTGCGCATGAAGTTACGGCGCAACATGCGCAATAAACTTCTGCGCAACCACGAAAAAGTTTTATATATATATAAGTTCTAACAAATATATATTGGATTACTCAGTGGATCAGTGGTAAAGGTGTCAGACTAGTAAGTAAAAGGTACTAAGTTCGAATCTGAGAGTAGTCAAGTGCTTGGGGAAACATTATATAAAACAGATGTTATAAAACAGTCCTTCTCAGGACTAAGCCTGATGGCGGAAGCAGAGTCCGCTTCCGAAACGTCGCGCTCAAAAAGCATAAACTATGGAAATAGGCGGATCAACTCCACTAATAGGAAACCACAGTTACAAAACACTTATAATACAGAACCTATAAATTGCGTATTCGTACTCAAACACTCACACTCGGTGTAAATGTAATCAAATTAATTATTTAAACTTACCCAAACGGGTCGGTAAAACACACTTCACACATACGCACTCACAATGTTAATCCTGATTTTTCAACTGAAATCGTGCTAACAAAGTTATCGCGTTTGTCGTGTTTGATAATGAAACTTGTCTTTGAACATGGAACATTTTGTTACTAAATGGAAAATTATTATATTAATGTTTTAAAATCTAAATTTATATAATTATAATTACAACCATTTAAAGTAAGATTATTGCATCTTACATTTTAATTAATAAAACTATATCCAGGTTATCGTGTAAGAATTTTTCAGCTGTAGTGATCTATAGCCCGTTTAGGCAAACGACATTTTTAAGTTATAATTCTTTTTTTTAATTTAATTTTAGTTTTATGCGCCGTTGGCAATTTAATATTTTCTTGATTTTGAGTTCATAATCTTGATCACTGGAATTGTTAATTTTGTTTTGCCTAATATAGTTTTTTAGAGTGATTAATTGATTATGGTATACAAAAGGTAATTACCACATAATTATATATCGTCTTCTCTTTACCGTTTTGAATGCGTTTTTTATGGTTTGGTATATATTTTTTTTCAGGAATTTAGGTTAATCTTTCTGCCACCGTTGGCGAATAATTATTTTGTTAATTGACATCGCCAAGCACTAGAGTGCGCGTTGTTTTCTTACAGCTGCCTTAATAAATTAGAGGCTGAGTCCTCGCACCAACCACCCATTTTATTGAGTGATAGTTTTTTGTCCGAGAAAAATTGACTTAATTATTCCATTTACCCACGATAGCAATGTATTTTTCTCAAACTGAGACCGAGAGTTTGACGAATCGTAATGTCCTAATATACAACGTATACAACTTAATTTCTTTTTCATTTTCTTCCGATCTTTGTACAAGGAGCATTTTCGACTCAACAACGACACAAGTCTTAAATACCGGCACCGATCTAAATCTTCAGAAACCCTTGTAAACCGACGTCTTCACTGACGCTACTTGGACCGCTTTTACCTTTAATTCCCCGCGAAGAGGAATCTAGACCTCTATAACACCCTTCACCTAGATTGGCGCTCAATTAATCCGATTATACCGTGATAGTTCAACAGCAGTTCACTGCTCCGCCCCTCTCAGATAATTCTTATAGCAACTGGCCGTCCACCGAAAGTACAAGCGTTGTACGACTTCAACAGAACATCAGAATGGTGTGAAGAAATTATGCATGGAATAAATGCTGATCCAAACTTCATCCATAATATCGTCTTTTCTGATGAAGCTACTTTTTTGCTAAATGGCAAAGTACATAAGCAAAACCACAGATTTTTGTACTATATGAAAGTCAACAATCTCATGTTACATTAAACACCAGAAAACAATTCATTGTTCCCCATGCTAACTGGATCTTCAGTTATCCAGTTAATACCTACTCCCAAAATAGCGAAGTTATTTTAGAGATAACTATGGCAAGCGGCATGTCGCTGAATTCTGCTTGAAAATACCTTTCAAACAGTATGCGATTTGACCCCCCTTCCTATTTAACAAAAGTCAAGTTATCTGTGCAGCTCCCGACCTTGTCAGTTGAAAAAATAGCACAAACTGTGGAAATAATGGAAGGCTTTGTAAACAGCATACATATTAAATTTGATCGATTTTGCTTGAATAGTTTTGAAATAACAAGGCCGGTTCCATACATTTGGTACCCACCGTATATACATATATATATATATATATATATATATATATATATATATATATATATATATATATAGGGTCCGCCTTTGGTAGCTGATCCTATGAGTATCTGCTAAACCAAACTTACTATAATTTTGAAAATTTGGTGACAGGGTAATGATGTTAGGGCTAACTCATCTAAAATATTTTCACCTTCGTACCACCTCCAGTTATACCGGAAGTCGGTACTTAGTCGCTTATTTTAAATAGAACACCCGTATATTAATACATTTTGGATTCTATGTCGAATTTTAAGGTAAGTTTGTTAAATAAACTAGATACGAAATTTCAGTCGTTTAAAAAAAAACAGTTTTCTAAAATAATTGACAGATGCGGTCTTAGTAATAACTCGTTAATTGTTCTGTTCCTGTCAAACAATTTGAATAAAACTTTGAGGTGTTGTAGGCAAAGGTTTATTGCAACAGTCTGCAAAAATGACATTTGTATTTTTCATAAAAATAAAATTATGAATGTCTAAACTTGACTATCAAAAATGCAAGTTACTCAAAAAATCAAATGGAAACCCCTATTTTTATTACTCAGATCGATTTAACGTCAAAATTAAGGTAAGTTTGTTTAAAACTTTATTTGACTAAACGTAACAGTTTCAAATATTTGAATAAGTTACTGCAAAAATTATAAAATTGATAATTTTGTGATTCAAAAGTCATTTTTGCCAAATAGAAATTTGGTCATTTTTTTCAAATTCGATATACAACATAAGTGTAAAAATTTAATACTTTATGAGTAAATCGAAAAAAACTACTTTTTACTGCGGAGATAGTAACTACATACTTATCAGTGCATTCTTACACGATAAAGTCGCTTATTTGGTATTTCTTACTCATGATCAAACGTAAATTAATTTACAATAAATGTTCAAAATGTTGCCCGTTAGACGCAAGACATTGTTGAACCCGTCTTATAACGGCTTCATTTGCAGCCCTTTGAATTTCTTGTGGGGAAAGAGAATTGAAGGCATTTTGCACTCTTGCAATGCAATCTTCTTTAGTCGTTAGTGGTGTAGCATAAACAATATTTTTAATTTGACCCCAAAGATAAAAATCCATTGGCGTAAGGTCAGGTGACCTAGGTGGCCATGGAAAGGGACCATTATTGGCAAACCAACGATCTTCAAAAATTTCATAAAGTTTCATGGAAACAGTTGTGAGGGGGCGCACCGTCTTGTTGGTACCATAAATTTTCCCTTTCTAGATTTAATCGGGGTTGAATTCGAGTGTTTAATATCTCAAGATCATTTTCTCCTAGAAAATAAATTTGTAATCATGAATCGCAACAATCAACTATTTTAAACCTCTCAAATTTTCGTTGTAAAGATCGTTATTCGAATAGCACAAAATACGGTAAAATTCCAAATTTCCTGAAATGGCATTCGCGAATTGGATTGCTATTTTCGTTATTCCAGTAATGCGAGCTTCGGCGATTAAATATGCCACTTTTCGTAAATTTGGATTCGTCCGTCCATATGATATTAGTCAACAAATTAGGAATTTCTTGTATTTTGAGCAAAATTGTTTCACAAAATTCGATAGGTTTCAAGAAATCCGCTTCTTTCAAATGTTGAACTAATTGTAAACAGTATAGTCTAAACTTATGTTTCTTAAGAATTCTTCTGATAGTTGTTGGTGTTAAGCCAATATCTGTTTTCGCGTCGTTTATGGAATTACAAGGATAGGCACGGAAATATCCTAAAGTTATAACTTAATTCTGTTCATTATCAATCGCAGTTTTTTTGCGAAGCGCAGAGTGTCTAAATGTGCCAAACTGTTCCAGATTTTGAACCACACGTCTTATTGTATCTGCTGATAGTCGGGGGCGCTCAGGATAGCGTTCGATAAATGTTCTTACTGTTCGTTTTACAACTCTATGACATTCTCCGTGAATTAAAATTAAATTCAAATAATCTGTATTAGAATATTCAAGTCGAGTCATTTCATCAAGAAAAACACAAACTGTCAACAATTTTATTAAATTATTGACTACAAAAGAAAAACAAAATAAATAAGCATCTTTATCGTGTAATGATGCGCTGATAAGTATGTATTACCTCCGCAGTAAAAAGTAGTTTTTTCGATTTACTCCTAAAGTATTAAATTTTTACACTTATGTTGTATATCGAATTTGAAAAAATGGCAAAAATGACTTTTGAATCACAAAATTATCAATCTTTATAATTTTTTGCAGTAACTTATTCAAATATTTTTCTTTATTTTAATTCTCAATTATTTGGTTTCCATGGTGACCACGAACAAGGAGTACTAGATTTAAGTATGTAACTCATTTTATCACAAATTTTAAAATTGGGACTTTTTTGATAATAAGTATGAAACTGTTACGTTTAGGTAAATAAAGTTTTAAACAAACTTACCTTAATTTTTTACGCTAAATCTATGTGAGTAATAAAAAATAGGGGTTTCCTTTTGATTTTTTTGAGTAACTTGCGTTTTTTTTTAGTCAAGTTTAGACATTCATAATTTTATTTTTATAAAAAATACAAATGTCATTTTTTGCAGACTGTTGCAATAAACCTTTGCCTACAACACCTCAAAGTTTTATTCAAATTGTTTGACAGGAAAAGAACAATTAACGAGTTATTACTAAGACAGCATCTGTCAATTTTTTTAGAAAAATGCTTTTTTTAAAACGACTGAAATTTCGTATCTAGTTTATTTAACAAACTTACCTTAAAATTCGACATAGAATCCAAAAATGTATTAATATACGGGGTATTCCATTTAAAACAAGCGACTACGTACCGACTTCCGGTATAACCGAAAGTGCTACGAACGTGAAAATATTTTAGATGAGTTAGCCCTAACATCATTACCCTGTCACCAAATTTTCAAAATTATAGTAAGTTTGGTTTAGCAGATACTCATAGGATCAGCTCCCAAAGGCGGACCCTATATATATATATATATATATATATATATATATATATATATATAGGGTGAGTCACGAGGAACTGTACATACTTCTACCATAAGTATAGGCACCTTAGGGGATTATCAAATGACTATTAAAAAATGTCTTCTTGTTTTGCTTATTAATATACAGGGTGAATTATGGATCTTCACCAAAACAGTGTTTTGTCATATTTTTTCAATGATTAAGTCGAATTGTCTCATTTTTTGGTGAAAGTGTGTATTCGTGTCTAGCAACTAACTGACATATTCAGAATTAAAAAAATCCAGGACCGTCTTCGTGAAAATTTGTGGGACTGTTTCATATCCAATACTTCACCCTCTATATGATTTCTCTAAAATCTGATATAATTTTATTTTGTTCCACATTGTTAAAACTCTTTTATTATTTGGTTATTGTTATTTATTTTATTTCTTAATTTATGAATAAACATTTCTTGGGCTTGTTCATTTCATTCCGATTAAAATAATTACAAATGATTTTTCCTCAAACAAATAAGAAAACTAGGTTATTACAAACATTTTTTATCTGTTTTCTGTCTATTACGGGTGGAAAAAGTTACATACAGGGTGAATTTTTGAGATAAACCAGATATGCCAGATTTCTAAATCCGGCCCTGTAAATCAATTCAAATTATGGTATTTATCATACTGGAGCACAGTGTGTGTCGTTACTGTTTATTTTAAAGATTTATTTTTAATAACTAAACATTATTATAAAGTAAGATAATTCATCATTTCCAATTTTCAATTTGACTCTAAAATGAATCTTTAATTGAAAATGTGAGGTAAGTGTAACTAAAAATTCAAATCCCAGGTTTAACTGTCTATTAATGCGCTCTGAAAAATTATTTCAGATTTTAAAGAAATCATATACAGGGTGAAGTATTGGATATGAAGCAGTCCCACAAATTTTCACGAAGACTGTCCTGGATTTTTTAATTCTGAATATGTCAGTTAGTTGCTAGACACGAATACACACTTTCACCAAAAATGAGACAAATCGACTTAATCATTGAAGAGATATGACGAAACATTGTTTTGGTGAAGATCTATAATTCACCTGTATATATATATATATATATATATATATATATATATATATATATATATATATATATATATATATATATGTACAGCCTGTTTCAGGGTATAAGCGCCTTATTTTTTAGCCACACTATGGGTACTACTTTCAAAATATTTGGCAGTAATATGTTTCAGGACATTCTCTACACGATAGTGATATAAGATTTTCAGTTGGACGAATTATTTCATAATGGCGACTTTCAACTTTTTTCTTAAATGGAATGCAACAATTTTTCTTTTATTATGAGATCCTAAAACATTCTTTTACGATAGTAATTCAAATTACAAGCAGCATTTAGCATTGAAAACTTGGTACCATGTTTATGATTGAAAAACTCTTAACATGCGGTTTAATGATTTTCCAATCGTACTCAATTATCACTATAATAAACATTTTAAGTAGCTTAAAGTAAATAAAACAAATTGCATAAACCATTATTAACGAAACGGTTAAAAACTTTAGGTATAAATTTAACTTTTTCTTTCATCTGTGGAAAAATAAAATAATTACTGAGCACTGTTACAAATATTATAAAAAAGATATAAAACATTTATCGCGCATGGCTAAACAAATGCACGTTGCTACTAACATTTAAACTCAAATAATAAAACAAAATCCGTTTGAAGTATAATAGGTAATTAAACCAAGTTACAGGCGTCAAAAGCTTCTAACTGTTGACAAAATATAAACTAACCTACTGACATACTAACTACTTTAACAATTTATTTATTAACAAATAACGTTAACCAATCCGAATTTAATAGTCTTAAAAAGTGATGAATTTTCTTCCAATTTGTGTTTTAAATAGTATATAAGAAACAGTTTCATAAAGCGTTTTTATCGCATGAGTCAATTTAGAAAACGACCTATCGATGTAGCGAGTTTTCTAATGGACAAATGCGATAAATGTCTTATGAAACAGTTTCTAAACTACTTATAAATATGTTCTCAATAGAAGTTGTATACTATATACATTATAATAGGAATAAAATTACACTATACTATGTAAACTTAATAATTTACACTCAAGTGAAGTTAACAAGGTTAAATGAAGGTTATATTTTACGCAAAAGATGTAATCGGCTTAATTTGAAAGCATATTGACGCTTTATCTTGAAACACAATAAAAAAGAGAAATCGTCCATATTCGGTTTTGGTCATCTTAATCATTGCAATACATTAATCAGGAATAATTCAATACAAAGGATATATACACATTTCAAATCAGAATAGGTTAGGTTACATTTACGTTTACATACATCAATAAAGAACTTCATTAGTTTACATACCACCATCAAGAAAAAAAATTTTAGATACTTTAAAGTCAAACATTAAAACACCCGTTTGAGTGTCATAATGTACATATTAAACACGCAAAATAGAAAAAAATAATTAAACCTTTGTGCATCATTGTTAACGAGTGCAGCAATAATTCTCCCTGATACTCACAAATTGTCTAAAGTGATTTGTGTTTATAGAAAAGAGTGACAAGAATTTCAGATAATTATAGGCCTATAGCGCTTTTCCTATTTTTTTAAAAGTTATGGAAAAACTTGTAGTCAAGCATATCATTAACTTTCTTAACAAGCACAACGTGCTTAATAATATTTTATTGTATTATATTATACTATTTATTATTAACCATAACTTCAGAACTCGAAATTGACGATACAACGGAATAAAGTAATGTGATTTAGAATAAATTAAATAAAAATTAATATATTGACATTAACTGATGTTAAAACGATTTAACGTTAAAATAAAAAATTAAGAAAAGTTAAACATTAATCTGGTTTAGTTTCAAACGAAAGAATCTAGCTGTAGATATTACTAAGTTCATCAATATCTGATTTTTTGTTTAAACTGTTTCTGCAGTTATTAATACACACCATTTCTAAAAATAATCTATTCCTACTTTTGCTTTAGAATTTTAACACTATTATAGTTTGTTTGTATATAACATGTTCAGCTACTGTATTTTCCATTTCTTGTGTACTCCATCCCTAGCGCTAATTGTGATAAATGTTATATAGGGCAAACTTCTAGGAATTTATCTCATAAAAGTGACGCCAAAATCCAGTCACGTGTCTTAGGTGAACATATTATAAACGAACATCATTGTATGTTAAAACCCTAAAACAAGAAATATTTTATCTAAGAAATTATTTTTAGAAATGGTGTGTAGTGTGTATTAAGGTGGCCGTTGCATTGATGAATATCGAAGATTTTGTAATGTAGGCAATCAACATTACCCCCATTTTAGCTATTTATTACAAGATGTCACAAATATGTTAATTTTCAGGAATTTTTTGGAAATAATACCCGGCGGCTGTTAACAAGATTGAATTGTTACCAGATTTTCAACTTTACTTAAGCAAACATCTGTATTACTGTCTTTGTAAAAATTAATTTCTGTCGTTGCAGTTTGTTGGTGGATGACGTTTAAAAAACAGTTTTTATCAAAGCTATTTTGATTATTTGGATTACAGTCACAGGTAAGTAATGTACAGTGCTTTAATAATATGCATTTTTATATTAGACGTAAATTTTATCAATAATTCTAAATGCTTTTAAGAAGTAGAATAAGTTTTGTTTCTGAGCCTTCCATTTTAATAAAATTTAAATGATATAACTTATCAGCTTTTTGCTTGTTCTTAGTCAAAGACCTTTTGAGAGATCGAATGGAGTAAATAAACTTGTTTTCTGTCCTAAGTACATATATAATGGTATTGCGCTCTATGAACGCAAACGCATCTGTTTCGCGCAAACTGCATACTACCACCCATCGCTGCATCTTGTGGTATAAAGGATACGTATAACGTTGACGTAAAATAATTATAGTGCGGTAATAGTTATTTACGTTATATGTTCCGTATGTCTATTTCAAACAATTTTATACGCTTCTAAACATTGACTTAAGTCAATCTTCTATGTTATTATGATATACGAGGGATGTACAGTATTTGTTGTCCCTAGCATCGATGGATTTGAAATATGTTGCCCCTAGTAATCGTACTTGTTTTGTTATTTTATTGATAAACAAACTGCCAAATTTGGTTAACCGAGCTTTAATAGTGTGAAAGTTGTACAAGTTGAAAGTTGTGGTTGCACGAAGATTTTAGGAAATGGAACACAGTGAGATTCGTCCTGTCCGCAAGTACATACAAGAAGAAAGGTTTAACACCTAAAGAAATTGATACAGGCGGGGTTGGCGTGCTTGGAGATTCTGCTCCTTACTATCAAGTAGTTTCGAGCGTCCAAATGTGGCAGAACAACCTGCCAACATCCCAAAGGTGCTGGTCGGCCGGATTCTGCGTGTACTCGAGAAAACATTGATCTTGTGAAAGACATGAGCAGAGAAGACCGTCGATTGACAACAAGACGTGTAGCGGCCTTTCAAATGGTACAATTGAAACCATAATGAATGACTGTTTAGGGCTTCATAAGGTGTCAGCAAGATGGGTACCCCGAATGTTGTCGCCCGAACAAAAGCGTTTGAGAAACACTTCTTCAATAGCCAATTTAGCTTTGTATAACCGCAATCCTAAATGTTTCCTCGATCGCTATGTTACGATTGATGAACCTTGGGTTCATCACTTCGATCCCGGGTGCAAACAACAAAGTATGGAGTGGCGTCATCCAGGGTCTCCCCCCACGCAAATTTCGTGTGCAGGATTCAGTGGGCAAGATAATGGCTACAGTTTTTTCGGATCCCGAAGGAATTTTACTGGTAGATTTTTGGAACATGGCCACACAATCACTGGTCAATATTATGCAGCGCTGGTTACAAAACTTCATTATTGCATTAAAGAGGAAGAGGAATTCTCTTTCATCAAGACAACGCCCCAGTTCATAAGAGCCTTATTTCTATGAATGCAATTCATGACGCTGGGTTTGAAGTTATGGAGCATCCACCCTACTCCCCTGACTTAGCTTCCAGTGATATTTATTTATTTCCAAAGCTAAATGATAGTCTTCGGGGAACAAAATTTGAGATCGATGACGGAATTGTGACATCAGTGCAGGGCTTCTTCTGTGATCAAGGCTACGAGTTTTTCAAGAAAGGTGTTACTATGCTTGAACATAGGTGGAATAAGTGCCTTCACGTTCGAAGGTGTTATGTTGAAAAATAATGTTGTATTCTATGATAGGGACATTAAATACTGCACATCCCTCGTACCTGACCTAATTTTTCTTTTATTTTACTTGTGACACAAACAGAGTTACTATTCGTTGTTAATTTGTTTCTTTACATTTCATAGGTACATAATGGAATCGTTTAAACCTTGTTCTAAGACAAATAAACCAACACTTAGTAAAACTAAGAAAAGTAAAGCAAGTTCCGTGGACAAAACAGACGATACACTAAGGAAAGATTTTTAATGGCAATGTTACATTACTGAATATGGAAGAAATGTCTAAGTTTGATAATTTTGCCTCAAGTTCTACTATTTTAAATTATGCGAATACTGATGAAGTTGTGGTTAGTGATACTTTTTCTAAAACAAAAAAAAATGTATTTGCCACAAACGTCATCTATAGACCCTGACCAAAACCGAAAAAGTTAGTCCTAAACGCTGTTGAAGAAAATCTAAGAGATAGCTTGAGAAGACTGGCAAGACCATTTGACACACCAAAGGATACTGTTCACCAAACATTGAAAGAACAACTTCTGCGACCTTATCATCTTCAACGTGTCCAAGAAATGCAAGATGGGGATCGTGCGTTACGCGTAGAATTTTGCGAGTGTATTATGAATGGTTTTATTGGCGATAATAGGTTTTTTGATAATGTTTTGTTTACAGATGAATCGTGCTTTACACGAAACGGAATTTTGAACTTCCATAATCTTCACAAATGGAGTGATGAAAATCTTAAAATAATTTGACCAAATTCCTTTCAACGCCAGTTTACTATTAATCTATGGGCTGGAATCGTTGGAGATTTTTTAGTAGGCCCTGTTGTTCTGCTACAAAGATTAAATGGTCAGTCTTGATTTAGAATTTATCCCAGACGATGTGCCAGCATTACTTGAGAATGTACCGTTAGAGTTACGCCGTGATCTAATTTTTATGCATGATGGAGCACCGCCACATTTTTCCCTCCCTGTGCCAGAATACTGAAATGCTACATATCGTGATGGGTGGATCGGTAGAGGAAATGATGCACCAATAAGGTGGCCACCCAGGTCTCCTGATCTTACCCCAATGGACTGTTATCTATGGGTAGTTTTAAAAGAAAAAGTTTACGTCAATTGTGTTCGAGACCGCGACGATTTATGGCAAAGAATAGGAGCTGGTTCAGAGGAAATTCAGCAAAATCCTGCGATGCTACGTACTTTTCGCACAAGTTTGTTACGACGAGATCAGGCTTGAATGCGTTGCGAGGGTAAACATTTCGAATATTTGTTGAAATAAAGATTTATTTTTCTACAATTATCTAGGACAGTTTTTTCTTCTTAATTACATACTTTGATTTTAAGCCACTTATGTACCATGCACCGTAAGTTTCATCAGCTGTATTAATAAAATAAAAGTTAAAACCTTTATGTGCTAACTACTACAGTGGTTTTTAGCCTTTTTGCAATAATACTTCAGATTTTTACGACAAACTTATCAAAATTTTACAATTTTTTTAATTAAAAATGGGAATTTTGCCGAAATAACAAAACATTGCTCTAATAGCCGTTTCGATTTAACGATTTGAAGGCATAGTCGTAAAAATCTAGGAGGCCATGACCTAAGGTCGGTCATACTTTGCTAAAAGGAGCAGCTTAAACGAGTAAGAAACTGTACCAAATTTTATTAGGTTTCATTACATTGTTGCAAAATGGTTAGTAAGAAACCATTATTTTATAGTAACTTTGATCGCTTATATCTCGAAAAGTAAAAACTTTTTACTAAACTTTTTTTCGCTAAACGTCTTTATTTTATCCCCTGAATCTACAGTTAAGCGTTGGCGGTGTATTATACAGACATCCTTTATTACGAGCTTTGTAGATTATTTATTCAAATATTATATACAAAAACAACTTTACATAATAATTAAGGAATGTCAAGAAAAGTATAATAATATGACTATGTATTAAAAAATTTTGTATTAAAAAAATTTTATACTAAAATAATTTTTTTTTGTTTGAAAGTTTTACATATTTACCTCGTGAAATTGTTGTCAAAGACACAAATAATTAACCGGGTAAAAAAATAGTATGGTATTTTTTTGGACGAGGAGGCTTGCTGAAAAAATACGAGGATGCACTAGCATGTTAGTATTTTTTCAACGCCTCCGAGTTAAACAAAAACACTTTCATGCTGCGTGATCTATTATATTTTTTCTGCAATAAGTTTTGAAAATTATTAAAAATTGTTAATATTATTTAAAAAAATAGAGTTGAATTACTCAGAGAGCTTTGACAAATGTATATCAACAATTAAAAGCGTGTTGTCTTAACGACAAGTAAATAAAACAACAAATTTTTGCGGTTTGGTGTTTCCTTTCCTCTACTCTCAATAAATAACAATGTCCCCAAGTGATTTTGATTGTGAAATGGGTGTTGAAATGAACATAACGGAAGCTTCAACGGCTGCTGTGGCGGAGTTATTTCCAAACAAATCAAGGCAGAGGTATAAGAAAGAATATGAAACGTTTAAAAAGTGGTGCAGCATAAAAAAATTAAACAAGTTACTGAAGACGTTCTTCTGGTATACATTGCGGAAGGCAGTCAGAGATACAAATCATAGACCCTTTGGAGTACTTACTCAATGCTAAAGGCGATGCTTTTGGTAAAAGAAAACTTAAACATAGGTAATTTTCCAAAATTGAAAGCGTATCTTAAAGAAAATCGACAGGATATCAAGAAGCGAAGTAGACGATTTTCTTCGAAAAGCTCCTGATGATGAATTTTTAATGATGAAATTAAGCGATCATAATTAAAAGTGTTTCAATTGATATCATACTTATATTCGTTTCAGGTTGTATTAATTATTGGTTTAGCGGTGCATTTCGCTGTGACAAGTTAACAAAACTGATGACATAGGGTATAGTTTTAATTGTAAAATTCCGATTCAAAACTAATAAAGCAAGGCGCTTTATGATCGTTGATGGAAAGGAAAGCAGCAAATCAACGTCGGCTTGTACCGAAACACATAGCACTACGCCCTCCGCATACACATAGACGTTGATTTGTGTATTATAAAAACGGACAGTGCAGCTTTCAAGCTGTGGGGTTTCATACCATTGAGAAAATACCTACCAAAATAGCAGCTTTTCTTGGTTTGCCTACTTGCACGGAGTATACGGGTCACTGTTTACGCTGTATGTAGGTCGGCAACTTTATTAGTGCACGCTGGTGGCGATATAATAGATCTCAAAAGGCATGGTGGATGGAGTTCTACCAGTGAAGCAGAAGGTTATGTAGCCGAATCGTTAGAGAATAAACGTGTAATCGATAGTAGGATTCAAGAAGGAAACTCAGTCCTTAATAATCTTAATATTAACGAGTTGTTCATTTCGGAAGAGTCGAGAACCGAAAATTCCGAGCAAAATATTGCTGTCGTTTCTTCTTGTTTCGTCTTGACAGTGCCACCAATCACTACAAAACGGCTGAAAATAACGCTACTACTGTTCGATAGATGTCGCTAAACATGAAGTAATAATTAACTTCCTCATTAAGCGACTCCAACAAAATTTTTGCTTAAAAAAACATTCATTGAAATGTATAACGTTCGAAAAGCATAGAGCAAAAATTTTCTCATTGATGCTTACACCGCTGTTATTTGGGTAATTAAAACCAAACAAAACGCAATTTTATACTTTTCATTTTTTAACAAAATGCTAAAAATTTCGCTTCAAATTTACTTTGTTCAGAAGTTTGAACATCTACCAATAATTTGTCTTATCCAGATGATAATTTTATTTATTCACAGTACAATTATTGAGGAAGTAGTACGTTCACATTCATACTCGCGAATCATGCACTGTAAATGCCACCTAAATAACTGCAGAAACAGTTTAAACAAAAAAAGATATTGACACACTTAGCCATATCTGCAGCTATATTCTTTCGTTACAATCTAAACCAGATTAATGGTTAATTGTTCTTTATTTTCTCTTAATATTAAATCGTTATAATATCAGTTTGTAAATACATTTTTTTTTTAATTTATCCTAAATCACATTACTTTCTCTCCTTATATTGTCAATTTGAAGTTTGAAGTTATTGTTAATACTATTATTCTTCTTTACATTTTGCCTTCTTTTTATACTTCTCGCATGGTAAGTTTAACATTAATTATTACATAATTGAAATGTTCTTTATAGTTTTCTTGATGAGAATAAGTCTTCTCGTACGCTTGATAAAATCAAAGAGTTTTTAATCAATAAGGTCCTGTATTGGTTGATTGTATCACCAAGAGATTTATCCAAATTATATATATATATATATATATATATATAATATTTATATATACATACATACATACATATTATACACTCACAGTTCATACACTCACAGGCACTCACACACTCAAACACTCAGACACTCACACACGCACGTACACACACACACACACATACATTCACACACACACACACACATAGACATATATATCTACATATATATATATATATATATATATATATATATATATATATATATAATTTGGATAAATCTCTTGGTGATGCAATCAACCAATACAGGACCTTATTGATTAAAAACTCTTTGATTTTATCAAGCGTTCGAGGAGACTTATTCTCATCAAGAAAACTATAAAGAACATTTCAATTATGTAATAATTAATGTTAAACTTACCATCGCGCGAAGTATAAAAAGAAGGCAAATTGTAAAAGAAGAATAATAGTATTAACAATAACTTCAAACTTCAAATTGACAATATAAGGAGAGAAAGTAATGTGATTTAGGATAAATTTAAAAAAAAATGTATTAACATAAACTGATATTATAACGATTTAATATTAAGAGAAAATAAAGAACAATTAACCATTAATCCGGTTTAGATTGTAACGAAAGAATATAGCTGCAGATATGGCTAAGTGTGTCAATATCTTTTTTGTTTAAACTGTTTCTGCAGTTATTTAGGTGGCATTTACAGTAATGATTCATGATATATATATATATATATATATATATATATATATATATATATATATATATATATATATATTATGTATATATATATATATATATATATATATATATATATATATATATATATATATATACTTGCGTGCTTAGAAATCGACCCACTGTAGACTACATTTTTTTAGAAACCATTCATCAGATCAAAAAAATTATGCTCTTTGAATGACTATTTAACGTGCATCAATATGAGTTTAAATTTATCAAGGGTGTATCATTTATATGCGTAGCAAGTGTAATGTGTGTTTGAACGCCCTGTACATGTATATATTTTTTTTCAGTATTTTTCAATTTAAAAACACGCCAGGCCCTCTATCCCACCTAACTAGTCCGGTGCACTTTAATTATCTGTTGCAAGTCGTGTTAATTTCATTTTCGACCGTAACAGAACCGGTAAACAAATGAAACGTATTTATGTAGTCGTTATAACGATGTGAAAGGTTGAAGTTATCGCCATTGCACATTATTCGTTGTTCATAATTTGATTATTTTTCAAGTGTGTTGGTTCAATGCAGACTACACCGCAATTGATTTAATTCAAAATGAACTTAGCCAGCGAGCTGTGGCTCGACAACTGGATATGACACGCTCAGCGGTTCGGAGAATGTGCCAAAGTCACGAGGAGACTGGATCCTTCCATAGGCGACCTGGAGCAGGCAGAAAGCGATTTACAACAGCTCTTGGTGGCCGCTTTATTGTGTTAACACTAAGAATCATCACCTTAATGCGGTCCAAGTGCAACAACAGCTCCTTGAAGTACGAGGAGTGGATGTCAGTGGACAGTAAGACAAACACTGCAGGAAAGTAACCTGACCCATAAAAGACCTGGAATTGGTCCAAAACTTACCCCAGCTCATCGTCAAGCACGCCTGCGTTTAGCGCGGGGTCACCTGAATTGGACATTGGAACTGTGGGGGTGTAATCTGTTCTATTCTCAGATGAGACCAGGATATGTGTCTCTGGTAGCGATCGAAGATGAAAAGTGTTCTGGAGACCAGGGGAGTGATTTGCAGGATGCTGCTTTGAAGATCGGATGGATTGCTTATGGAGGTGGTTCCTGAATGATCTGGGGTGCAATTCCTATAGGAGCACTAACAGACCTTGATTTCAACCGTAGAGCCGACCGTGGTTACGGGAGAGGAGATTGAACGGGTGTTAGGTACATCGAGGAGGTTTTAGCAGCTCATGTGGTACCTTACGTCGACTATATTGGAGACGAATTTATCTTCATACATGACAATCCGTGGTCGCACACCGCAAGAGTCGTGCAAGGGTACATTACAGAAGTCGGTTTTTGGGTTATAGAGTGGCCAGCATACAGTCTCAACTTAAACCCGATCGACCATTTTTGGAAAGAACTAAAACGAAAAATTCTGACCAGACTTCATGCCCCAACCTCGATTCCAGAGATTACTGTTGCAGTAGAAGAACAGTGGCTTAACATCTCACAAGAAACAGTAGCAAACTTAATTAGATCTAGGCCTAATCGCATGAGAGATGTTATTAGGGCACGAGGGAGTCATGCCTATTATTAAAAATTACGTGTTAATTTAGATGATTTCATTTCTTTTAGTAATAAAAAGTGAATTTGTTTCATGTATCAATTTCGTTATGTTAAGTCTAAAAATCCAACATAAAATTTAATAAATTTAAACTCATATTGATGCATGTTAAATAGTCTTTCAAGCAGCATCATTTCTTTAAGTTCTGATGAATAGTTTCAAAAAAATGCAGTTAAATCCAAAAGTGTACAGTGTGCTGATTTCTATGCACGCAAGTTTATACATATATATATATATATATATATATATATATATACCGGGTGACATAGAAAAAGTGCCATGCATAGTGCCACGCGATAGAGGGCACTAAAATAAGAAAAAAAGTTCCTATAAACTTAGGTCCGCAACGCCTTCGTTTGAAAGATATAGGGTGTTGAAGTTTTATTATTTTTTTTTTTTCTTAATATCTTCTTACAATGATGTAATAAGCGGACGAAATTTTGTATACAGGGGCTTTTTATCAGGTAGAATTCAAATATGACCTTAGTTCTTTTATTAGCGAAGAGCAGTGATCATATTACAAGCCCCCACGACAAATCCACCTATTTTCAAACCTCCGTTCAAAAAATTTCCTTACCACTCAAGAAAGGTGATCTAGCTTGCCATCAAGTATAAAGTCCACTCTTGCAACAATGTACAATGAAACATCTTCTAATAATATGTTCAGATTATTCCTCTTCAACAGCGCGACGAGTTCTGGAAACTCCCACTATTAACTTTTTTTTTTTAAACACACATCTTCACCACCCACCTTCATCCAAACGCCTATGCACGTCAATAAATGTTCGAACATTAGGAACCTGTCCTAAAGGGTATCATTCTCGATAGATACGTTGAGCTTTGGCGAAATTTGACTAGCTTTTGGATAATTTGCATGCATTGGATGCATTTTTCTCGTAAACCGTTGGTCCTAGCGACTTAAATAAGGTATACCTTGTAACGAAATAATTTGTTTTGCATACTTAAGTTACTTTGGTACTTTTCTATAAATTTCTGTTCAAGTTGTACATATTTACTCAAACCTTCTTTCTAGAAATGCTTACGTTGTTTCTGTTCATAACCTGAACTACACAATATTTCTAAGTAATTTTAGTAGCCTAATATAAACTTTCGTACGTTTGATTATTCAAACGTTATAAATTCACAATTAAATAATATTTCATTTAAAATCTGCATTGTTACTCCCTCTAGTGACGTATCCTAAAATATAGGTAATTAAGGTGAACTATATTACAAGCTTTTAGAAGTCCTCTCTAGATGGCGTTAGTGGAGAAATCACAATTTATAATTTTTGGGCATTTAATGATATAGATAAAATATTGATAAGAGATTTTGAATAATACAACTTTAACATAAAAATTACGTGTTCTTTATTTCCTGTGGCGTCCATTTTGCCAAGCTGAAAATTTTTGATGTTTTCTTGAAAAATTCCTTATGTTATTATACGATTAAATAATCGGATATATCTTCAAGAAGCATAATTTGCAATAAAACAATTGGTGCTTTTCTAATTATTATCTGCAAGTTTTGTTGCTCGCTTACATGCGGTTTTAGAAAAATTTTCTTCGGCAAGATCGAGTAAGTTACAGATGAATTTCTCTAATTTGTTAGTAATAATTGACTTCTTTCCTAGCGTTTGAAGACGTTTTAACCAAAACACGAATTATTGATGCTTTCGTAAAGAAAGGAATATATACATATATATATATATATATATATATATATATATATATATATATATATATATATATATATATATATATATGTGACATAGAAAAAAGTGCCATGCATAATGATACGCGATAGAGGACACTAAAATAAGAAAAAAAGTTCCTATGAACTTAGGTCCGCAACGTCTTCGTTTAAAAGATATAGGGTGTTGAAGTTCAATTATTTTTTTGTTTTTTTTTAATATCTTTTTACAATGATGTAATAAGCGGACAAAATTTTGTATACAGGGGCTTTTTTATCACGCAGAATTCAAATATTACCTTAGTTCTTGTATTACTGATAGAGGGCGCCACATACAGGTTTCCATCTGGTTTGAATCGGTCCTAACTTTTTTGCCCTACACTGTATGTCATTTTCGACTGGAAAAATTTGTTTTCCCATCTTTTCTGCTTCAGTTTGATCACGTAACATAAAATAGTGGCGCCACACGTTGGGCGCCACTATTTTATGTTACGTAATTATACGGGGAGCTGGAAGAAAAAGGAAGAAGGATAGGTATCTCTGGTCATTCACAGCTAGTGAGCACACCGAACTAGCTCAAAAGTGTCGGTTCGGGCGGGGTGAGAGAAGAAAGGATATTAAGTATGCCGGCGCCAAGAGCCGCTCCCCTAGATAGAGCTAAGGTTCACTACTGTTTTTCATCTAAACCAGCAAAAGGAGTTTCCGAGATTACAGATAGAGTGGAGTCCTCTCCTCGGTTAGAGAACTCCGACATCAGTTTCCCGAATAACGTGAGGAACAAACAGGACAGTGTGGTTTGGTTACTCCAGGTTTTCCACAACCATAACAATGGAGTTTTTGAGGTATTTTACACTGCGGAGGGAGATGTCCTAAATTGGAACAATCCCAGCAACGAATAGGTTTAGGAAGAGGAGTAGGGGAAGGAGAAATGGTATTAAGAAATGGTGCAGAGGAGCGATGAGAAGAGTGAGGAGAATTATCAGTAGCATGTACATAAGCGAGACTAGGTTCCAGCAATTTTGAAGTTTTTCTAGGAGGAGGTTTGAAAGTTTCAATATTGTGTTTATTTTATTCTAATTTTTTGCCAAAAGAGAGAAGTTGTGAAATAGAATTAATTTCTGTAAGAGCTAACGCTGTCTGATAGAAAGGAGTGAGATTACGACGAATAAGCGAGAGTTGTTTTTCCTCAGGAAGGGGTACAAGTAAACGCTGAAACAAAGTTTGCATAATTGCTATGTAGATACTAATATTTTCAGAAGTTCCCATTGTGCGATTTCGAATTTCGTCCATAAGACGTTTGTCGTAGTCCACCGGATGAAATCCAGATTTTAGGAAGCTAACTACATCTTTCCACGAAGTCAAAGAAGCTTTATGAGCCCTAAAAAGTAATAAAGCCCTGCCAGTTAACAATTCTGGACAAGAAGACTCTAATTGTTGTGATGAGAACCCACGAGAGATACGTAATTCCTCTAAGCGAGTAAGAAAATCTAGTAAAGTAGGCGTTCCATCACCCGAGAAAGTTAAATTTAATTTTGAAATGGAGAAATGTTTGAAAGAAGTAGTAGGGACAACAGGAGAACTAATGAAAGGATGTGATTGCTC
The DNA here is from genome assembly GCA_036346205.1 of Vesta saturnalis. Lineage (NCBI taxonomy): Eukaryota > Metazoa > Arthropoda > Insecta > Coleoptera > Lampyridae > Vesta > Vesta saturnalis. The sequence continues at coordinate 2,335,441 of JARFJB010001896.1, read as the reverse complement.
AGTATGTTCGTCTGAGTCAGAAGAGACAAGTTTAGGTTCGCTATCGTTGGCTGTTTTGTCAACTCGAAGACTAGAAGAAGGCAGTTGAGAAAATTCTCCAAACGTTGATGTTTTGAATTTTCGGACCTTAGATTCCGTTTCAGATTTAACCGTTTCCAGAGTTAATAATATTCTATTCTTTTGTTTGATTTCGTCAGTAGAAGTAGGTTTCATTAGCTCACAGCGACGTTGGATGTGTAGAAAAAGAGAGGCTAAACGTAAAAATGAAGTAGAAGATACATCGCCAGTAAAGGCAGTAAGAAAAGTAGAAAGTTCTTTTTCCGCTACAGTTACAGCAGTCGGATCGTCAGTAAAAGTTATATCATGATCCACACAAGTAAAAGATTTATTAGTATCTAGTTTTAGTGCATTTCTTACCGATTTGCGTAACAATTCAACCCCTATATCACTAGGTAAACCCCTTGAGTGAAGCTCATATTGGAGTTCTGATTTGCTTAGTCTGTTAACATCTAATTTCCACACTATAGCCATAATTAACGGTAAAGGTACGGATAAAGGTAAATACAAGCAATCGATAAGATAAAAGGAAGGGATAGGATAATTAACCAGAAGTCAAATAAGAAATAAGTAGAAGAAATCGAGAGAATGAAGTGAGAGGAATCGAGGCCCCACGTTGGACGCCACTATTTTATGTTACGTGATTAAACGGGGAGCTGGAAGAAAAAGGAAGAAGGAAAGGTATCTCTGCTCATTCACAGCTAGTGAGCACACCGAACTAGCTCAAAACTGTCGGTTAGGGCGGGGTGAGAGAAGAAAGGATGTTAAGTATTCCGGCGCCAAGAGCCGCTCCCCTATGTAGAGATAGGATTCACCGCTGTCCCGACTCTTGGACAGTGGTGCAGGATGGAATGAGCAAGGAGATTGTAGGAAAAAGGAAGTGTAAGAGGAAATAGGAATAATAACACTGCTGTAGTGCCACAATTTTATATTTTTAAAATAAAAAAAAACTTAATAATTGAGGATGTGGATCCCATTAATCCACAACACAAAAAATATATACGTAAATAACCTAAATGTACAAAAAAAATAGTAAATACCGTTCGCAAGTCAGATAGTTAGGTTCGACACCTGCGAACTAGTAATTGTTTAATTAGTCCTAGAAACAAAACTTACATAATTCCCCTTTTCAAGGGAAGGCCTTCCTTTGTATAAACTAAAAGAGAATATATTTTGACGCCTTTACAAAGCGTAAATTATTACCAAATAATTAAAAAAACAAACAACTTGCGGTGGTTTACACAAAAGAAATAAATTTTTATAGTGAGTACTAATTTTATAGCTCAGAAAGCATTTTATCTTTTAAAACAATAATGAATCTAATATCGCGTATCACTATGCATGGCAATTTTTCTATGTTATCCTGATATATATATATATATATATATATATATATATAGTATATATAGATATATATATATATATATATATATATATATATATATATATATATATATATATATATATATTATTAATTGTATTTACTTAAGATCTTTCTACTTTAACCTAATCGACCACTAGTTACAACTGCTTGTACGGGTTCACGCACGCACACCCTCACTCACGCACACACGGACACATGCAGGCTTGCACGAACCCCCCTCCCACACATTCCCACGCGCACTGACAGGTACGCTCACATACATGCAGAACTCCCTTCTCCCATTCACACACACGCATACACACGCACACGCACACGCACTCGCACACGCACACGTACGCACACGCACACGCACACTCACACGCACACGCACACGCACACGCATACGCACAGAACATATGTTATTCAACATTACTTTTAACGTTAATGTACCTACTTAAAGCTCCTTTGCTTTCAAACTAATCGACCACTGGTTACGACAGCTTAATCCTGCGTGTTTGTGTAATTCTGCCATGACGGTTGAGTTAATCTTGCACTTAGAATTTGCAGCAGTAGCCTTATGAATTCCCAAAAACAATAATTGGTATAATAATAGATTATTTATTACAGCGTTATCCAAAAAATTCGATGTCTCTTTTACATTTTAAAATTTTGCATTATTCCACGCATAAAAGATTATATTCTATACTGAAAGATGTCTTTGTAATTTTCAATAATTGGGAATATAAAGACTCTTGAAGTAATATACATTGATACAATTTTGAGATTGAAAGAACTATAGCCTATCCCGGATATCTCGAAATACTGAAAAGATTTCTAAAATGTCTAACTAAACGTCCCGTTCCTTAAAAATATGCTTAAAACGAATAATGGTTTGAATAAGTGTAATCTATTTACCTTTCATATTTATTTAATCATTTACCACATTCAGTAAAACATTCTTTTTATTTTGTATGGTTATGTCTTCATCTTGGTATATTTTTAGGATTTTTACAAGTACAAAGGGATTAAAATGTCAAAAGCTTGTGAATGTAGACTATGAAATCAAAAGAACTCCGACTGACCTACATTGGAAAGCGTAGACGATATTATTGAGAGTGAATACACTAATACTTTGTCGAGACAGAAGTAAAAGGACATTAAGAGAATTTCAAAAAATAAGTTCTTAAAGTATAAATGTCTGGTGTGAAACAACACACGGCTTTCCAACTTATAAAGTGGAAACTAAAAGAAATGGAATAATGCATTTTTTTAGGATAACACGTTCATGATGAAAATAGAGAAAGTCATAAAAACAGCAATAATTATTTCTGTCTGATAGACGCTTAAACATTAATTCTAGAGCAACCTTAATAAACGTTTTTGCACTTCCGAGACTAAAATAGATACTTTAGTCTCGGTAAGTGGCTTATCCAGGGACTAAAGTTTGGGTCAATTAATATTTTTATTTTCAACTCTTAATTAAAAGGTGATTTAAATATGAGAAGGTAAGTTTCCAATATGCGGCTATGCAAGAGGTCGGTGGTTTTCACCACCAAATTTCGTAGTTCTATATAGTTTCATCCCTATGTTCATCCCTTTTAAATATCTATGTCCAATCTAGAAACATTGAGGATTAAATTTTACAACTAATGGAAATATTCTGACGATTGATTTTCGAAACGATACTGGCTGGATGTAAGGTTGTAACGCATTTCCAAATGAATCAGTTGCCTGTGGGCCGTTTCAGATTGGCAAGAGGGTCCTGGGATGAGGTCTTGGTGTTTTTGATCACCTCACCTCCAAAATGTTTTCGGCGATTAAAGAGTTCTTATTATTCAGGAGTTTTCCATACCCTCTGCAACAGTGGCAGACTTCCATCCCCATGTCTTTTAAACGTCATACAGTCGCACCTGAATTCTGCTTAGTTAGAGACGCAGAGGTTCGCCGCCAACAATGTCCTGTATGTGATAACAGCAATCTGGTAGGATTAAGAATGTTGGCAACTTTATGGAAATTTTCCAAATATATTCTTTCCTTACAGGCTGCACTGTACACTGCTTGTTAAACGTAATCAAAATGTTGAATGGGACTTAGATTCTCAATGACATATATTTCTTGCAGATTTTGTATAACTAATGATAGTCTTATCTGAGTCTTTTACAACGAAGTTCCTCTCATGTTCCAATTTTTGATAGCTCTAATGTTTAACTAATGAAGTCTGTTGCCCAAATCATTAAAACCATTAATTTGACAATTCGATTAATTCAAGTCCTCAAAGCCCCTGCACACCAGTTATGAGTGCAAAAGAAATCTTTTAAAAGTGGTACATTTCTTTTGGACATACTCACTTTTGTCATTAAAATGTGTCATCTGAACTTTAGAAACGTATCAATCTGTTCTATAGTAGTATCTTTGACTTCTTCGCTTTGTAACCAAAATTTTTCCTTTTAAAGCTCTTAAATTTGTGGAATTTACTTATATCAACATTATGTTTAACGTTACACATTGAATATTGTGCCCTTTAAAAAATTCAAATTTGTTTACCTTTTCATTAAAAATACCAGCAAAGCATCTTCGTTAAATTTGTAATTTTTTTTCACAGCACCACTTTAAAATGTAGATACATTTTATCGTAAATTTTCGAGATTCCTGAAGGCAGAAGTTTCTAAAGCCCTTCAGCGGCTTTTTCTAGATCAAATGGTCACATTTGTACCCTTTTGTAAAAATTTTTCAAATAGGCTACTGTTTACTAATTCCCATGCTAACCGACTGTTTTTTTTCAAATAGAAGATTTCTAGATAATTTTATACAAATTTTTCATATTGCCCTCGAGGCAACAAACCCTGCGGGATTAAATGGGCTTTGGTCCCGAAGTATATACGCTATTTTTGCTTCCAAAGTATTTATTTTTATGTACAATAATTCCAAATTTGTTCGTCAATGTGACACGTGCATGACGGTGAGCTTATGTTTGTGTGGATGTAGGTGTGTGTGTGCGTGCTGTGATGGTGTGTGCGTGGTGCTGTGTGCGTGGTGCGTGCGTGCGTGGTGTGTGTTGCGTGAGCGCGTGCGTGTGTATGTACGAATGTGCGTAAGTGCGTGTGGGCCTGTGCGCATGTGAACCTGTGTGAGTGTGAGAGAGTCTGCATGTGCGTCTACGCGTGTGTACAAATTCGCGTATGTGCTTGTGCGCGTGACTGTATGGGTGTGTGTGTGCGTGTGTGTGTGTGTGTGTGTGTGTGTGTGTGTGTGTGTGTGTGTGTGTGTGTGTGTGTGTGTGTGTGTGTGTGTGTGTGTGTGTGTGTGTGTGTGTGTGTCTGTCTGTGTTTGTTCATGACCGTCCACAAGCGTGTGCGTTTGTGTATGTGAGCGTGTGCTAGCGTATATGGGTGTGCATCACTGACGCATAATTTGTTTTCGGCATTTTTCTGTTGGGGTGGCACAGGGAATGTAGTTCGTTTTCTACTCTATATTTTAAGGTACTGGCAAAATTTCAATTGTTTCTTGTTTGTGTTTTTGATAATATTTTAATTAAACTATAAATTTAATACGCATTTAATATGTTTTTGTTCTGTAATTAAAAACATAAACTTTTGGCCAAAAAAAATCATTTTGTTAAACAAATTTGACACGTACTACCAAACTGACCAGACATTTCTTCTAATGGTGATCAATTTTGAAGTGTAGTTTAATTAAAATAAGTTCATGTTTCACTTGAAAAAATGCATTAAATTTAACATAGATTTCTACACGATAATAAACAAGGAATTAGAAAAGCAGAAAATAATTGCAATTCTACCGGTGCGGTGGCGAAAAACATAGGGGCGAAAAATGAACCACATTTGCTCTACGACGTAAATGGAAAAATGACGAAAATGAATTTGTTATGCCTTCGTTCTGTAATAGGGCATAACACATTTGACATAACACAAAGCCCAATAGCGTTACCGTGTACGTATACGCATCCGTTACAATGTCCGTATTAGTTCCTTCTAAACTACACATTACATCTATAAATTATTATCAAATCATAATATTGGTAAAGTACCTACAAAATTCCAATATTGAATAATTCACAATTGTATTTGTTAAGTTATATTGGTTACTGTCAGTTGTCTGTGTTGCCAACTTAATTTCGACAGGTATGAAATTTTAAAAAGCACACCAATTGATTTAATAACAATTGTTGACGTCGGCAAGAAAAATCGTGTGTGTCACTCTGCCAGAAAATGGGAGTTTGCGAGTACGAGTAAACTTTGCAGATTTATGATTACCTTGTAATACAAATAACTATTGCGCAAACATTTAATCGTTATGAAAAAAAATCTGTTTACCAAATTAGAGATATAAAATTGTATTTGAAAAACTAAGCGTTTGAGGACCATACACTCTTATATCATTCCTTCTCATTTTACGAGAGCTTTCGGTTGTAAAGCATTGTCGGCCGAATTTAGCAACACTTTGTTATTAAGTTTTTTGATATGCACCCAAAACCTTATAATTTATAATTAAGCACGACTCAAAACGAATACACTTTATTAACATCCTTGACACACGCTTGGCTTTATATTTTTTTAGTTGGCATCTAATAGTATATTATACAGGGTGATTCTTTAGGAGTTCTAATTAGACGTTTTAGAGAAAATTGACATAATTAAAATCTGAAAATTTGGGGTATGGGGTTTTCGGATATGCCCAGTTGATCTAATAGTCTTCTACCACTTCCGGTTACACCGGAAGTTGGCTAAAACTTCCTTATTTTAAATATAACACCCTGTATATTATTACGTATTTCGATAAAGCTGCTTTTGAGGATTCTCTCAATGTACGGTTTTGCGATCTTATACCGAGTGTTTTACGAGATATGACCAATTTTAATACGAAACAGTGTCCGGTTTGACACACTGTATCTTTATAAATAATAAAAAGGGAAACAATCTGGTTGGTAAAAATTTCTTTAGTATCATCTATTTTAATAAAACTTTAACATTTTGTGGATAAAATAATTTTTAATGTACGAGGTGATTCAAAACGCGTACTAAAATATTTCTCAACTTTCTTAAATGGATAACCCTGTATTTTATAACGTTATTAGAAAGTGCTTTAACTGTTCTTTAAGTTTTATTAACCACTCCCTATACCTAAATCGAACCTTTATTGGGGTAATTTTATAGTTTGAATATGCCCAATCACGAAATTGCTGTTATTTTGTTATGCCAATTTATTGTAACGGTGGTGTTTTCAAAAATAGTGCGTATAATAAGCGGGTATTTCACCAGATTAAATGGATATTTATGCTAGATGGGCTAGTATTATCTTAATTACTATAATGCTTAAGTACGTACAAATCGCTGTTCGAGGTTAGCTTCTTGAGACAGTGCTTCCTGTGGGGATAATAATTCTTTACGGTAATTATTGTCTAATAAAGTCGACTTGGATTGGTTATAATGCAACTTTAATGTGGGGTTAATGTTGTTATAAAACTAGGTCAATGCCAGGAAGCATGAATGACATTGTTATTTTGCAATACAAATGCGGCTTAAATTACTGAAATTACTAAGATAATTATATACGCACTGGAAAGGGTCAAAGAGAACTAAACTAATTAATTATACTTAAATTATATGTACAGGGTTCGAAACAGTTGGTTGAATACCGAAATATTTAGTATTCAATTTATTTGGGTTTTACTAAACAAGTAAACTATGCAAACAAATGTGATTTCTATTGATATGTCAATAAACTATAAAGTCAGTTGATTATTTAAAGAAATAGAAAGTTTAGGTAGAACATGGAATGCATTAATATTTATTAGATCTGGATGGTTTAAATCATTACGTTTTAATTACATTAAAACGTATAAACAAATTATTTCTAATTTGAATAATTTCTTATTCAAAACGTATTTGTTTTATTACAAAGCCCACCTTTCTTTAATTCAATTTTAATTGTATAAACGGAGTATTTTCGGAATTCAGGTTTAATGATGCAGGTAGTTCTTAAGTGGGACAGGGTTTACAGAGGGTTTAATTTGTTATCCCTTGCAGGCAAGGTTGAGTCTCAGAGCTAAACTAAGGTAACGTGTAATGGTTTTAGATACATGGAGTCAATACTGTCAACTATAAATGTGTAGAATTTGGTTGATCATGGTATCAATCTAGTGTGTCAAAAGTATCCGTTACGGTTAGAACTCCCACGACCGTTTTCTGGCAAACGAGCTCGATAATAAATCTAGACTACCGCCGAAGTCACTCAGCAGACAGCCTATACTCGGTATAGATTGCTAGACCATCTTTAACGTTAGATTAATTTTTAAAAGGGTGTTGGTAACAGGAATCGGCAGGTATTTCTACTATTTGTGTTTATAATTTGAAAAGGTATACTTTGAAATATTGAAATAATTGAACAATAAGTTCAATTTGTACGAGTCAGGATTTATGTTTTCTAGAACGCAGAGAAATCTTTAAATATATTACTACAGGCGAAATGAAGAAGTAGAAGTGTAGAATTATATATATATATATATATATATATATATATATATATATATATATATATATATATATATAATTAGTGTACCATAACGTTATTGTACATTTGCAATATAATACAAATAAGCCAGTTGTGTGCGTGGTAGTACCGGCGTGATTGCGTGTTGTGTGCATAGTTGTGATGTGACATCTGTTCGTTACGTGTAGCGCGTGTGCGCGTAGCGTGTGCGTGTGTGTGTGCTGTGCGTTCGTGTGCGTGTGTGCGTGTCGTCCGTCTGTTCTTGCCGTCGTTGTGTGCGTGTACAATTTAGTGTGCGTTGAATATGTGGATCAAATATTGTTTTCAATCTGTAAATAACTGTCGTTAGCTGCTTAATGCCAATAATGCCTGCTTTGACCCTAAATAATGGATTAGATAATTAGAATTAATTAAATGTAGTTCTCAATAGAATTCAATACCAAATAAATGTATTAAATTAATATCTGTTAAATTTCGTTACAAATATCAAATAATTCCGTTTTACAAATTATTGCTAATTTTAGTTCTGAATACTGTTGAATGTTTCGAATTAAGTACTACGATGCATACGCTTTGATAAATTCAGATGTTAGAATTAATTAAAATGTAGTTTCATTAGTTTACAAATAAATGTTATGAAATTCGTTTTTGTTAAATTTCTTTAGTTTTAAATTATTGCTACATTTTATTCTGAATGACTTTAATTCATTAAGTTGTACGTTGTAGTAATTCATTTTATAATTGTTTTGTATTACATTGTTTGGAAATTGTACTAGTAAATGCTATCAATTGAATTTTTTCTTATGTAGATTGTATATAAAGTTTTGATTACTTTGTGTCAATTAATAATTTTGATTAATTATATCAGGTTATTGCTAAAATAGATTTTATTCATTATATAGGTTTGTTAGGATAGATAGTTCAATATACTATACAAATTTTAATTAGATTTCGATTTTGTATACAGTTTATTTTTTATAATTGAACATATTAATTATTAGTTGCATGGGTCGAAATGAATTAATATTTTCTTCTGTAGCAATTTTTAAAGTGTGCTTTGAACAACTTTAACCGCAAGGGTAGATAAAGTTGAATTTTAACAGCAAGGGTAGGTAAAGTATTAGAATTTTTAGGTACATTAACAATTTATATACAGGGTGGCGCATTAGTGTGACAATGTCCCATATCTCCTTTATTTAAAGAGATACAAAAAAAAATTGAATACAAACGTTGTAAGATATGTTTTTTTTGTTCCTTACTTCTTTCCGTCAAATCTTCCTTAAGTTTGGGTGTCCGCCTCTTTACAAATGCAATTCTTTTTTAAATTTCTTGTTTCTAACTTCTTTGTCTTCCTTTTTGTTAAAACCTGTTACGTCATATGCTAAAGTCCATTTTGTAAATTAATTAGCGGCCAAGCAAATCCCCCTCCCAAATAACTTTGGATATTAATTTAAAAAGTTATTACATTAGATTAGGGGCCCCTCTGAAGAAACCCATTTCTTTTCATTGTGGTTGACGAACAAATTATTGGTTTTGAAATCTAAATATCTTCCCCTGTTATGTTGATCAAAAAATTGGTCCAATTAATGATTAAAAACCTCCCAAACTTTGACCATTATTTGGAAATTATCTTACAAAATGTGGATTTTCTAAATAGTAATGAAAATTGGTCTGTTTACACTTCCTTTTTAAATTGGTTTGAAATAAAATTGAACTTTTTTGTTTTTATTTTGTTTTGACCCATTGACAAAATTAGTTTTTATAATTTAGGTTTTTGAAGTAGTTAATGTATAGGGTGCATTTTTAGATTCATTTGTGTAGTACGTCGTTCAACCAACTGTGAGAAATGGGTCGTTGTCAATATATGGATTTCGGAAACTGTAATATACTTTAATTGAATTTTTAGCCTATGCACTTTTCCCTAGTATTTTTTCAATAAACATTTAGTTTTTCAAAACTCCAAAAGCCTTTTCAAATGCCCTTCTTTAGTTTGTCTCTGGAAACCGTTGTTGATAAGTCTTCTTGCCAAAATATTCTATTACTAGTCCCAAAACAAATAATTAAAATTGTTTTGGAAAAATTATTATTTACAATTTTAATTCAAGTTTTAAATCATTTGCTTATAAAATACACTAATGCTTTCACAAAAATTAAATCCTGACAATAAATTAATGACGTTTCTTGAAATGACCTGCCGCTATTAATTTTTGTCAAATTCTACAGCAAAGGATGGGCACGTTTTGCCTCCCATTTTTGTTTCTTCCTATGGCAACTTAAAATAAAAGTATTGTTGCCATTCCTGTAAACAAAAATACTTTAATACCTTATTTTTAGCTTGAGCTAAGTTATTGGTTTTGGCCTGGTACCGATTTAAATAAAGTTCACTTCAAGAAAAAAATTTAGCAATTTTTATTTACTAGAAGAGAGGAAAGTAAGCATATGATTAACAATTTTGTATGTTTAGGTAAACTGAACATTTTAATTAAACGAACATTAATAATAAAGTACTATAAATAAATAGTAGGTACAATGGGTTGAGTAAATGTATCTTTTTAAAAAACACAATATATTAAACAAACTACACATAAACAATGTTAAAAATCAACCAAAGCCCTTTTTGGGGGTTTGAAACGTAAGAAATTTTAATATTTTCAATTGAAAAGAAGCCTTTCTTCACTTATAACATTTACTGGAAGGGTTCAAGATTATTATTGGACAACATCTGAGTAATGGGATAAGTTTAGACTCAATTAATTTTGCTTTGCATTTACAACCCTATTTATGTTATTCTAGCTAAGCGCTATATCTTGTTATCGTCAATCAAATATTTAAGTCTTTACAATTTAATTTAACCATTTTTAGGTAATTTTTCAAATTATGTGTTGTTGAATAAACTGAAAATAATTGCTGTAGGTATCCATTTCAAATCCTAAAATAAAATCTGGAACTAAAGCTTAATAGATTGTTTTGGTCAAAAAATTACTCTGTTTTAAATTTTAATTTGGGACCTGCGGCCGGATTATCGCGTGCCTCGTCAAGGTTAACAGTTTTTCGTCTTACTCTGTTATGCGGTTATCTTAACTCGAGATCAGCTGGAATGTTAGTAACTCCAAGTTCTTTGCAAAACAGTCAATTATTTAAAACCTTCCGGCCGAAACCTTGAAAATTGCACAATATTTTATTAGCCCGATAGCAGATGATAAATCGTAGTCTTTGGTCTGTAGAAGCTGCTGATCGGATTAATACAATTTAAAGTTGTATACCAATTTACAATGGAGCATAAAAATTTAACGTGTATAATATAGTGCACCAGGTCAGAAGGTTTCCCTCTTTATGGTTGTTAATTTCAGTATCTCCAAAACTCCCAGCTTAAAACAATCTGTTTATATTTATTTACCTTGATCGGATTTTCGTACTTGCATCAATTAAGACAAGATTGATATTTTTAACTTCGATTTTTCGAAACTGATTATTTTATAATTTTCTATTTTTGGGTACTCTTGTTTAATTGAAACAATTAAGATATAAATAAAGTAGGTAAATCTTAACGATGTCTTTAAAGGTTTTGAGATTCTACTAAGTTTCCCAATGGTAAATCAGGTGGTTTTAAAGTTAGTCTTTAAATTATTTTAATAATATGGCCCTTCTAAAGATAGGCAAAAAGTGTTAAATTTTAAGTCAAAAAAATTGCTTTCTAAGGAACGCTTTGCCTAAGTTGAAGGCTAAATTTATGATCTACTACTCACAAGTTGCTTCTGATCTTCGTTCTTATTCCAATTTACTTTTAATTCATTTTTCAATTTTTCTATTGTCGTAAACCTGGCCTTCATATCCTCAAATTTAACACAGGTTGCAAGTTTTCAATTATTACATTTGAAATTTTTTTGCGATCTTTCCTGGAAGAAAGCTTAAAACTTTATTAGTTTAATGTTAATATCAGACAACTAATGATAATTAGAAGTTCCTTTGACACAATCTTAACTGAAAATGCCGTTGTCTATGTTACTGATATAGGATACAATTTGATAAATGTACTTGTTTAACTTTGTCAATAATATGTGATTTAAAGTTTTGAATATAAAAGATAAAACAGTTCGTTTGTTTAAGCACCGAACCGTTCCATTATTGGATAAATTAGTATAGTTAAATTTGTAAAAAATTCCATTATTAGAAAATAAATTTGCCACTGGTGTCTCTAATGCCTAAACAAATTTATTGTTGACACATCTGGAGACCACATTAATAATTTCTTAGCAATAAGCCTTTTAATTGTAATAGTTTTAGAAATTATAATCGCTATAAATTATTCCAAACGTGCTTAAAGTGTTTTTGATACTCAGTTTTTAAAGTATCACTTAGGTGCTAAACGTGTAAATCCTTAGTAAAAAAATAAAGGCAACTAAAAGTATAAAGCAAAAAAATAACATTTTTTAATGAATAGACAACTGGGCCCAGACTTTTCTCCGATTTAAAGTTTTGCTAATTTAATGCGCACTAATCGGTCGGTGGACCTTATAATCCCTTAATTGTTTGGTCCCTCTTTATAAAAACATCTTCAGCGGTCCTAACAAACTGGTGCCATATACTAGAATTAAGTTAACCACAGGTTGTGTATTTCTTTACAATTTGAAAGGTTGCTGATCACAATACCTTAAAATTTAAGTTTAATTGCTTCAGCTTAGGAAACTCTAGGTTGTGAACTTTTTCCTTATTCTAGATTGGAAAACTCCGTTTATCAATTTATGATTGCTTTGGAGTTCTTTTTACTAGCACTTGGGAGCTTTTTGCTCTATCTGATTTAAATGTACAAAATTATTAACAATGTTTCTTTTAATGCTCAACACCGTAAATTACTATTAAATTCAGTAGTTAAATTTGTAAGGTTACTTAATTTCCATAAATACAAAAGATAGGGTACGGTTCAATTGTAAATGATAGTGAACCATAAAGAAAGAATACTGATACTAACCTATCTTTCTTTTTGGAACCCCACCACAGGAGATTATTTTTGATGATTATTTACTTTTACAAGTTAAGGTGTAGGAAAATTCCTTGAATATTTTGAAATAAAAAAATTTAATAGTAATCGTTTTAGTTTTGCGGATGTAACTTCACCGTTACTTTTCACCGTCAAAATATTTTCAGATCAAAATTCACTACATAATTTTCTTGCCATGATCCAATGTATAACCCTAAGTATTTGTAAGTTTTAAGAAAATTTGGGTATTGTCTAAAAATATGGCATTCTGAAGGTTTTGTTCCAAAATTTGTATTTCTTTAAATGAAATTGCCAATATTGTAATTTATTATTAATGCAATAAAAATGAAAATAAGTTGTAATATTTATATTAAAAATAAAAATTAAAATACTTTTGGTCCTTCTTGCTTTTAAAGTTAACTTATCTACCCTGCTTTAAATGAAAACTTGATTAATTGATTTTTGTTCAAACACCTTTAAAAATTGCTATAGAAAGTTTAATTCAATTTCGATCCAAATGCAGGATGGATAACTTTCAATTATAAAAATAAACGTATACCATAAATAAAATCTAATTAAATTTTTATTTTTGAACCCAATAATAAAAAGGAGATTTATAGTACGGATTTATCAACAAGTGAAAAATTATACAAAGAATATACTACAACATAGTGCGAACACTTAATCCAACTTCAAAGTGTTCAGAACTAAAATCAGCAATAATTTGTGAAACGGAAAGAAATTTAACGACAAACTCATATTTTTAATCATTTATTTGTTAAACTATGAGGAAACTACATTTTAATTAGATTCTAACATCTAATCGCTGTTTCAGGGTCAAAGCAGGTAATTTTTGGCATTACGCTAAGACGGTTATTTTGTTTTGAAAATTAACATTGGATCCAGAAATTCAACCAACTAAATTGTAGACAAGATTTTATACGGATCTGAGTGAATAGAGGACATTAAAATTGGCTATTTTTTACATTAACCATTGTATGATAATTTATTAAAATAATTTTACAAATGAAAAAAAATTAAAATAGTTTTAAATTTTTTGAACTTCATGTCGGATGAGGTTAAACATTAGATCAACTTAAAAATTCTAATTCAAGTTATCAATAATACATTTAAAATTTAATCAATTTAATTAATTAAAATAATTTAATTTTGCAATTACAAAAAAGCGAACACCGCATATAATTAACAAATTTGGTAAAGTAATCATTTAATTAAAGACAATAAATTAATGCGTTTGAGAGCTTGTTAAATTGTATCTCTGACGGAATATTGTTTATTAGACTTGCGGTAATTAATTAAATTGCTTTAAGCACGAATAATAAGGACTTTTTCGTCATAGTGTTTATTTACATTTTGCATTATATAAGAAACTTATAAACAAAAAAATTATGTAAAATTAAATTTTCTTTAAAAATTGGATTTACAACATTTTCTTAAAAATTAATCATTATTAAAAGTATTGAAAAATTAATCATCAATTTAAGTTCAGTATACCAAAATTTTCCACAAAATCTAACAAATCTAGGAAAATGAAAAAAGTTAAATACAAAATTTTAAGTACAATACCTATTGTCGTTCTGGAGTTATTGGTTTAACATATTTTAAGCGGCACGTAACAATAACACTAACGCACCGAATAAGGACACGCAAGACAGACACGCAAAAAGAAACCATAAACAAAAAGAAATGCAAGAAGAAGACACACAACACAACGCAAACAGGCACAAAGCAACCACACCAACAACGCACAACGCAAACACCACAAAACAACAAGACAGAAAAGAACACGCAACGCAAACACGCACGCAAGTCAACACAGCCGGAAGAACAGAAAACAACCACACACGCAAGCAGTGAACAGACACCAACGCACACGACACGCACAAGCAAGCACACGCACACGCACACGCACACGCACACGCACACGCACCGCACACGCACACAAACGCACACGCACCGCTACCACGCACACGCACACGCGCACACACACGCACGAACACCACGCACACGCACACGCACACGTACAACCACCAACGGCACGCACCGCACGCAACGCCACGCACACCGCACGCCGCACCATACGCACACGACGCACATGCAAACACGCACACACACACACACCACACGCACACGCACACGCACACGCACACGCACGCACACGCACACGCACACGCACACGCACCGCACTGCCACGACACACACGCACCGCACACGCACGCCGCGCCGCACACGCACACGCACACGCACACGCACACGTGCACACCACACGCACACGCACCACACGCACACGCCACGCACGCACACGCACCGCCGCACACGCACAGCACACCACGCACACGCACACCAAACGCACCGCACACGCACCACGCACGCACACGCACCACCACACGCACACGCACGCGCACACGCACCACGCAGACGCACACGCAAACGCACACGCACAGGCACACGCGTACGCCCACGCAACGCCGCCACCACGTTCCGCACGCACCGCACGCACACCAAACGCGCACACACGGGCCCGCCCACCACGCGCGCACATACACCACCACACACACACACACCACACCACGCACGCCCACGCACACGCACACGCACACGCACACGCACCCACGCACACGCCACACGCACACGCACACGCACACGCACACGCACACGCACACGCACCGCACGACCACACGCACACGCACCACCGCACACGCACACGCACCGCACACGCACACGCACACGCACACGCACACGCACCACGCACACGCACACGCACCGCACACGCACGGCACACCGCACCGCACACGCACACGCACGCGCACACGCACACGCACACGCACACGCCACGCACACGCACACGCTCACGCACACGCACACACACGCACGCCGCACACGCACCGCACACGCACACGCACACGCACACGCACCGCACCCACCACGACCACGCGCACGCCAGACACGACGCACTCACACGCACGCCCAGGTAGATGCGCTCGCTCACGCCCGCTCACGCGCACCGACACGCACACAAACGCGCGCACGCTTGTGCCCCCACGCGCATTCATATACACACCCACGCACACAGGCCCACACACGCACACGCACCCGCACACCCAAACGCACACGCACACGCACACCCACACCCACACGCACATGCACACGCACACGCACAGGCACACGCACACGTACACGCACACGCACACTTTCTTGTGCACACGTATGCCCACGTACTCCCGCATGCCCTCACGCACACACACGCGCACACACCCGAGCGCCCGCACGTGCGTCCCCACGCGCACACTTTTTTCTAATAAACATATAACCTCAAACGTAGCGTTTTTAAGATGCATGGTGTCAAAGCTTAGTTTTTTTTTTCAGTTTTTGTCGATATTTCGAAAACAGTTTGAGTTACAGCGCCATGCTTTTACCTACGTTTGTGACTTGAAAATACCCTTAGTTTGATCACAATTTAAAAGTATTTGACAAACTCTGTGGCGTATATTTCAGGTAGATTGTCAGTTTTAATCCCCCTAACTTCTAAGGGACCGAAACAAATCGGATTTTGACATGCGTATTTGAACCGCCAATGTTTTCTGCACATACTCTTGGTTAAAAGCTCTTAAGTTAACCGTTTTTGAGAAAAATGGCCATTTAAGAAAAGAAAACATTGTTTTTTAAAATGTTGTTTTAGTGGGGATTAAAACTCATAATGTACCTACGCCACTGAATTTTTCAAAAACTTAAATTGTAATCAAAATAAGGGTATTTTAAAGTCAAAAACGTGGGTAAAAGCTTAGCGTTTTATCTCAAACTGTTTTTGAGATATTGACAAGAAACGAAAAAAAAATTAAACTTTGACACCCTGTATCTCAAAAACGGTGCGTGTGAGGAGATATGTTTATAAGAAAAAGAAGTCTTATTGTTTTATGTCGAACCAACTCCTTCAGTGTTAGTATATCATTAAGGAACAGTATATTCGTTTATAATCATAGACCTTTTGATACTACAAAGCTATATCACAAATGAAATAAAATGTAATCACTTCCTGTAACGTTCAAGAATAAAGGGTAGTACCCTGTTATTATTTGACAGTGTGCAGTCCATCATAAATGTATTCTAATTTAAATCTCACATTCGCTTATTTATTGAATTGCGAAAATTCAGTAGCCGGCGACCAGTTTTATATTGAGATAATTCAAATAATCGAAAGTGGGTAGGATTTGCGAGTAGCCTGGCTCAAAATTTTTTTATAAGGATTGTAAAATTTTAATGCCAACTATTAATATAAAATTGAGATTCTGGCCAGGAAAACTATAATTAGACCAGAATTCTAAAGAATGAAAGAAGGTCTGGTGTATGTCATTAAATAAATGAATATGTTATGAAATTACTGTTTTAACTGAAGTGTAACGTCCCGTTAACTTATTAAAACATCTGGTGTAGAACAATACACCACCTTCCAGCTTACAAAGTGAAATTTAAAAAAATTAAATTTTACATTTTTTGTCGTCGACTAACATTAGAATGCCTTGGTTATTAATATCAAAATCGTTAATAATTTGCCACTTTATGGCATGCGTGCTGTAATGTTGTGCCATAAAGTCGTCTTGACGAAATACAAACAAACAAATTTAACAAATTATATATTTATATTAATACTACAGAATATGATCTATAATTAATGTAATATTGAAGAAATTATTGTTTACTGATGTTAATATTAATTGTGCATTTGGAATTTTCGGTAATTGAAATTCCCCAGATGTTTCAAGAAGGCATTCGCTTGAACTGCTTGAAGATTAATATATATATATATATATATATATATATATATATATATATATATATATATATATATATATATATATATATTTCTCGGTTACTCATACGTTGTGCTACTGGATCCTAAGGTTTTCTTCTGGTTTTCGATGGAGTGTGCCACGTACCCTTCAGCAATAGCATCGTTTTTCCAACCCCATGCCGTTTTAAAGTTCTATTGTCAGCGCCACTGTCTGCCCAGGTTGTGGCAGAAGTTCTACGAAATGAATGTCCTGTGTATTGATCGGCATTGGGAATATTTAAATACTTGAGAATCTGTCGAGGAATCTAACCAAATGTGTTAATGCCAATAAGATTACAGGTACATTTACACCCATTGTAGAGTAATAAAAGCTTTTCAATCTTCACATGCCTCGGTCATAAACTCATGTACTTCTCAATGAGGTCAATATAATTTACTCTACTGTCATCGTTTAATATGGTGAAACCCCTGTGTCTATGTGTTTTGGTATCTCTAATGTAAACCACAAAGACAGAACCTTCTTCTTTAATATCTCCAACACACAGATTGTACAATTCTATGCGTCTAAACGCACCAAATATTGCAACTACCTAAAATGGAATCATATTTATTAAGAATAATCTTAAAAGTAAAAATTTACTTTCATAACTAAGTATTTGTAGTTGCTTCAAAAAAAAAAAAATTAAGTAAGTACTCTTTTGAAAACACTATTGACTTCTCTGGTATGCAACCAACAGGACAGTTTTTCAAGAATACCGAAAGTTTTGAAAACTTGCTGATCCTTTTTGAGACGTAACATATATTTTAATTTGGAGTAGATGCACCATAATGAAGACGATTTGTAGTTTTTCGATTAATAAAATAAATACAACGAATGATTACCTTTAATAAATGATGTAATGCAATAAACTTACCTGATCAAGGAAATACGCAGGCAAAACCTTCTCTGTAACGGTTTCCGTATTATTCTTGCACATCCACTCAATAAATCTGTCGAACTCTTTCTTATGAATGATTTCGGACTTTTTAGGTGCAAGACTCAACTCAGCTTCTGCTTTTTGAAGTAGTTCTACATCCACGTCTGAATCCATTTTTGCAAAATTTGTTTATTCAAAAAAAATAAATGACCGTTATAATGCAAAACTATGGCAACTATAATAAGACCGTTTAGGAACTCCTATGAAATGATATTTTTTTTGTAACGATCTGAAATTATTATTTCATTGTCTCAAAGTGGCTAGAGCGACGACAAAATAGCATATGAAATTCGTTTATAATGCGGGATTATGGCATTCGTTTCCATTATTGCTTGAGCAAACTCCTGCCATAATCCCTTGCATTATAAACTAATTTCATAATATACTATTACGATAATTATAGAATAGCAGATAATATCACAATTTTATAAATCATAGACACATTTCTGCCGCTTGGAAAGTAATATTTTGGGCGTGAAAAATGTAAAATAAGATAATATTTACGATTTGCCTTCGGGTACAACTCGCCCATTTGAAATTGAAATTGTTAATAAACCAGAGATCTTTAAAGATTCACAAACCTCTACCATGCATTTGTGTAGGATATTTGACGCAAAAATCCATCGTTAGCGAAACGACTGAAAATTCCAGTAAACTGTGAAACTGCAAAAATGAACAAACCATTAAATAATTGACAAATTTTTGCCAAAGAGAATTTCAATTATTTAAAATTAATTTAGTTTAATTTAAAAAAGTGTGTAATAATGGTGAAAGTATTAATTTTTATATAGTATGCAATTAGTTATCACAGCGTACCAACTTTTTAAAACTTGCCAGAGCCAAAAAAATGTCGCTAGAGTCGCCCAAAATCGCACAATCAAACCAAATACACAACTTGTACAGTGTGTTCAATTACAACTATAGAATTTATTAAGTAAAGCAATTTATAAAACTATCTGAACAATTTAGTAATACTTAGTTGCTGAAGCTTTATTCATCATTACTGAATACAGAAAGAGTTTCACCAAGTACATTTGTATCTTCTAATTCTTTGCGATGATCGTACATACTTACATTAAATGTTTGCATGTTTGTAGGTGGTTGAAACTTTTACAAAAACATTTCATTACAATGAAATAATACCATACGTAATCTAACAAACTTAAATCTATCTTAAAAATTATTATTAATTTATTAAATACATAAATAAAAAGTTTACCTCGAGTAGGATTCGAACCTACGACTTAACATATGAACTTATTCGTTCATAACAAAAAACTATATAATTAAATCTATCTTATTTCTAATCTTTGATTTAATAATGTTCATGTGAGAAAATATTTTTCCACAGTGGCATTACTCAAACGCAGTTAATGCCAATTTCGTTATCATAAAATATTATTTCACCACCAACATTTTTATAATGAAAGACCTTTATCCAAAACTGTTGAGGTATATTATTCTCAAGTTCGCAATCAATATTAATTAAATTATTCTACTGGTGTAGGAAACACCAGTCGCCTGTGATCGTCCCCGCTACTAAGTCGTACATGTAGCAATTTACATCTGACTAGTCGTACCCATGCCATATGTCTGTACTACAACTTAGCGCCATATTGGACTCCTTTATTTTATTACATGGGGCTCCACTTTGGCCTCATTTCCGCCAGATAACGATCCGCCTGGGATCTATTTCGTATCAGTTTGGGGATCCGGTTTGGAAGAGGTTCCCTTGTTTGTTATGTTATAAATTTGAAGTAGTATTCTAATACTGAGGGGGTCCATGGTATGTCATACGACTTCGTTGGGGCCCTCCAACTTGCCCCAGACTCTCAGCCCAATTTTAGAGCCCCCATGTGTTTGTTCGTTTGTAGCACATCTGATAGTGATTTTTTTTAATCTAATGGAAGTTCGCCATAACAGAGTTTGATCGTGGTTCTGTCTAGCGGTATATTTTAAAAATATTGGAAGGCGGGAAAACTTACAAATTTAAATAGGTTCTGATACTGAGAGTGTCCGATACTATCATATAGGACCCCGAAAGTTTCCCCAGAGTCTCAGATCCTTGGCAAGGTCCTTCTTGTTTGCTCGCGCTACCATCTTGTGGTGTATTTTAAAAGCTAGTGAATCTTTTTCTGTAATTGGTTTATCACCATTGTCTAGTGGTATATTATAAAGCTATTAGAGTGTTCGGTAGTATGCATCATTATCTTTCGCTGTGTCTTTTCGGCTTACCGCTATCTTCTCTTCACTCTTTTTGGTTTTTCACAGCTGGTATAGGAGAAATAAAGAAGATGAATTAATGAGTTAATTAATAATAAATATACAGGGGCTAGTTTATAAATTAGACAATATTGCATTTTAAGTTACATAAAACTGTATTTTGGCATCACCACTCTCCTTATTTTGTAGATTTACAACTATTTCTCCTTCTTCGTCTGTCTTCTCAATATATTGACATGAAACTAATTACGTGCAAGTAGCTATGAAATTTGCATAGTGAAGTTTTACTTTAGTTTGTACAAAATGGTACATTTCAGTTAATAATTCTAGAATAAAATGATTAATAAACATTGAGGAGTTTGTAAAATTTCAATATTTCTTAATATAATTTTTAATATTAGTTTAAGTAATCGACAACACAGAACATAGAAGTATAGGGATGTTTGTTATCGTTTATGAGTTAATTCAAGTTTTCATTTAGTTTTGTAAGTTTATATTAAACAATATTCCCTAACGACATGTAATACAGGTTGTGGTTGACAAAAATAATGTTAAAACTAGATTTAGGCTGGTATCAATGTCGCAATTCACTTGTACGCAGCCAAGATTTGTGAAAACATTCGTATTTGTGCGTTAAACACATATTTGTGCAAAACTTATGAAAAACAGAACAAGCACATTAGTGAGTGACTATAAAACATGAATCATGCAGCAGTTCTGGGATTAATGTGTTTAATCAACAGTTTATGACCTTAAACTAGTGTGTGACAATATTCCAACACTAGTCGTAGGAGAACTTATTTACCTGAAAGTGATCATATAAATTAATTTGTGACTTGAACATTAAATTTAAACACTTACATTAACAATTATTGTGTTTAAAAGTGTGAAATTTAACATTAAAATTATATAGACAAAATTGGTCGGCATGTTTAAGGTGTATATTTGGGTGTAGTAGCATCCCTATTCATGTAGAGGTAATTTAGGCCTGTAAAATTCCTAGAATTAGTGTAAAGTCGATAAATAAGGAAAATTAACATAGTTGTTAAGTGTAAGATTTAGATCATGTTTAGTTTCAAATTAAAGATAAAATTATGGAGATTATGGAAATGTTTTTAAATTTGAGAAATGTTAAACGGAAGTTATAGGGCTTTAAAGAATTATCGTAATTTAAGAATTACAATAGCCAATAAGAATTCAGCAAGTATTTGTCGTAACTAGTGAAAATATTCGAAGATTTGGTTGTCAAGTAGAATCATATAAATACAAGTGGTTTAGCTTCACAAACGCTCTTGATTTTCATCTTTTGCAACAACTTGCCAGAGTAAGCTGTTGTGAAATTTTTTGAAAATAATTTTAAAAACAAATTAACGTCACTTCGGGTAAATAACAAAGTGCGATTTAGTATCGGAAGTGGTCACGAAACAAGTGATAGTTTTTTGTTCGTGAAATAATTTAAATTAAGGTTAGTTTACCTTTTCCAACCACAAATCGGAAGTTTTCGTTACGTTATAAAAATATTTCCGCAGTTCGACTTTGTTCATATTAAATTTATATTGTTTATGTTGATGTGCATATTTAATTGTGTTGTCTTCAAGTTTTATTATCATTATACACCTTGTGTATCAAAAGTGTGTTTAATTTACAACAACCATCAACGATCCATGCCTTTCAAAATTTATTTTGAATTTAATTAATAAAGAAGTGATGAGCCTAAAACAAAGATTCGTGAATATTTAGTATTAATAGTGAAACCTACCTAAGTGATTAAGCTGGTTATTTAAAAGAAAACTCTGGATGTTCGAGAAGCAGAATTGCAGTTTGCAGGAGCTGGTGTCTTCAATCATCTTCAGCAGCAGTAACCCACGAAGGAGGACATTTTATGTGAGTACTTTGTTGACATTGATACTTTATTGGTATGTTTATAATTTCTATCCTTTGTAATAATCATATGTGCAACAACAGGTATACATGTCAAAGGGAATGTTATTTGTTCTAATAATTTAAATGGTTTATATTAATTGTGTTTTTTTTTATTCAAACGTCGTTATACTTGCTTGTATGTCGAATTTCACTTTTCTTTATGGTCAAAGCATATGGTTGCGTATTCACAGCGCATGCTCACGTGTATTTTAAATGAATTTTGTTATGTACAGGGTATAACGCAGATATCTATGCGAATTAAAATTATAATTCAATTTATTTAATCAATTCAGATGTTATAAAAATAAATAGGACATTAACTCAATGTAATTTTAATCATATTTACTATGATTATTATATTCAATCAAATAATATAAATCAAATTCATGATCATTTATTTTACAATATTAAAAGTAGAGTTCCTTCTAAATTTTGATCCCTATCCCCTGTTAGATGAGTCTCATTGTTCTACCGGGTTATATAATTTTTTTTATAACTATAATAATCATTTAAAATTAATTAAAATTAATATAAATTAAACCAACATCAACCCATATTAGTGTTAGGGGGGAATATCAGTGCAGTTTGGCTTCCAAAACGTGGGGCGATTTTAGAGAATTTAGAGGGAACGACAGTTCAAAAAGGCGTAATAAAATTTATTTGATCAAAATTTTAATATTGTGTTGCGTTGTGTTTAAAATAAATTAAAGATTAAATTTAAAAGTGATAAAATTTGCTTATGGAAGAAGAAGATATTAGATTAACTAGGTCAGGAAAAGTATATGGTCCTAAGGGAAGTAAAATTACAGTAGAAGAGAAAGAAATGTCTGATATAGAATAAATGGAAGGTGAAACTAGTATGAAGAAGGAAAATAAGGGAGACATGGAGATGCTTATGGCAATGCTCCAACAAATGCAACAAAGCAGAATTGAGGACATGAAAGAAATTAAACAAAGCAGAATGGAGGACATGAAAGAAATTAAACAAAGCAGAATGGAGGACATGAAAGAAATTAAACAAAACAACATTAGAATGGAACAAACCAGAAAAGAGGATATGAAAGAAATTATAGAGAATAGTCTTAAACTGGAACAAAGTAGAAAAGAAGATATGAGTAAATTGGAAGAAAATGGAGAAATTAAGTGAGAGGATAGAAAAACAGCTAGGGCAATGGAAAGCTGAAAAGGTGCAATTAAGCGAAAAATTGATCAAGTGCAGAAAAACGCTAGCGAAGAAATGAAGAGTTATGTACATAGTACCAATAACCAAATATGGAGAGATGTACAAAGATTTCAAGAACAAGAAAGTATAAAATGGGATAATCTTAATGTGAGCATGTTTAATGAAAATCAGGAAATAAGGGAAGAAGTGAACAACAATAAAGAACGCATAAAAGAAGTAGAAGATGCAATGCAAGAGAAATTTGGGGAATATGATGTAGAATTGAATGGATTAAAAGGAAGAGAACCGGTAAGAAGCTGTACGGGAAATTTAGAAAACACGGCATGGGGACAAGAGTTACTATTTAAATATGAAGGTAAGAGACAAGAATCACCCATGTTATTCTTAAATAATATCGAAGAATACTTTGACGAAATTAAATATGTTGGGAATAGAATGAAGCTAGTAAAGAGGATGATGAAAGGTAACGAGAATTATGGTTCAATATGATACAAGAACAATGTAGAGATTATCAACAATTTAGGAATTTATTCATACAACAGTATTGGAGTGAAATCCAACAGGATATGATTAAAGAAGAATTCACCAGAGCTAAATATAACCGAAATTTAGGAACGAGTAGAGAAATTTATATTATGAGGAAGTATCATATTGCTCGTTACTTTACTCCAGTTATTGGTGAGGCAGCGATGGTGAGATACCTAAGCCAGCAACTTGAACATAATTTAGCCGAAAGTATCATCGTTCAAAACATAACCAACATAAATGAGATGTTGCAATTTCTGAGAAGGCTTTTGAACATAATCAAACGTCAAGAAATAGAGTAAGATGGAGTGACGAACATCAGAATGCAGATGGCAACAGGAATCAGAGAACACAATTTCCTCAACAACAGAATCGAGGGGATATAATGGAAATAGAGACAGATATGATCACAATTACCGAAGATTTCCTAACGGTAATAATCCCTATAGAAATAATGACTAATTACAATAGAAATAATGGTAATAATCAGTATCATAGAAATGACAGCAATT
The DNA here is from genome assembly GCA_036346205.1 of Vesta saturnalis. Lineage (NCBI taxonomy): Eukaryota > Metazoa > Arthropoda > Insecta > Coleoptera > Lampyridae > Vesta > Vesta saturnalis. The sequence goes on along the minus strand of JARFJB010001896.1, from coordinate 2,310,380 downwards.
TTAATCAGAATAGAAATAATGGCAATAATTCAAATGACCAAGGAAGAGAGAATAGAAGAGATGCGCCACGACATGAAAGGAGAAGGCCATATCAAGAGATTGTGGACAATCAAAATGGTAGGGCGCTAAATAACCATATACAGGTGGAGAATCCGGCTATTGAAGAAATAAGTCAAGGATCATCCAACGTAGACACTAATAATCAAAATTTTTAAGTAGAGCTTCCTCGTTGATAACGTCGTCACCAAGTATCAACATCCAAAAGAATTCATTAATATCGAACAAAATTTAGAAAAGAATCAACACAACTACTACAATTACCTTTCGTCAATGTGGAAGTGCACAATTTTAACATCAAAGCATTAGTGGATACGGGATCGGAAATTTCTTTAATTAAAGAAGAATTAGTTAAACAAATGAAAAACGTTTTGAGAAAGAAATTATTAAGGTCAAGAAATTAGAAGTTTATGCAGCAACAAATAGAAAGATTAGTGCAATTAACAGAATGTTAAGTACAAATGTCAAAATTGGAAAACAAATTTATCCTACTCAGTGGTATATTACGCCGAATTTAAACATGGATATGATTATCGGTATAGACTTAATACAAAATATAAGAATGAAAATAGATGCCGAGAATCACATAATTATAATAGGGGATGAAGTATTGAATTGGACGGATAAGTTTAATATCAATGAAAAAAGTGTCCAATATTTGAAGATAGATAAAATCATAAGCCATGAACAGATTGGGGAGCAATATTTAACAAACTTACCACAAATTATAGGAATTATTAAAAAACAACTTAACATTAATTGATGAGAAGCCTGGTTTAGCTAGACGTTACGAGCATAAAATAGAGATTGAAGATCTTACACCATTTCATAATAAAATTTATCCGATACCGTATTCCAGAAGAGAGCAAGTTAAGCAAGAAGTAGCGAACATGTTGAGAGAAGGGATCATAGAAAGATCAAAAACGAGCTACATAAATCCACTTGTAGTAGTGAAAAAGAAAGATGATGGATTAAGATTATGTTTAGATGCAAGGAAGCTCAATTCTAGAACCAAACCGCAATACGAAGTTCCACAAAATATTGATATTTTATTAAGCAAAGTTTGGAATAAAAATATATTTTCGAAATTAGATTTAAGAAATTCATTCTGGCTCATTCCTTTAGAGAAGACGTGTAGGCAATTCACCGGATTTAGTGTTGAAGGTGAGATATTTCAGTTTCGGGTAGTTCCATTTGGACTAAGTTCATCGTCGGCAGCACTTGTAAGGGCTATGCAACAAATTTTAAATAAATATGAAGAATTCTGCATGCATTACATCGATGACATTCTTATATACAGCAAAAACGTCGAGGAACATGTACAACATTTGAAAATTATAATGACAGCTTTAGCCGAGAATGGATTAAAATTAAACATAGAAAAATGTCAGTTTCTCAAAGATCAAGTTCTGTATTTAGGTTATGAAATTGGAAAAAGTGGTATTAAAGTAAATAAAGAACGGTTAGAAGAAATAAGGAATTATCCGAGACCGAGGAATGTAAGAAATTTGAGAGCATTTCTAGGTGTTTTTAATTACTACAGGAAGTTCATATACAGATATGCAGAAATGTCTTTACCTTTAGTTGAGTTATTAAGGAAGAATGTAAAATGGAAATGGGATGAGAAGAAGGAAGAAGCATTTGTAAACATCAAGGAAAATTTATACAGAAATTTAATTTTACAACACCCTAATTTTAAGGAACCTTTTAAATTAAAAACAGATGCTTCATATTGTGCGATAGCTGCAGAACTAAGTCAGATACAGGGGGAAGAAGAAGTACCTATTTGTTTTCTCTCTAGAATTCTAAAACCATACGAACAAAAATATACCATCGCAGAAAAGGAACTTTTAGCCATTGTTTATGCAGTTAACAAATTGAAATTTTATCTTCTGGGGAATAAGTTTACAATTGAAACGGACAACTCAGTAGCTTCATTTTTAAAACTACGAATTTTAATAATAATAGGATGTATCATTGGACTTTATTACTCCAAGAATATGATTTTGAAATTAAACATCGACCAGGTAAGGAAAATATTATAGCCGACGCATTAAGTAGGAAGGATGTGAGCAGCCGGACGTGCACAAAGTTCTTTGTGCAGCAGAACAATTAAAAGCAATTTATACAAAGGAGAGGATATTAGAATCACAAGCTACGAGCAATTTAAGCTTAAGAAGAAAAATATTAAATGCAAAGGGGGAATTATAAGAATTATAAAATTGTGGAAGAAGTTATTATTAAGAAGATTTATGACAAGAAATTAACAGTTGTTGATGAAGTTTTAGCTAGAGAAATTATTGAAGATATTCATTTTAATTATGGACACTTAGGAATAAGAAAAGTTTGGATGATGTTTCGAGAAAATTATTATGGGAAGAAAGATTTAGTATTGATCAAGAAATTTATAAATAATTGTGAACTGTGCATTTTGGCAAAGGAGAAGAATTATACTAATAAAATGTAGTAAAAGTATTAAAGTCAAGGAACCCTTAGAGATGGTGGCCATTGACTACATAGGAATTAGTGCCAGGACAGAACGCTTATAAGAATATTTTGGTTGTAGTAGACATCTTCTCAAAATTTATCGAATTATATCCAAGCAGATCATGTACAACAAGTCAATCCATAATCCTGATGGAAAAATTTATAGAAGAATGTGGAAAACCTAAGGCAATCTAGCAGACAACGCCACTTATTTTAAAAGTAACAAATTCATCAAGCAATTTGAGGATAAAAATATAAAAATGTATTTCTGCTCAATAAGGCATCCACAAGCAAACCCAGCAGAAAGGTACGTAAAAGAGGTCATAAAATTTCTTAGGATTTTAACACACCGAAAACATAATGCATGGGTGAAGTATTTAAGCTTGATAGAGAAATATGTTAATGAGGTACCTAACGTAAGGACGGAAGTTTCACCGATTACCCTCATGAAAAGTATTATTCCAGAAAGACCTTGGGGACAAAAACAAGAAGAAATTGAGGTGCAAGAATTAATAGCAGAAGCAATGAAAAGGTTATGGAAGATATGGGACAAATATGAGAAGAAACAGAATGAGAAGATTAAGAAGAAAGTAAAATTTAAAGGAGATTTAGTTATAATCAAAAGGTTACATGTAGCAGATCGTTCAAATAAGATTTGTGCTAAATTACAATTGCCTTATGAAGGGCCTTATAAAATAAATAAAAATTATAATAACACAACATATGAACTAATAAACGTGGAAGCTAATAGTGTGGGGGAAAATTTCATATTTCCATGATATATCCGTATCAGTATAAGATTTAGTACAATCCAAAGTATTAGAAGTTTGCCTCATGTTAGAATTCGGAAATTCTAAAACTTCAGATTGGGGAATTTTGAAATGAATCTAATAACGTGCAAGTAGCTATGAAATTTGCATAGTGAAGTTTTACTTTAGTTTGTACAAAATGGTACATTTCAGTTAATAATTCTAGAATAAAATGATTAATAAACATTGAGGAGTTTGTAAAATTTCAATATTTCTTAATATAATTTTAATAATGTTAGTTTAAGTAATCGACAACACAGAACATAGAAGTATAGGGGATGTTTGTTATCGTTTATGAGTTAATTCAAGTTTTCATTTAGTTTTGTAAGTTTATATTAAACAATATTCCCTAACGACATGTAATACAGGTTGTGGTTGACAAAAATAATGTTAAAACTAGATTTAGGCTGGTATCAATGTCGCAATTCACTTGTACGCAGCCAAGATTTGTGAAAACATTCGTATTTGTGCGTTAAACACATATTTGTGCAAAACTTATGAAAAAACAGAACAAGCACATTAGTGAGTGACTATAAAACATGAATCATGCAGCAGTTCTGGGATTAATGTGTTTAATCAACAGTTTATGACCTTAAACTAGTGTGTGACAATATTCCAACACTAGTCGTAGGAGAACTTATTTACCTACGAAAGTGATCATATAAATTAATTTGTGACTTGAACATTAAATTTAAACACTTACATTAACAATTATTGTGTTTAAAAGTGTGAAATTTAACATTAAAGTTATATAGACAAAATGAGGTTATGTTATACCTCGCACATAAATTTTTGTAAAAACTATTTTTAACTGAGACAATTTATAGAAAATAAATTAGTAGAGGTAAAAATAGTAAGGTAGCCTCAATTTCATGTTATAATTCCTTGTATTTATGTCTATTTTGTTAATTTTAGTTTGTAAGAGTTTTGGTAGAATTTAAGTAATTTTCCTTTCAAATTGGCCGTAGGCATGTTTAAGATGTATATTTGGGTGTAGTAGCATCCCCTATTCATGTAGAGGTAATTTCCAGGCCTGTAAAATTCCTAGAATTAGTGTAAAGTCGATAAATAAGGGTAAAAATTAACATAGTTGTTAAGTGTTAGATTTACATCATGTTTAGTTTCAAATTAAAGATAAAATTATGGAGATTATGGAAATGTTTTTAAATTTGAGAAATGTTAAACGGGGCGGAAGTTATAGGGCTTTAAAGAATTATCGTAGTTTAAGAATTACAATAGCCAATAAGAATTCAGCAAGTATTTGTCGTAACTAGTGAAAATATTCGAAGATTTGGTTGTCAAGTAGAATCATATAAATACAAGTGGTTTAGCTTCACAAACGCTCTTGATTTTCATCTTTTGCAACAACTTGCCAGAGTAAGCTGTTGCGAAATTTTTGAAAATAATTTTAAAACAAATTAATGTCACTTCGGGTAAATAACAAAGTGCGATTTAGTATCGGAAGTTGTCACGAAACAAGTGATAGTTTTTTTGTTCGTGAAATAATTTAAATTAAGGTTAGTTTACCTTTTCCAACCACAAATCGGAAGTTTTCGTTACGTTATAAAAATATTTCCGCAGTTCGACTTTGTTCATATTAAATTTATATTGTTTATGTTGATGTGCATATTTAATTGTGTTGTCTTCAAGTTTTATTATCATTATACACCTTGTGTATCAAAAGTGTGTTTAATTTACAACAACCATCAACGATCCATGCCTTTCAAAATTTATTTTGAATTTAATTAATAAAGAAGTGATGAGCCTAAAACAAAGATTCGTGAATATTTAGTATTAATAGTGAAACCTACCTAAGTGATTAAGCTGGTTATTTAAAAGAAAACTCTGGATGTTCGAGAAGCAGAATTGCAGTTCGCAGGAGCTGGTGTCTTCAATCATCTTCAGCAGCAGTAACCCACGAAGGGAGGACATTTTATGTGAGTACTTTGTTGACATTGATACTTTATTGGTATGTTTATAATTTCTATCCTTTGTAATAACCATATGTGCAACAACAGGTATACATGTCAAAAGGGAATGTTATTTGTTCTAATAATTTAAATGGTTTATATTAATTGTGTTTTTTTTATTCAAACGTCGTTATACTTGCTTGTATGTCGAATTTCACTTTTCTTTATGGTCAAAGCATATGGTTGCGTATTCACAGCGCATGCTCACGTGTATTTTAAATGAATTTTGTTATGTACAGGGTATAACGCAGATATCTATGCGAATTAAAAATTATAATTCAATTTATTTAATTAATTCAGATGTTATAAAAATAAATAGGACATTAACTCAATGTAATTTTAATCATATTTACTATGATTATTATATTCAATCAAATAATATAAATCAAATTCATGATCATTTATTTTACAATATTAAAAGTAGAGTTCCTTCTAAATTTTGATCCCTATCCCCTGTTAGATGAGTCTCATTGTTCTACCGGGTTATATATTTTTTAACTATAATAATAATTTAAAATTAAAATAAATTAAACCAACATCAATCCATATTAGTGTTAAGGGGAATATCAGTGCAGTTTGTGATGATATTCACTTTACCCTCATCCACAATTCTTCCTTTTTCTTTTCGTCCACTTCACGTAACGTTATACCATAATAATTTACCACTAAATCCTCAAAATCTCGAATATCTTCCGTTGTAGGGTCATAATAGAAGGAGTGCATTTATCTTGTTGATGAATTAACAGCTTGAAACTTAATGACACAAATCAAATATGTCTTTTTATTTATTCAATTTTCATTGTTACACAGCACAGTAATTATGAAAAGTGAATGTTAAATAGTTTATTTTGCCTGCTGGTGCTATAGAACATATTGAAACATGTTTACTCTTTCATGCCTCATTAAATTGCTGTATACGGTGGTTCTCAGACTTAAAAAACACATTCTTCGACCAGGTCCCATTGGCCATCTTCAGGTAACTTTTGATCGGCTTCTTGTGATGAGGATTGATTTACTTACTAACTTCCTCTACTTTCTCTTTGGGTTCATAAGGTTGTATGTTGTTTTGGTTCGCTGCCCTTTGACTTTCGCTTGCTTTCACTTTCTCTTTAATGACCTTTGTGTGGTTTCACTGTTTTCGGTTTGGTGATTCTATTATCCTATTCATGCATTAGATGGTCTCTGTGTATCATTCCTTGTATTTAAGTTTTGAGGTCTTTTCTTGGTGTCGATGGTTTCCCTTATAATGTGCTTCCTCGTTTGTTCTGTATTAGCCAACATCTAGGTATTGTACAGGTCAATTTTATGCAATTTTTATTGAACATGCTCGTTTAATGATGATGCCGTATTATTCTTAATTACTACGTTTCTGTTTTCTTCTCGTCTTGCGTTAATTCTTCTATTAGTTTAACTGATATGTGTGGTGACAGTCGCCATATGGAATCTTATATGCATGGTAAAACGTAATTATGCTAGACAAAATCACATTAATATAGTTGAAACATATATTTTATGTAATTTTCAAAAAAAAAAAAAAATTTTTTTTTTTTGCAAGTCTTGCTTACGTTTCGGGAATGTAACATTTCTATTCCCATCTTCAGAACGACTTATTCGTTAAGTTATATAAAATATGACATAAGTGTTGAAACCTTAAAAACTAATTCATATATGTAATCAACTATTTGCTAAACATATAGTAATAAATATTAATGAACAAAAAATAATGACTACATGAGGAAGTAAAATCACATATTGGAGGTTACCACTTTACATCCGTGACAACCGGGAGAGTTTAAAACCCCCATCGTTATTAATTAATACATTTATACTTAAGATGACTTGGAAAAACACAGAATACAATAACAAATATCTCAAATGATGTAAATACATTAGCAAGCAGAAAAATTAATTTTCAAGATGGAAACTTAATTCAGAAGGTGAATTAAGTTTCCATCTTGAGAATTAATTTTTTTATAAATATTTCATATAACTTAACGAATAAGTCGTTCTGAAGATGGGAATAGAAATGTTACATTCCCGAAACGTAAACAAGACATGCAAAAAAAAAAAAAAATTTTTTATTTGAAAATTACATAAAATATATGTTTCAACTATATTAATGTGATTTTGTCTAGCATAAATACGCATATTTTTGAACTGTTTTACCATGAAACTAACACCTTTACAAGTTAAATTATTCTAACAGTTCATGATTTTACATCTACTTAAAATATATAATTTTTTTAAATAACACAAAACCGAAATTAACGAAAAAGATATTATCTAATAGTTTCCTTACAATGTCTACGGACCTCTGTAATTCAACTAAGTAACAAAGATTTTGATATTTACGCGCGGCGTCATATTGCGATCCATATGCGGTATTTATTAAGAACATAGTTAGATTCAGAAAATTTGTCAATATCTCAATATTAACCCAATGTCAATATTGATCCGCGTTACTTTATATATATATATATATATATATATATATATATATATATATATATGTATATATATATATATATATATATATATATATATATATATATATATATGTGCGTGTGTGTGTCTGTGTTTGTGTGTGCGTGCGTCCGTGCGTTCGTGCTTGTGTGTTCATGGGTTTTAGTTTCTAAGTATAAGTTTATAGCTAAAACTGTATATTGGTGGCTGATTGAGAAAGTATTCATTTTGTGTAATTCTTGTCCTCCGAAACATACGATTTTTGGTAATATTTACTCCAACGCATAAGTTTAATTTTTTATACATACAGCCCATTAGAACATAATTAATAAAGCTTAAATTCCAAAAATTAAATAGTATTCTAAGATTTTAATTCGTCATATACTGCGCGCTGCTGTTTTTGACCGAGAACGCTGGTAAACTGATGAATTCTGATATTGGAACATGATCTCGTCAAGGGATTAGTTGCTGAAATACAGGGTGCTAAAGGTTAGAAATGAAAATTAATAATTGGCGTAGATAAAAAACGTCTTTAAATGTGTTTTTCAAATTTGTTAACCAATATACTCTTTCAGAAAGTGATATTTTGACATGAAATAACTTTTGAACAGTTTAACTGGTGAAGTGCAGTCATGGTTAGTATTAACCCTTATCCTCCTATTTTTTCGCCACTGGATTAAATTTTCTTTACTTCTTTTAAGTTCTCTGTTTATTTATGGTTAAATAAGTAATAACCTTTTATAGAGCTAAAATAAACAGTCTGCTAGTGCTTAGATAATTTACAGATGATCATTTGTAGTGTAATTTGTCCGTCAGCGCTTCGTAGTTTTTGCTTTGCTTTAATCCCTACTTGCAATTCGATTTCAAATAATGATTAACAGAATACGGTTTAAAAAAGAACACAAGCAATTGATGGGCTTAGTTTCTAAGAGCAGTTGCTGCACCTTAATAAACATAAAAATCAGAATAGCGCAAAAACTCTCAAAAACAAAATCAAGTCGATAGAATTTAAGGCGAGTAATCTTGGAGGTCAAAAATGGGGGTCTATCCCGACAAATTCATTATTCTTGAAACATATATTTAATAAATCTCTAGCCCCTGCTACAAATTAACAGAGGCTCCACCGTGCTTAAACCATCATCTCTTGTCTAATATTTAAAGGTACATTGTAACGCTCTCAATTTGAGTTCTGGGCGCCTGCACTCGTTTTAGAATTTGCAGCACCTGTTTTGCCTACCAGCCATCAGCTGTTGGAGGTGAGTTCCTTTTACATCAAAAATCTTTCGAGGGCCACAGAGTTAAAATTTATTAAAACGTTAGTGTGTACAAATTCGTTACGGTTATTGGTCAACTCTGAATTCCATTAACCACGGGGCGCTTGTCTACGAAAATCAAAACACAAAAAAAACAGATAAGCCCATAATGTTTGAGAGCTTTATTTATAACAACCAAAATGCATTGTAAAAGAAAATAGTTGAACAAATAAAAAAAGATAATTATGTACTACGTAGATAAATTATAAGATTTTGTAAGTTTGTAAGTTTCCTTGTGTTAAATGTGTGTAAACAAAAATCAATAATGCTAGACTGCGTTGATTGTAGAAATCATTTAAATTCTAATGGCGTCACCTGCACGACTTGGTACTACCCCCAAAATAATGGTGATTATTCCCCCAACCCTAAAGCAATTGTAAGTTCGTACAGATACATTAGCAAGAAAAAAAGAAACAGAAAATTGCGTGGCAAAGTGCTATAAATACCATACAAGGAAACCCCCACTTAACAACGAGGTAAGTACCGCTAAATTTTGATACTTAACAATCCCTTGTATAATAATTGAATTAAACAAGTGTGCACATAATCTCAGTAAGTAAATTTGAAATTTGAAGTAATTAAGTTTGGTTTGTCGAACTGAATCTAAATCTTTGTACCTAACATTTTTTATACAATAAATAAATTAAACAAGTGTGCACATTGTATAATAACCAAACTAGACAATTGTGCATATAAAAACTGTAAGTAAATTTGAAATCTAAAGTGATTAAGTTTTGTTTATAGAATGAATTGCATTTAACTTTCCCCAAGTGCAGATACTGGGTTATTGTTGTGACCTCCGACTCCAACGGTGCATCAATTTGATATCTATTCAACAGCGGACTCAGATAAGATGGTAGGTGTGTGTTGTATGCGATAACCATGTTACAACCCGCTTCTGTTCTTTTTCTATAGGCCCGTACCATTGATTAATAAGTTATTAACTTATTAATCAATGCCCGTGCTAAAAACTGAGCAAGGGATTACCAGAGCTGTTATTAAAATTTGAAATTAAAAAAAAAGGCAACTTACCCCTAACATAATTAGAGTTGACGAAAGGTGTTAATCTCGATTGTTTTATAGCCGGAAATATTCCGATGAGCGAGGTAAATAGGATTCCAATCCCAATCCAATGCCTCTCAATTCTAATTAGAGATTAATACTCGAAATCCAGTTCATATACTGTAGAATATCGTGATGAAAACCAAAATAAATGAGTCCAGTCGCAAGTATTCTTAACTTTAATATAACCATCCCACAATTAAAATTAAGAACGTCTTA